>REGO01000012.1:7636535-7669441 GCA_010120015.1 Rhombomys opimus
ACTTGGAAAGGGGCAGGGTGGAGATAAGGGAGGGAGGGTGGTAGTGGGAGGGAATGAGGGAGAGGGATACAGCTGGGATACAGAGTTAATAAAATGTAACTGATAAGAAAAAAATAGAATTATTAAAAATAAAAAAAAGAAAAAAAATCAGTAGCCCTCCTGTATACAAAAAGACAAAATGGCTGAGAACTTAGGGAAACAACACCATTCACAATAGCCACAATGGACATAAAGTACCTTGAGGTAACTCTATCCAAGCAAGTCAAAGACTTATATGAATAAAATTTCAGTCTTTGAAGAAAGAAACAGAAGAAGACATGGAAAGAAGATGGAAAGATCTCCCATGCTCATGGCTTGGTAAGATTAACATAGTAAAAATGGTCATGGTACCAAAAGCAGTCTACAGATTCAATGCAATTCCCATCAAATTACCAACACAATTCTTTACAGACCTTGAAAGTAAAGTCTCAACTTCATATGGAATAACAAGAAACCCAGAATTGCTGAAACAATCCTGTACAATAAAAGATCTGGAGGTATCTCCATCCGTGATTTTTTTAGTAACTTTATTTATTTATTTATTACTACAATTTATTCACTTTGTATCCCAGCTGTAGCCCCCTCCCTTGTCTCCTTCCAATCCCACCCTCCCTCCCTCTTCTCCTCCCATGCCCCTCCACCATAGTTCTTTTTTTATGCTAATGATTTCCTTGTTCTTTCTTCTAGAGAGTTAACAGAGATGCCAGAGTATTGGTTGTTCTTGTAAAGATAAGATGTGAAAGAAAATATAATGCATTGGAGTAATCCCTTTCAGAAAAAGTCAGTGAATATCCTGCTTCCTTGTGTTTTTGGGGAAAACTCAAAATATCACTGTTTGTGACCTCGCTGATTGTCTTTGAAAATATTGAGACCCAGTTTTTTGTAGTGTGGGTTGGCCAATTTATCTTATATCTTTGGAGCTATCTCAGTTGTGGCATTAAAATTCTGTATTTGGGAACTCCCTCATCTTCACTCAAATCAGTAAGGTGACCACTTTTTAAGTAGAGGTAGTTGCCAACTCAGGTGATCCTTCTTGTTTTTTGTTTTTTTTTTTCTCCTTCCATTTTCACTTTCCTGTCTCATTCACAGTGATTTCCAAAACAAATTGATGCATTCATACTTTTGTTTTAGGACCTGCCTTGAACAGGATAACAGAAAACCAGTTCACAGTATTTGCTCATGAGGATACACGGCATTGAGCAGTCTCATGCTCTACATTGTAGTAACACACGATTTCCCAGATCTCTGCATGGTACTTGAAGAGGCCTGTGGAGCTGAGCCTAGAGTCCCTCCTCTAAGCCTCTATCACTGCAGCACAAAGATGTAAACTGAGGATTGCCCACGGGATCCTTTATAATAATAAATGCTGGAGTTGTCTCTTTATATCGCTGACAAAAATGTCTGAAAGTAGGGAAGTGACTAAGGAAATTACAGTATAAGCATTCTATGAAACAACATGAAGTTTTTATAAGAGCATGAGATTAATCTACAGTTAATATACAATTAGTGATAGAAAATTTTATAATGTAACAGCAAGAGAAAAGCAGATTAAATCTCATGCATGTTATATTTGTATCTCCTGATTTTCTTTCTCTTCTTGATACTTACACATACATACTTAAACACATAAACTTCATATGTAGGAAGGAGATGGAACAGAAAAGGTTATGAAGGAAATTGCCTTTATATTATCAATATTATTTTATACTTATACATTACCTTTAAAGTAACAATATACTTGGGAATGAAAATGTGAAGGCATCTTCACTCTTTTCAGTTCTTAAATTCAGTCTCAGTCTCAGCAACATGGAAATTGTTGTGATTTTGGCTTCATAATGTGTGGCTTTCTCCCTCCCACATAGCAGTGTAAAAGTGTGCTGTGACCAAATAAGCAAATAAGTTATCTAAAACATGAGTAATGAGAGATTTTGCGTAGACATCAGCTTTTAAAACTGCACAGTTGCCTTTTCTTGTAAGATGAGAATGACCCTATGAACAGAAAATATATTTCAAATATTTATCATTTTCCTAAAAACCACAAATACAAGAGCAAACAGGAAATCAAAATAAGCTCTATATGTGTATTTGAACCTCTCATATTTTAAAAATATATCTATTCAGGAAATTAAATGATGTTGAATGAAAATTATTTGTAATCTCCGAAGTGTTTGGGAGGGAACAAGGCATTGGCTTAGTAGACAACGAAAGAGATGCTGCTAGCAGGAGGATTGAACATATTTTTAAATAATGCAGAGAAAAACTAATATTCAGAAAGAGCCAACCCATTATTACTTACTCTTTCTCTTTCTCTTTATTTATCCATCTATCTACACACACACACACACACACACACACACACACACACACAGACACAAACACAATAATTTCCAGCATCCTTAGGGCTAAAAGGAGAAAGTCATTTGGGGTGTGAAGAAGAAACCAGATGTAGGGCATGAAGTGCTCCTTCAGCCTTGTGCACAGGAGGGTCTGAAGTGAAGAATGAACTTTTTTCACCATAGTTCTGTAATGCTTTCCAATGCTAATTAAGAAGTGTTCAGGTAGTGATGTTTTAAATTGTATATTCTAAACATCTGCAATTCACACTAAAATAATTTCTCTGATACCTTTAAATTCTTTTGGTATAGGGTCTCAACATCATGTTTCAGTTCTGATCAAATAGATTAAGTGTTTTATAAAAAAATAAAACCTATCAAGAGGGCAACAATTACGTCTCTTCTTTTTATTACTGATTTGTTTGTATTTGGGGAAAAAAATCTCTGGAGATTTAAAAAAATAATCTTTACATTATAATTTAAAGATCTAATTTTGCACACTAAATATATTATTTCCTCTGAAGATTCATGAATAGTTTATTGCCAGGTGCTGGTCTTTGTAGAAGAAAACCAAATTAACCCCTGCTAGTGGGGTCCATTGTGTCAGGAGGCATTCACTTTTCTTGGCACAGTTCTCAGGATCGTTTCTCTTATTCGTTGCTCCTCTTTGTGCTCATCCTGGAAGCACTGGGCCGTGTCCTAATACTATACAATTTCAGTTGTGGAGTCTTTGACACAGACAACCAATGAAGAGCTGGAATGGTAAATGCCTGAGGGGTGAAGACGGTGAAGGCATGAATCCCGTAGGTATAAGCGTTAGTAGTGTGGGGGATGGAGGGTGTGTAGGGAATGCCACGAGACCGTTTGGCGAATGGGAGTAAATAGTATGCCAAATTCAGTATGTGACTACATTTAGGAAGGACATTAGGAAGAATGACAACGACCTTGGCAAACGCTGTACGAACTGCACGCTGTCTTTAGTGCACTGAAAAGCCACTAATGCCACATCTGACAGAGTTGAGCTGACTGTGTCCTGATTTTGGCCAAGATGATTTAGTACTTACTGTGTGGGAGCCATTTCTCAATCCCCACAAACCTCCATAGTAGTTTCTTATGGATCTCCCTTTATTACTGATATGGAAATTTAGGCTAGTGATGCCAATTCTGTTATGCTCATACACAGTAAGGTTGGGCCCAACTCTAGCCATGAGTCTGGGCTCTAAGCAGTCACCATAGAAAGAAAAATTTTTTTTTTTTTGTAGCCAAATAAGGTCAGATTCATTGCTCTCATTTCTTTACCTTTCTAAGGCTAAACTGATAGTAATATTTACTCATTTGTTTCTGAGAGGATATAATGACCTGGAGCTTTTTATTAGTCTATATTTATTTGACATTTTGATATATATACATAAATATATTTTATATTTATTTGACATATATATATATAAATATGTATATATATATATATATATATAAATTCAGAATCACCTATCAGGCAGCACACTCTTGTTATTCTGAGTTTTGCTCTATGGTGGAGGCCTACCCTGGTGCTACATTCCTTTTATTGCATTATGATGTTGATTTGCATGGGCGTGTACTGTGTGTAGTAGAGCCTGAGTGGTTTGGCAAATGGGAGAAATTTTAATTTGCTTTGACTGATTCAAACATGTTTCCATAACAACTGTTTTGTTTGCTTCCTTGGTTTATTTTTAGTATTTTTTTTTTTTTGAGGCTTAATCACAGAGCAGACTGCTACATCTTGCATTCTTGAATATTTATTCAGCCTGTCCTTCAGCGCCTGTCATCTGGCTATTTGCTTGTGCAGGGGGAAGGGCCAAGAATATAATTACCTGCAGATGAGTGTTTGGGTCAATTTTGAGAGTGTGTCTATGAGCTGTTACTAACGTTATTAAAATAATTCCATGGGTTTTACTATTTCTGATACCCCTGAGCAATATTCAGGAAAAAAAAAATCAACCAAAATAGCCGAATGAATTTCTCCAAATGAATATCAATCCAAATCAACAACTGATAGGGACAGCAAAAAAAAAATCAAAATTAGTATAGTAAAGCTGACAAAGCCTGCATCAACGACTTGAACAATTTATTGTTCCGTGATAAGAATTTTCTATGTTGGACCGGAAGGAACTTAAATGTTCTGTCAGTGTAGAAGCCTATAAGCCGGGTTTTCTAATGTTTATTGTCGGGCAAACCGCTACTTGTGAGTTAGAAATGTGCTGAGCCCATTTTATTAGAAGCTGCTAAGACAGAGGGGAATCCAGCACATCCCAGATCTGACCTCAGCTATCTTCTGTGTCATGCTAACTCTGCCAGGGTGAAAAGTTTGGGACTTTTTACAACAATAGTTTTCATGCCAGATGGAGTAGAAAGAATGTTGGCTTGGTAATCTAGAAATCCAGATTTCAGGTTCTACTCTCTGCTAACAAGCTATGTGCCTTCTAAAAATAACCTAACCTCAGACCTTCATTTCCTTACCTGTTAAGATAAAATAGAGGTCCAACCACATGACCTCATGGTGCTTCCAACACAAGCATAATATGAGTTAAATGTGTTTTTTTTTTTTTTTTATATTCCTCAATTTGGAAAGAGATTGTCTTCTTGAGCAGTGAGAAAACTGGCAACTGTTAGTGTAGCAAAGGTGGGCCTGCAGCTAATGATTGGCTTTAACACAATCAGAAAACAATGGACAATGGCTGTTAGGGGCAAAAGAAACAATATTTCTAACATTGTTAAGGTTATTTTTTATAAAACTGTGCTTCTCAGTTTCTCTCTTAACCTGGCTATCACCAATAATTAAGACTCATATTATTTTAACAAGTTTCACAAGCTGCACAAGAACTGAGCAGTTATTAATCTATTCTTAACCCTCTAAGCTAATTTGGCTTCCTCCCATTGTATATCCCAGAAATACTTGCACTTTGTAGCTTTTTTTGCTGAGCTCTCTCTTCTGCTACCTCCTGGACATCTGCTCATGGCTGAGTCTCCTATGTCTTCTCACTTCTCCTCCCCTGGCTGGTAGGAAGTCCAGCTCTATTATCACTCCTGCTCAGCAAGTGGCCATAAGCTGCTTTATTGGCATACCAGGGGACAACTGGGGAGCAGCGCTTACACAACATTGAGACAGGAGATTCTCAGAACAAGAATTGCAACCAGATATGGGGGTACAGAAATCAACACTTGAATTACACAATAACATTATGCCTACATAACAGGGATGCAATTCTGTGGGAGCTGAGAATGAACAGTAAGAATAGGCCAACCGATGTGCAGTGCTCAGGCATTATTTAATTTCATCATGTCCCTGTGAGACTGAGTTGATGAAGACTGTGAGTGTAGTGACCATCTACAGGAGGGTTCAAATCAAAGTCCCACCTGAGTCCCGCAGCCAGCCTCTAAAACTCCCCTTCGTTGAGCTAGTGTTTGCTGTATAATCGCCAGGTTGCAGACATTGATCTAGAGGCTTAGCTTGAAGTCCCTCTTTCTTGGAGCTTACATGCCAGCAAGCAGAGGTATTATCAGGAGACAGGTAAGACGAATAGGTTATGCGGCCTTTCAGCAGGGGTAAACGTCATGGGAGAAGTAAGAGTGGAGCTGGACGTTAGAACTGAAGAAGTGTGTAAATGGAAAGGTATGTGTGCCGCTGAGGGCTTCAAGTGGCACCGTCAGCATTCTAAATCTTGATAAAGGATCTGAGGAGGGGATTAGTTACACAGACATTTACAGGAAGGACAATCGTGACAGAGAGATGAGCCGGTCTGTCTTTTTGCAACTCCGTCACTCATGACAGGGAAAAAGTCAATATAAAGGGCCGAATGTATACACTAACATCCTTCCCGTGGTCTGTTGAGTTTTCAGAAGCAGTCTGACTCTTTTCTTTCTTTGTCTTTGTCACGGTGTTCCATCCTGCTTTCCTCGCTAGAGAGCTGGGAGTGCCCTGACATGGAACGATCAGCCATGCTGATTTTTGACAGTTTATTTTCTGAACACAGAATCCAGGTCTTTTGATTACCAGGCTGTAGGCCACAGGTTAGCAATTAGATGATGGGTGGCAAGTTTTCTCATCTCTCCCCTACTATGGTTTCTATAGAGCTGCAAACAAAAGGATCTATCAATTTTGTATACAGCCAAGTCCCATTGGGAGAGTTCTGACTCAGATTCAAATCTGTGAATGTTGGGTTGTGGCCTGGGACTCTTCATTTCCTACCAGTTCCAGGTGGTGTGCTGCTGTTAGCCCATGTTAAGTGAGTATCTAGGATGAATTTGTGTACCTCAAAGATGATGTGAGCTTGTAGTTCTGTTGTGTGTGTGAGGTGTGTATAAATGAGAGTAGGACTGGCAGTGCCCGTGGAGGCCTGAGGTCAATCTCATTACTCAGATACTGTCCACCATTTATTTGGAGACAGGTTCTTTCACTGGCCTGGAACTTGTCAAGTAGGCTAGGATTGCTGGCCCAGGAGCTGTGGGGATCTTCTTATCTGTCCATCTAGTGCAGGGATTGCAAGCGAGCCGCCATACATGATTTTTTTTATGTGGCGTTAGGGATCCAACTAGTTTCCATGCTTACAAGGCAAGCACTAGACTACCTGAGACTTGTGCAGGCCACACCCTGAGCACTGACTCTGCAGTTTTGGATAGCGTGTCTCTACCCTGCAAATCCAAGACAGGGAAAAAGAACTCATCAAATTAAAAACAATAAAAAACAAAGAACACCTTACCCTCCAAGAAGTCCCATGGGCCTTTCAGCCTCATTTACATTTCTTTGGTGTCTTTGCCTACTGCCTAAAGCCTAAAGTTATTTCCTACTTATCAGAAGCTATAGTTCAAACCTACTTTAAAGAGCATTATTTTTTATGTGTATGGGTATGTTGAATGCATGCATGTATGAGTACTTCATGCCTGCTTGCTGCCCACTGAGGCCAGAAAAGGGCGTTGAATATCCTGAAACCAGAGCTATAGACAGTTGTTCAGCTACTGTGTGCGTTCTGGGGACCAAGTCTTCTCTGCAAGAACAGCAGGTGAGCTTAAGCACTGAGCATGCTCTGAAGCCACGTAATTTAAGGTTCATATCTTGGTCTACCGCACACTTTTTTCATAAAAGTAACAAAGCTTTGAAAAAAAAAAAACACAAGCACTTTGGATTCAGAGAAAGATCTACTCAAATACAAAATATTTTATCATGCACCGTTGGTGCACTTTTAAACTCTATTTTATTTACATTTATTAGGCCTCTTTCTCCCTGCTTCACCCCAGTCCCTTCCAACACCCCAGCACAAGGTAAGCGAGAAGGAACTTCAGTGGGGACAGGGGGCAGAGTTCTCTTTAGCTACTTCCCCCTGGCTAGGGTCGTCAAGGTTCCTTACGGCATCAATCCTTGGTTCAGGATATATCCAATTTTTTTTTCATCCAACTGCATCAACAGCAATTAGGAGCAGCAAGGGGGAGCATCAGTAGCCTTCTTCTTTCTAGGAGCTCCCTGATACTCTCTGGGATCTGGTCTTTATTCCCTCTCCAGAGTCCTCAGACTTAAACTGTCTTCAGCTGGCAAAGAGCCCTTCTCAGAGCCCTCATGAGGCAAATAGTTTGCTGCTGTGGACAATCTGAATTAGTCCCATATCCCACACAAAACAAAAACATGTTTACATCACCACAACATACCTACTATCTATCAGGGTTCTTTGTCAGAACGAACAAAGCAAAGAACAGACAACACAAGTTCAATGACATGGTTAAAATGAAGAATCAGCTATGAATAGGACAAACAAACAAGTTGGACAAGGAGAAGAGGAATTATATAGGTGGCAATCATATAAGAAGGTGACATTTGAACATTTGATGATAACATTTGAATGTTATCCATTCAAAGACTGAGTCTTAGTGCAAATGCCTGAAATGCTGTTCAGACCAGTCTGATTACAGCAAAACAATTAGGTGTGTGTGTGTGTGTACTCAACTGTTCCTGGTTATAAAAGGTCATTTTATAACCTGCATAAGCTTATTTTGAATTGATCTAATTAGATATTAAAGGAATTAGTCAAATTAAACAAGTTTTACTAAGATGACTAAATATCTGAAAGTTTTCATTTCTACCTGCAGTATAAGCAGGAAAGATTTTCATGAGGATTTGACCTCTTTAACCACTTCTTTATGTCCCTGCCCCAAAGACAGAGCTACTTCTGCTTCAGCTAAATTGAGGAAGTCACTTTGACAAAGCCCCGACTTTTGGCTAAAGAGATTATTGGTAGCAGACTATCCTCTCACAGTCAGGGAGTAGCAGTCAGTTCCATGTGCATGTGTGTATTGTGTGTGTGTGTGAGTGTGTGCCCTGCTCTCCTGAACGAGAGGAGGGATTTCTGGCATTCTGTTGAAGAGTGGGAAATGCTCCCCAAGGTTCCAGACAAAGGGTTCAGCATCACCTGGAGCTACGTTTGAAACACCCATTCTCAGGTCAGCATGCACATGAGCGGTACTGACAGCACAGGGCTTCTATGAATGAATAGTTTTCATTTTTTTCCTACAAGAACAGCCTCTCTCACCTTGCCTTCACATTCCAATTCACGAGGAACCAAAGCAAAGCAAAACAACCAACCAGTGCCTGGCCTCCATATCAGAGAGTTAATTTTTCGGGAGATGGGCCAAGGAAGTCAGTATGTTCAACTCTGTCTGGGTGAGTCTAATGGGCAGAACCACTGTAATGGAGCAGGTGTGCTAACCTCTGCAGTGTTGACATTGTGGAGTGGCTGTTCTTTGTATGAGGGGCTTTACAGAAAGTTTAGCAGCATCCCTAGATTCTACTTACCAGATGCCTGCAGGACACTTGCCCCCGATGGGAAAACCAAAATTCACCAAAGATTACCAGATGTCTGTTCAGGAGCAAAATGCCTTAGTTGAGAACCACTGTTTCATGGCAATGTTTTGCAAATTTTACTGCAATACCGCCCAAGAGAAATATAATGCTAACCACATGTATAATTAAATTTTTTTTCGGCAGCCACATTTAAATAAACAAAGTCAAACAGATGAAACCAATCTTAATAATATAGTTAACCCAAAAATCACTGAGACAGATCTTCAATATTCATTTACTATAAAGTCTTTAGTAAGCTATGGGTCTACACTGTGTCTCTCAAGTCCTCGAGGTCTAATGTGTAACTAACACTGCACACTTCAAGTGAGACTAGCTTCAGAGAGTGCGCAGCGGTCTATGTGGCTGACAACTTCTGTACTGAGCAGACACGCCTTAGGAGGCATCAGCATCAGCATCAGTGTTCCCTAACGGACTGCTGACACGCTTCCCCCTTCCTTCCTGCCTTCTGCTTAGCCAGCGCTGGAGCGGGACCTGAAAATATGAACTGCAAACAGTGGATTTACTCAAACATGAGTTGTATTTTGTGTCTTGGGGTTTTTGTTTAGTTATTTCGACCATCGATGTGACTTGGAGCCCAGAAGACATTGATAATCCTAGGTCCTTTGCTAGGAAAACTGTATCTGCTTACAGGACTGGACTTCACATTTCTTCGGGGCTCTAACTGGTGACAGGACACTTCCTTGACTAAAACCTCTGTCCACACAGGGGGTTGTTTTCTTGCCAGCAATTTCCTCAGTTATTTTTCTCTACTTTTCCCATGAGGTTCAAGACTTTAGGTTTTCTTTTCTTTTCCTTTTCTGGTTAGCATCATCTATCAGAAACCTAGTACAGTGTTTTCACACTTAAGCACTTAGGTATTTACAGAATTAATGTTACTATAAAAGGAGAGAAGGCAGGAAACAATAGTAAAGGATTTAGTCACATGTTTGGGGAATGAACTGAATGCATGGTTTCTGGAACCCTTTGCATGGCTCCTGTTGTGCGAGGAGTGTGAGCGACATTTCCTGGGGCCTTCATCTGTTCCTAGGAATATATGTGACTCACTTAGAAATAATTGCCTTATGGGAAGCTTTCTCTCACTCTGGTTGTCAGACTCTTCCCCCTGACAAGGTGAGGCCCCATTCTTTCCTTTATGGGACTGGAAATGAGCTTCCTGTTGGTGATGTCACAGCACTAGTGACATACCTGGGATGGCCCTCCTCCAAGATTGTTAGTGCCAGCAACGTGCTAGGTGCTCAGGCTGAACCTCTTCCCAAAGCCAGTTGGCATTCCAGAGCCATCACGTTCAGATTGACTCAGTCCTAAATAATGGCGCTCCATCACAGGGTTGAAACTTGTTTCCAAAGGGAGTTACTTCTGTTACAAATCCTGGCTAAAATACATTTATCTTCACAGATAAAAATAGCCTGGGATCTTGTTTTCATTAGGTTTCTTTTTTTATTTTTAACAATGGAAAACTATTTCTCCAAGTTTCTTTTGAAAAATGGACCTGCCTGCCTCCCCCACAGACACGCAGTGCTGAGATTTAATGTTAACACAGTGTAAATTAGCCAATAGATTTATGAGCTCTGTCTGTGTTTCTGTGTTCAAAGACAACCTGATTGTAGACATATGGGAAGACGTGATTTAGCGATTTCTTTCAGCAGGTGGCAGTAAGAAGAAAGCTAGAAATGAGTTGCATTTCACATTTTACGATATTCATTGCTATTCGCTTCATTGTCCTTTTACTCATGAAGCTCTTTTTCCTCGATGGCACACTTTTTGACAAAAACAAAAAGAAAAAAATATCAAGTGAGTATAAGATGGAAATTTCCATTTTGTTTTATAGGAAGGTGTAAAGTTTAAGATTTGTTCCCCTCTTTGTCTAAAGGAGTGGCATCTTTAGGAATTGTGCAAAAACACTACGCTCAGCTCAAAAGATAGTTTATTCTGGAGCCAAATATGAGTGACCATGTCCTGGAAACACAGGTTCAGGTTACCCTGAGTGACATGTTTCAATGTACAAATAGGTCCCTGCAGGTCTATAGTAACAAGTCAGATTCATAAATCAAGAAACTTTTCAAATACATCAGTGGGAACACCTGAGAGGCAGGTAACAGGCAAGATGAAATCTCAGCCATAGACCTCAGATACCTCCTCATAGCAGCGACCTTAGCCCTTTGACTGGTATAGAATAGGGTTCTGTTTCCTTAATACATTCCAAAATGCTTTTCGTTCCTTGTCACAGGATATTAGTCTGGCACAGAGATGGCTCTTTAGGGAGCTAAACATAGCCCAGATAAGTTGTTACCTGTACCTGCCAAATCGGTATGTCCCTCAAGCCACAATCAGCCAATCAGCCTCTGCCAGCACACTTTCTCTCTAGTGATTCTCATCGAGAGAATGTTATTGTCATAAATTCCTAGGCACACTTGAGGCTTGTGTATGTTTATGATGTATGCTTCATCAATAAAACATACCGGGAGAAGGGAGGCTTGGAGGGTGTGACAGCATTTGTTACTGTGCTCTGACTGCCTTAGTAAATATTGCAGGTTTGAGAACCAGCCATCCCACTGCGTATTCTCAAAACAAAATCGCCTCTGAAACTTCAAGCAAAAGTTGCCAGGTGCATCTTTTGCAGCCAGAAGACAAATCCCTCTGCTTTTACATTCCCTGTGCTAACCATGGTTTAAGGCACTCATGCAGGGAACCAGCTCTCTTCTGGTTCCACGGGGAACTGTGGAACATCTCTGAGCAGCCTTTCTTTTCCTTCTTTCCGTATGTAACAGTGAGCAGCGATGGGCAACTCTAAGGTGGGTACTGTATGACAGCAAGGGTGTTATTTCTGTAGCAGAGATTTAAAGTGTGACATAAAGGGAACAGTTTACACCACTAGTGGGAAGGCTGACATATTAGTTACAAGGAGAGAGCACAGGGGAAATGTGCCTACATGGAAACAAAGGCTCAACTTTCAGATGATGTTAGTGTTTAGCAGGGAAAGTACATGGTAAAGGAAACAGTGGCATTGCGCTGCCTCTGTACATTACCTCATTCGTCTCTGTGGAAATCCTAACACACAATGAGCAACGAGGAAGCGAAGGATGAGGCACTTCCTTATATAACTGGCTTAGGGCAAGAGAAAGAATCTTGAGAGCTTTGAGGACTTCTGCAGTTAGGTGACTGGCATGTCTTTTCCAGAGTTTGTGAGCATCTCACACCCCTCCCCAGCACGCTCTATGAGAAGAAGCACAACGATCACCCCAGGCTGCTGAAAAGCAGGCCACAGGCTGGGTGACTCAAGGAATAACTGACTTCCATCAGGTGCTCTTATACATGTCCAGCTGCAGAGAAGAGTCTCATACCAACGGAGCTGCCTCATTACCCTCCGAAATCTCTTGAGCTACCTGCAAGTTCCATAGTGACCTCCAGGTTTCCAGCACTCACGAGCTTGGGTGAGTTTACCATGCCAGGGTGGACTTATTGTTGACACAGCTGCTTATGAGTCATCTGTATGTAACCACTCACCCATACTCCTAATAAAGCAATCCTAATAAACTCGTTGGTTCATTAAACCGGACTTTGGTGGTATCTTTAGTTTCATCTGTCGTTACTTCCTTTCTGGGGTGGGTCCATGTTTGTTAACACTTCCCCAGGAATAGTGTCACACAACACTACATCATCATGGCCTTTAGTCTGAAATTGTCACATTCTTAATTTCCGTCATAGAATAAAATATGTGCAAGCATTCACGCAAATATCTTGAAATTTCACTTAGTTTTCCTTCTGCACATAAACACATCTTTCCAGCTCTCTGGAATCCAATGAATAGAGTAACTTACTTAAAGTATTCCCTTTATTGAAAATTTTAATCATTACTTTGTGTGTTTGTGTGTGTGCGTGCATGTGTGTATATGTTTGAGTGTATGTGTGTATACATGTGTGTGCCTGTGTATTTGTGTCTTTGTGTGTGTGTATGCATGTATGTGTATATGTGTGTTTTTTGTGTAGGTATATGTGTACGTATGTGTTGTATGTGTCTGTGTGTGTATCTGTGTGTCCATGTGTGTCTGTATGTGTCTGTGTGGTGTGTCTGTGTATGTGTGTATGAGCATGAATATGTGTCTGTGTGTCTCTTTTGTATGTGTCTGTCTGTGTGATGTGTGATGTGTGATGTGTGTGTGTGTATCTCTGTGTCTTTTTTGTATGTGTCGGTGTCTGTGTGATGTGTGATGTGTGTGTGTCTATGTGTGTGTGTGTGTGCTCCACAGCTCAGAGGGCAACTTGTGGTACTCTCCTTCCTGTTTAACACTCAGGCTTAAACTCAGGTAAGTAAGCTTCGTGGTAGTAGCCTTTAAATGTAAATCCTGGTTGGTCAGACTTTAAAAATTTTTTCAACAAAAAATCCAGAATCTCCAAAACAATCCTGTACAACAACAGATCATCTGGAGGTATTTCCATCCCTGATCTCAAGCTGTACTACAGGGCAACAGTAATAAAAACTGCATGGTATTGGCATAGAAACAGAAAGGAGGATCAATGGAACCGCATAGAAGACCCAGAAATAAACCAACACACCTATGAATACTCGATATTTGACAAAGAAGCCAAATCCATTCAATGGAAAAAAGACAGCATCTTCAACAAATGGTGCTGGACCAACTGGATGTCTACATGCAGAAAAATGAAAATAGATCCATATTTATCACCCTGCACAGAACTAAAGTCAAAGTGGATCAAAGACCTCAACATAAAACCAAATAAATCAATTGGGAAAAAAAGTGGGGAACAGCCTAGAACTCATTGGCACAGGAGACAACTTCCTGAACAGAACACCAACAGCACAGACTCTAAGAGCAACAATCAATAAATGGGACCTCATGAAACTGAAAAGCTTCTGTAAAGCAAAGGACACTGTCATCAAAACAAAACGACTGCCTACAGACTGGGAAAGAATCTTCACTAACCCTTTATCTGACAGAGGACTAATATCCAGTATATACAAAGAACTAAAGAAGCTGAAAAGCAGCAAACCAAGTAATCCAATTAAAAAATGGGGAAGAGAGCTAAACAGAGAATTCTCCACAGAGGAATATCGAATGGCAGAGAAACACTTAAAGAAATGCTCATCCTCATTAGCCATCAGGGAAATGCAAATCAAAACAACCCTGAGATATCACCTTACACCCATGAGAATGGCCAAGATGAAAAACTCAAGTGACAACACATGCTGGAGAGGTTGTGGAGAAAGGGGAACCCTCCTCCACTGCTGGTGGGAATGTAAACTGGTACAACCACTCTGGAAAGCTATCTGGTGCTTTCTAAGACAATTAGGAATAGTGCTTCCTCAAGATCCAGCTATACCACTCCTAGGCATATATCCAAAAGGGGCTCAAGTACACAAAAAAGATACTTGCTCAACCATGTTTATAGCAGCTTTATTTGTAATAGCCAGAACCTGGAAACAACCCAGATATCCATCAACGGAAGAATGGGTACAGAAATTATGGTATTTCTACACAATGGAATACTACTCAGCAATCAAAAAGGAGGAAATCATGAAATTTGCAGGCAAATGGTGGGATCTAGAAAACATCATTCTGAATGAAATATCCCAGAAGGAGAAAGACAAACATGGTATATACGCACTTATATAGACCTATAAGATATGATAAACATAATGAAATCTATACACCTAAAAAAGATAATCAAGAGAGTGGACATGGGGTAAGATGATCAATCCTCGTTTAGAAAGACAGATGGGATGTGCATTGAATGTATGACAGGAGTCTACTGAGCGCATCTGAAAGCCTCTAACTAGCAGTGTTTTCAAAGCAAAGACTCATGACTAAACCTTTGGCAGAGTACAGGGAATCATAAGAAAGAAGGGGAGTTAGTCTGATGGGGAAAGGATAGGAGCTCCACAAGGACCAAATATATCTGGGCACAGGGTCTTTTCTGAAACTGACATTCAACCAAGGACCATGTATGGATATAACCTAGAACCTCTAGATGTAGCCTGTGGTAGCTCAGTAACCAATTGGTTTCCCAAATTGAGGGGAACAAGGACTATTTCTTACAGGAACTCAATGAAGATACCTGATAAAACAGGATCAGATGAATGGGGGAGAGGTCCCCCCCTATCAGTGGACTTGGAAAGGGGCACAGTGGTGATGAGGGAGGGTGGGAGGGACTGGGAGGGAATGAGGGTTCGGGACACGGCTGGGAAACAGAGTTAATAAAATGTAACTGATAAAAATAAAATTAAAAAAAAAGAAGAGATATGAGGGAGGAAGAGAGGGCAGGATTGGGAGGGGATGAGAATGGGGGCTACAGCTGGGATACCACATGAATAAATTATAATAAATAAAAATTATATTAAATTTTTTTTTTCAAATTTATTTATTTATTAATTTTACAGCATGGTTGTAGCCCCCTTCCTCCTTTCCCTCCATTTCCTCCCTCCCTCCCTGTTCTCCTATACCTATACCCCTAATCCTCAGAGAAGGGGAATCCCTCCACCACCCACCTCATCTCATCAGGTCACCTCAGGACTGAGTGCATCCTCTTTCCCTGTGGTCTGGCAAGGTAGTCCCACCAGGGGAAAGTGATTGAAAAGCAAGCAACAAAGTCTATGTCAGAGACAGCTCCCACTCCCCTCACTAGGGAGCTACATTTGTGAAGGTGGCCTAGGTCCAGTCCAAGCATGGTCCTTGGTTGGTGCTCTTGTTAGTTGGCCCCTGGGCCCTGGTTAGTTGGCTCTTTGGTCTTCTTGTGGAGTTCCTGTCCCCTCTGGCCCTTCTAGCTATCGCCCTCCTCTTCTACAAGACTCCCTGGGCTGCACTCAATGTTTGGTTGTGAGTTTCTGCATCTGTTTCCATCAGCTGCTGGGTGGAGCCACTCAGAGGACAGTTATGCTAGGTTCCCATCTGCAGTCATAGAAGAGTATCATTAATCATGTCAGGGGTTGACTGTTATCTGTGGGGCCGGTCTCAGGTAGGGCCAGGCATTGGTTGGACATTCCCTCAGTCTCTGCTCTATCTTTATCCTTGCACATCATGTAGGCAGGGTAAATTTTGGGTGAAAGTGTTTGTGGGTGAGTTGGTGATCTCATCTCTCCACTAGGAGTCATGTCTAGTAGAGGGTGTCCTCTTCAGTCTCCATGACCCCTGCTACTAGGAGTCTCAGCTAGAGTCACCTTCCTATCCTCCCAGGAGCCTACCCTGTCTTAGGTCTCCAGCTTGTCACAGGGATGTAACTGCCCATGGTTTCTCTTCTCTCTGCAAGCTCTCTGTCCTCCCACCCCCCTCTCCCCAGGTCTGATATCAACTCTCATTACTCTACATACTCCCTCTCCTACTGTTTCCTCTCTTCAAGAACTTTTGCTGTTTATTTTATTTCTCCTTCTGAGTGAAATCCTCCCTTGGGTCCTCCTTGTTACTTATCTTCTTTGGATCTATGAATTATAGTGCATTTATTCTGTACTATATGGCTAAAACCTTCCATAACAAAATTTGTTTTTTTCTATTACAGTAGTTATAATTGGTTATTCTGAGTATGTCACAGTCTTTATAATTAACAACAAATTCTCATGATTTCCTGTTGAAGCAGTAATTTGGAAAGATCAAGTTCTGATTTGAAACTGACATATACTAAGCCTGAGAGTAAAGTGCCCAATACCGCATGCGAATATTTGAAGAGTGTGGTATAATTTCTGATAGAAGATTGTTTTTGAAGCTTTAGCAAATGTTTAAGGTTCCATGTTTTGCTATGTAGAATTTCCTCTGGTTTGGGATAACTCTACTGAGCTCCAGTCAGTTTAGGAAAATGACAAGCACAAACATCTAGAAGACATATTCTGGTGACCTTATACACCTCCTCTGTCCAGTCTGTGTGACAGTGTACTGTAGGTTGTCTTGCTGGCATCTGTTTGTCCTCCTTCAGTCAACATGCAAGTAAAAGCTGTGTCCCAAATGATCTAAACGTTCTCATTCATCATCTCTCAGCACAGATACATCTAAATCAACTGACATTTTCAACCTGCCCTAACCTGTAGGAATATCTGAAAGTTTACCAAAGCAATATTTTAATAAGTGAATTGATGAATCTGTTTGATTGGATTATCTATGTGTGGATCTTTTCTACTTGCAGAGATTTTGAGTCTGATTATCGGAAGTGGTCTGAGAATCTTTCCAGCTAGTCCTTAATCTCGGGAAGGGAATTTGCTCCATGCCATGTGTCGTTGGAATCTTACTTTTGAATTTTATGTGATATTTATAATCAGGAATATTAACAGCCTAACAAAATATTATAATCATAGATTTTCACAGAAATATAAAAAGTATAGCTATAGAAAGCACATATTAATTATACATATTAAAGGGCTCTGTCCTAGTTTGATTTCTATTGCTGTGATAAGTACCAAAAGCAACTTGGAAAAGAAAAGATTTATTTAGCTTATATCTTGAGATGTTGGCATCTCCAGAACTGCTAACCAGGATTTCTAAGAAAAGGACTTAGAAATATATATCAGTGTATGTATGTATGATGCTCATTCATGTGATGGCTACAGGTCACTTAAGAAGGTATCTATTTTGGTTTATTTTTTTGAGATCTCACTTGTACTTGGGTACTTGTACTTGCACTTGGAAAGGGTGAGTAGTCTTCAAACACCAGAGACAAACCTATCTTTACCTCTTCAGCACTGGAATCACAAGGGCATGCTACTTCATCTGTCTTTTTATGTGGGTTCTGGGGAATTAAATTTAGGTTCTCATGTTAATGAGGCAACTGACCTGTCTTTCCACCTGCAGCCTATTTTAGAAGAAGGCTTTCTGATTCAGGAGGAATTTAATAGATTCTTAATTAGAACCACTACTTCAGTACACTTTTAATTTTTCAAAGCACATTCCATTTTAGTTTATTCTGTAACCTACACAGAGCCATCATTTGGCCATCATCTTGCAGACAGGGTGTTCAGTAATCAGTCTCTGCCAATGACCCTTGAAGTTTTTGTTGAAAATAGAAACAACCAAAAAGAGTTATGTGCTACACTGCCATGTTGGAATAAGATAAATATCTCATATGATAGTTTATGACACATTTGAACATGCAAGCCAGGGTTTTTACAAAAGCAGCCACGAAGCCCAGAACACTATCCACTGCAGTTCTTTAATCACAGTTCATGACAAAAGCTCACTAGTAACACATGCTGGCTATGATCAGAGGTTAGATTTTTATGCCCTCCAAAATTACTCATAGGACAATATTCAATTTGTGTACAATGTCAGTATTGTCCCTTGGGAACTTGAGATTCATGTCTCTGTGGTTTCTTATGCTGCTAACACAAAAGTGGAAGGGATATTTAAAACACTTTAGTAATTTATATGTCTTAAATATTATGTTATTCATCAGTGAGGAACCAGCATTCTAACCGTGATCATCATCAAGAGAACAGAAAATTCGTTTGTGATTTTCAAAATACACTCTTTCCTGACAGGAGTACGTTAATCATACTTCACTTAGTAAGATATTAATCCAGGCATGCGCTCTTCTTGGAAGTGTTACTGCTTCCTGGAAGGTTTTCCTAATCAAAGTCCAACGTAAGGAGCTTTATCACTACCTGGAGGCCTGTTAGAGATGTACATTGGAGGTGGAAAAAATGACAGAGTTGGTAAACAGCCACCGTGAAAGCATAAACATTGGAGTTTCAATTTCAAGACTCCACAAAAAAGCGTCACATGCATTATGACCTCTGTACATACTTATTTCTGAATAAAAATGAGTCAACATACTATTAGCTAAAGCAGGCTTCTCAAAAATAGAAATCAAGATAGTTGAATAAATTTAAGAAATATTAGCAGCTATTCATTGTAGAATATGCTCCTTTGGTGTAAACATTTTCAAGTGGAGAAAGAAAATCAAACATGGAAGGTTTTTAGGTAATTCTTTTTTTTTATTTTTTTATTTTTTGTCATCCGCAAAGTTATCTTCCTCTAGGTGACAGAAGCTACCATTCCAGATAAAATTAGCATGTATAGCATATTTCTTTAGCAACTGCATTTTAAGGTGTGTTTTAAAAAATTGAATTTCCTATACTGGGATGAAGAATATTTTATATTTCTTTCATTTCTTGAGATTATAATATAATTACACCATTTCTCCTACTTTTTCTCCCCACCTCATATGCTCTTCCTTATTTTCTTTCAAATTCAAATTCATGGCCTCTTTTTTCACTGTTTTTACATACACAAACACACACACTCACACACACACACACACACACACACACACTCACTCCTAAATACATAAATACAAACTTCTCAGGCTTTATAATGTTGCTTGTAGGTGTGTCGTTTTAGTGCTGACCATTAGGTACTGGATAGCCATTTGGTGAGGTCTTCCCTGAGGAAGAGTGTTTCTTTCTCTCTCTCTCATCATTTTTTGTTGCTTGTAGTTCTTTGTGGAGGGTTACAACCTTTTGATTTCCCTTCATGCCATCAACATTAGTGTGTCTGTTGCTGTCATATTTACCGACTCATGTTTATGCAGTCATGTTCGGGAGACTGTCTGGGATAGCAGGCACAGTCTCAAGAGGCTCCCTAATCCCTTGGCTCTCAAAATCTTTTTTTTTTCTCTGCTCCTTCTGGGTTGATCTTCCTTCCTTCCTTCCTTCCTTCCTTCCTTCCTTCCTTCCTTCCTTCCTTCCTTCCTTTCTTTCTTTCTTTCTTTCTTTCTTTCTTTCTTTCTTTCTTCTCTATTTTTAAAAATTTTTTATTGATTACACTTTATTCACTTTGTATCCCCCCATAAGCCCCTCCCTCCTCTCCTCCCAATCCCACTGTCCCTCCCCCTTTTCCATGCATGCCCCTCCCCAAGTCCACTGATAGGGGAGGTCCTCCTCTTTTTCCTTCTGACGCTAGTCTGTCAGATCTCATCAGGAATGGTTGCATTGTCTTCCTCTGTGGCCTGGTAAGGCTGCTCCCTTTTCAGGGGGAGATGTTCAAAGAGCAGGTCAATCAGTTCATGCCAGAGGCAGTCCCTCTTCCCATTACTATGAAACCCACTTGGACACTGAACTGCCATGGGCTACATCTGTGCAGGGGTTCTAGGTTATCTCCATGCATGGTACTTGGTTGGAATATGAGTCTCAGGAAAGACCCCTGTGCTCAGATTTTCTGGTTCTGCTGCTCTCCTTGTAGAGTTCCTCTAATCTCCAGATCTTCCAACTTCTTTCATAAGATTCCATGCACTCTGCCCAACAGTTGGCAATAAGTCTCAGCATCTGCTTTGATAGTCTGTAGGGCAGAGCCTTTCAGAGGGCCTCTGTGGCAGGCTCCTAACTTGTTTCCTGTTTTCTTCTTCTTCTGATGTCCATCCTCTTTGCCTTTCAGGATAGGGATTGAGCATTATAGTTAGAGTCCTCCCTCTTGATTAGTTTCTTTAGGTGTACAGATTTTAGTAGGTTTATACTATATTATATGTCTATATGAGTGAGTATATACCATGTGTGTCTTTCTGCTTCTGGGATAGCTCACTCAGGATGATCTTTTCCAGTTCCCACCATTTACCTGCAAATTTCATGGTATCCTTGCTTTTTATTGCTGAGTAATATTCTGTTAAGTAGATGTACCACAATTTTTGTATCCATTCTTCAGTTGAGGGGCATCTGCGTTGTTTCCAGCTTCTGGCTATTACAAATAAAGCTGCTACAAATTTCAAGTCTCTGAAGAAAGAGTTAGAAGAAGTTATCAGAAGATGGAAAGATCTCCCATGTTCATGGCTTGGCAGGATTAACATAGTAAACATGACCATCTTAACAAAAGCAATCTACAGATTCAATGCAATTCCCATCAAATTACCAACATAATTTTTTTTTTGTTTTTTTTTTCCAACATAATTTTTTTACAGACCGTGAAAGAAAAATTCTCAACTTCATATGGAATAACAAGAAACCCAGAATTGCTAAAACAATCCTCTACAATAAAAGATCTTCTGGAGGTATCTCCATCTCTGATCTTAAGCTGTACTATAGAGCAACAGTAATAAAAACTGCATGGTACTGGCATAGAAACAGAATGGTGGATCAATGGAACCGAATAGAAGACCTGGAAATAAACCCACACACTTATGGACAGCTGAAAACCATTCAAATGGAGAAAAGATAGCATCTTCAGCAAATGTTGCTGGTCTAACAATGTCTACATGTAGAAAAATGAAAATAGATCCATACTTATCACCCTGGACAAAACTAAAGGCCAAGTGGATCAAAGACCTCAACATAAAACCAGACACATTAAATCAGTTAGAAGAAAAAGTGGAAAGAGCCTTGAACTCATTGGCACAGGAGACAACTTCCTGAACAGAACACCAACAGCACAGACTCTAAGAGCAACAATCAATAAATGGGACCTCATGAAACTGAAAAGCTTCTGTAAAACAAAGGACACTATCATCAAAACAAAATGACTGCCTACAGATTGGGAAAGAATCTTCACCAACCCTGTATCTGACAGAGGACTAATATCCAGTATATATAAAGAACTAAAGAACCTGACAAACAGTAAATCAAGTAATCCAATTAAAAAATGGGGAACAGAGCTAAACAGAGAATTCTCTGTAGAAAAATATTGAATGGCAGAGAAACACTTAAAGAAATGCTCAACCTCATTAGCCATTAGAGAAATGCAAATCAAAACAACCCTGAGATTTCACCTTACACCCATCAGAATGGCAAAGATCAAAAACTCAAGTGACAACACATGCTGGAGAGGATGTGGAGAAAGGAGAACCCTACTCCACTGCTGGTGGGAATGTAAACTTGTACAACCACTCTGGAAATCAATCTGGCGCTTTCTCAGACAATTAGGAATAGCACTTCCTCAAGATCCAGCTATACCACTCCTAGGCATATATCCAAAAGAGGCTCAAGTACACAACAAGGACATTTGCTCAACCATGTTTGTGGCAGCTCTCATAATCTTTCTTCCCTGTTTTCCACAGTGTTCCCTGAGCCTTAGGTGTAACAGTTGTGTTGTTGATATGTCAATTGGAGCTGTTCTCCAGATTCTACATTTTGTTTGTTGTGGTTTTCTGTCATGGTATCCCTCTGTTGCATACAAAATCTGTATAAAAGAAGAAATATTCAGAATTTAATTAGGGGCTGTGCTGGTTAAATAAAGTGGCAATCATAGATTCTCCTCCAAATTTTTTTCACAAGAAACTGATCCTTTCTCTCATTAACATATGTTTGCCCATTTTTTTTTTGAGATTATACATAAAAATGTCTTATATCCCAGGTTGGAGCACTGGGACATATTTCTTCAATAGTAGTTCTTTCTTTAAAAAATATTTATTTTTAAATTTTTTTTACAATTTATTCACTTTGTACCCAGCTGCATCCCCCTTCCTCCTCCCTTTCCAATCCTACCCTCCCTCACTCTTCTCTTCCCTTATCCCTCCCCCAGTCCACTGATAGAGATGGTCCTCCTCCCCTTTTATCTACCCTAGCCTATCAGGTCTCATCAAGGTTGGCTGCATGGTCTTCCTCTGTGTCCTGGTAAGGCTGATCAAAGAGCCAGTAACTGAGTTCCTATCAGAGACAGACTCTGTTCCCCTTACTAGGGAACCCGCTTAGACACTGAGCTGCCCATCTGTGCAGGGGTTCTAGGTTTTCTCCATGCATGATCCTTGGGTTAGAGCATTAGTCTCAAAAGAGACCCCTGTGCCCAGAATTTTTTTTCTGTTGGTCTCCCTGTGGAGCTCCTGTCCTTCCAGGTCTTTCTATTTCCCCCTTCTTTCATAAGATTCCCTGCACTCTGTCCAAAGTTTGGCTATGAGTCTCAACATCTTCTTTGATACCCTGATTGGTAGAGTGTTTCAGAGGCCCTCTGTGGTAGGCTCCTGTCTTGTTCCCTGTTTTCTTCCTGTTTTCTGATGTCTAGCCCATTTGCCTTTCTGAATGAGGATTAAGCAACTTCCCTAAAGTCCTTCTTGTTGCTTAGCTTCTTTAGGTGTACAGATTTCAGTATGTTTATCCTATATTATATGTCTAATATCCACTTATAAGTGAGTATATAGCATGTGTGCCTTTCTGCTTTAGGGATACCTTACTCAGGATGATCTTTTCTAGTTACATCCATTTGTCTGCAAATTTCATGACTTCCTTGTTTTTAATTGCAGAGTGTAAATGTACCTTTAATGGCAGAAAAACACTTAAAGAAATGCTCTATGTCCTTAGTCATCAGGGAAACACAAATCAAAATGACCCTGATATTTCACCAGAATAGCTAAGATCAAAAACTCAGGTGAAAACAGACACTGGGGAGGATGTGGAGAAAGGGGAACCCTCCTCCATTGCTGGTGGGAATGTAAACTTGTACAACCACTATGGAAATCAATATGGTGCTTTCTCAGAAAATAAGGAATAGTGCTTCCTAAAGATCTAGCTATATCACTCCTATGCATATATCCAAAATATGCTCAAGTTTACAACAAGGATATTTGCTCAACCATGTTCATAGCAGCTTTATTATTCATAATAGCCGGAATCTGGAAGCAACCCAGATGTCCCTCAATGGAGGAATGGATACAGAAATTGTGGCACAATAGTATTTATATCAAACATTGCTTTTTGCATATTGAATTTATACGACATCTCAACATGGTTAGACCCAGATGATGGAGAACTTTCTGTGTATAATTAAATTCTCTGCTATGTGTATATCCAGATGCTAACATATTTTCCTTGTGAAGACCACTCTGGTCTCTGAAAGATATTAGAAGTCATCACTTCTGTTTTATTAGTTTCAAATGTGATTCCTGATACAATAGAGCAAAATTGCAATGGCAATTTTGAAATGATTTTTTTAGGAACACCTTTATTTTTCTCTATATACTCTCTCCACATTAAATGTAGTATTTTCAAGGTATAAGAAGCTTGAGACTATTACATTAACAATAAACTCCATGTTGAAAGTTAAAAAAGTTAAAAAGGTCTAGGAGAGTTGGAAACTATATCTTTTCTTCTGGTACAGTATCAACAAGGTCATACCCACTGCACAGAAAGGGTTAGTATGTGTGTACTTTGCTATAGGAGAAGTCTGAACATGTACTGAGAGGCAGAGTTACCACTTTAGGCCTCATAAGCAGGGAGTGGCTCTCCCCACTCCCACCCTGGGTATTGTAAGCATGCCAGTGAAGACTTGTATTTACTCTGTGGTCTGGAGGAGTGCCTTCAAACAGAGCCAAGTCATGGGAAGTTATAACATCCTTCCTTCCAAGGAACAGTTGGTGGTTTGTTTCTGATTGATTGCCAGAGACTCTAAAAGCCAATCCCTCCATCTCAAAATGAAATAACCCCATGAATAAATCAGGTTCCACTGTAACCTGTGGGATCTTTGTGAATCTAAATTCTAGCAAAAAATAACATACTTTTTTACATAAGGAGGGGAAAGAAGAGGAAAGTGTGTGTGAGGTGTTCATTTTATTTCATCAGAACAAAATGTCTGAGATAAATAACATAAATAAAAAGATTTATCTTGGCTCATGGTTCTGGAGGTTCAGCCTCTAGAATGTGTGGTGTCCTAGCTTTTAGCCTCTGGTGGGCGTACTAGATAGCAATGGTAGAGAAAGCATAGTGACAAACTCTCACCTTGTGGTCAGCAAACACAAAAAGAAGCCTATTCTAGATGCAGTCAAGTTGACAACAGAGATTAGTCACTATAAACTGTAGTCCTCCACCCTGCACTCCATGTACTCAATGACCTCAGGAGTTCACACTGGACTTTCTTTCTACAGGCTCATTACCTTTCAGTAGTGGCACCTGAAGTTTTTCTATAAGGATTTTGTGGAACATTTATTCAACCCACAACAGGAAACAGATTCTAGATTTTTTTTTTTTTTTATTGAGAATGTGACTGTGATAGTTCTACAGAACTTACAGCAGGGCTCTCCCACTGAACCTGAAAAAGAATATTGTTGACTGTTTCTTTCAGCTATCTGATTTCTAGTGGAATCAGCCACTGGAGAACAAACACGTCCTTAACAATGTTCTCTTACTGACCACAGACTGCCAAAGTTGGTTATTGCACCATTTGTGTCTTTCTACTTCCTATTCACAGATAACTGAAGGCCACAGGTAGAGTTTAAATTCCAAGTTTTCTCCTCATTACTTTTATCTAAAATTCAAAAAGAGAAATTGTAGTAAATGTCTAATAGCGGTGGAAGTCCCCCCTCCCCACTTTCCGTTCCTGGAAATTCCTCACTTCCCATTCACAATCAGGCTGTGTTCCTACAGTTTAGTCCAGTACTACTCATATACATTTTTAAAAGCAGTAACTTCAATAAGAGCGGGGATGAAAGAAAGGTAAACAGGCTTTAAGCAAGCTGGTCAAATTCACACTACTTGGCATAGTTTTGGGAACAGACTCTTTCCTGACTCCCCAAATGTATGGTCAAACCTAGACCCTAAAGAGGGCAAGTGGCTATTGTTAGCATTTAATAAAACCTTGGAGAACAAAGCAAAAAGGCATTCAGTAAAACACCACAAAATAACAAATCAGTTAAGAAGGAGCACCAACCCTAAGATCATATGGCAAGGAAACAAAAAGCTTTTCCAAGTCAGCTTCTTCAGGCTCATAAGGTTGAGAATAAGAGAGCTGAAAGGGGCTAAGTGACTGGTGCCCATTCTCATAGCTAGAGAGAGAGAATGCCAAGACTACCAGCAGATCTCTTGATAACAAATGTGCCCTCTGGGAACTCAGAGCTGCTTTCCTATCTTTGACACCTTCCCGCAGCAGCCAGCCACTGCTTATCATGGATGACTGAGCATGTACGAATACAGAATGTGGAGAGTCCTGATGAAAACTGCCAGAGCACAGAGCCAAACACTATGGAGCCATCAGTATTTTTTCAGAAAGGGGCATTCAGTAACATGAAAGAAATGATGAAAAGTAGGGTATTTGAAGAGAAGGGTTGGGTATAAGAAGACATAAAACATGCAAGTATTCTAAATTCAGTAGTTTTCAAATGCTTATAGGCTGTATTTTTAAAATGTAACTAAAATTACACATTTGACATAAATATAAAGAAATACTAAAAATTAAAAGATGAAAAATATGCATCAGAGAACCATTAGAAAAGCCATATCACCTACAAAACTGTAGGTACTTTGATTAAAAGCAACTTTAAGGCCAATAGGTCTGACTATGTAGCTCTGACTGTCCTGGAAATCACTATGTAGACCAGGCTGGCCCCAGACTCATAGAGATCCACCTGATTCTGCCTCCTGAGTGCTGGAATTAAAGGCATGCACCACTACTTCTGGCAAGTCTTAAAACTTATAAAGTAAAAAATAAAAAAAAATACAGCAAGAAAAAATTGACAAACTTTCACGAATGTCTCTCCTAACTCTTATATTTTTAGAGAGAATATTTTAGACTGGGTTTTTTGGAGACCAATAAGAAAAGATTTAGAAACAAAACCAGATACCACCATTCTCCACTCCTCTTCCCCCCAAAAAGGGAATGATAAAAATTAGAAGTTAAGGAGAGCTTAATTTATATTTAAAAATTCTGAAAAATCATGTGAAAGCAATTTCCTATCATGCTTATTCATATGTTTCCATGTCATGATATATATTACTTTGAAGTGGGTGTACAAATATAATACATAGGAACAAACAGATGCATCTCAGAAACGTTGGCTTTTTACAATTTTTCCAAAATTGTCTGTGTGGATTTACAAGCTGAAATAACGCAGATTTTACATTAATATCATTAGAACAATAACAGAAAAAAGAAAAAGTCATGATCATTTCAACAGAAGCAAGAGGAAAAGTTACTAGAATTCATTTACCATTCATAAGAAAAAAAGACAGAGATGACAGCAGAATAAGAATAAAAATTAACTCTTTTTTTCTAGTAAAAGAACTTGACTAGGAAGCCACTATAAAAGTCATACATTTCCAGCAACTGGCCATCAGTGCTTATCCATAAGGCACGCATGGTGCTAGGCTCTAGAGAAACAGCCTCAATATCAGAAGTGGAGAAATTAGATATATAAAGGGCTGAAAAGAAACCTTCCTTGAAGGTCATATGACATTATATAATGATTTCCTCTACTTCCCTAGCAGTTACAATACATTATCTAGTACTTTGTTTATAATAGTATTATAAATCCATCTTCTTCTGCATTGATCATAAGGAGTATCAGTTTTAATTTAGCCATACCAAAGTTTGTCTTATTTGTTCATTGTTTAAAAACTCTTGCATTAGAGGCTTAATTTCCATATACATAATATATTTTATATATTTATAATATGTTTTAATATATATTATACTTCTATATGGTTATACATTATGTATAATTATATTATATTAGAAAATTATTTGTTATATAATTATATATTCCATTAATTTCCATGTACATACAGATAAGCACACACACACATCAATCAATATATCTATATTTTACACTGATTATTTTTAATAGAAGTCTACAAACACAAGGTGATATCAACATGCTTTGCTTTTCCACTTGTTAATTATTATTTAACTTGGAATAGAGTTTAGTTTATGAGTGCAAGTTTGATTCCTCATGATCAGGTTTAGGAATCTGGGCCATTTATGAAGTGTTTAGGTCATGAGGGCTCTGTTTTCCAAGGTGATCAATACTGCTACAATGGCTTCCAGGAACTAATTCTTTTTCTTTTGCCATCTTGCCTTCAATATGAGAATGCCCTTAGATTCTATCCATAGTCTTTGACCTTTCATTCTCTAGAATTGTGGGAAATATATTTCTGTCCATACTCAGTATGATATATTCCAGTATGCTAAGTGAAGTGAGAGAAAAATGTATACAAATGACCTAGGGCTTTGCTTTCACAAATGTCCTGAACTGTGAAAATTGAAGTAGCAGTTGACAGCAGGTAGAGGATTAAAACGTGTGGAAATAAATGCTGGGAAGTGCTTGGATTGCTGTGCACACAGCTGTGAGGGCAGTGCTGGGGGCGGGCTGTAGAAGGGTTTAAGGGAAAATCCCATCTCCAGATGTGCTTAAGTTGTCATGATGTAACTGTCGGCATGAATGTATAATATGTACACATTTTATCTATATATTATATGATCTATAAGATAGGGATGTAAATAAAGGATGCAGACTCATGAGTACTTAGATGGAAACAAGGGACAGGATACAGGAACCTCGAGTTGAAGTCATCTTTGTTATAACATGGCAAAGAACCTAGCTGAATTGTGTTCCTGCCCTAAGGCTGTAAGGAAGCTTGGGATTTGAAGCAGTGAATCAGAATATGCAGAGACTAATTTAATGAATTTAAGAACTCAGCATATAATTGCTTGAGCCAAAGGGTTAGAAGGGAAAAATAGAAATACAAACAAAAGAGAAACATGTTATTAACATCAGGAAATTTCTTAGCCTGTCCATGGGAAAACTTTAAAAAGTATTTTAGGTGTTAAAACCAAGAGTTCAGTTAAGCAATGATTCAAAAAAAGAGAATAATGTGTACCAGGCTCATGGATTTCTATCTCTATAAATTAAAAACATATCAAGCAGTCTTTTGGAGTCCATTACATCTCATATTGAGGGCCAGAGTTCAGAACCACTTTCACAGAGCCAAGATCAAAAGTTGTCAGGACCACGTGTATGTGGTGGATCCAGTGAGAATCTGCTGCTACCTTTTGTGTCTTCTGGTGGCTGCCAGGCTTAGGTGGCCCTTCAGGTCTCTTTCTGTCTTTTCTCTGTGTGTGAAAGAACCACTTGCCTCCCTCTTTTAAGGTTACATATGGGTACATTTAGATTTAATGTGGGAAATCCAGAATAAAGCATCTCAAGATCTTAATTCATATCTGGAAAAGGTGCTTTTTCCATATAAAGGAAAATGTACAGGTTCGAGAGGTTAGGGTGTTATATCCTTTTGAGAAGAAAGGCATTTTATGAATCACTAGACTGAGGCTTCCTCTTTCTCAATATTTTCTCTTTTTTTATACTTTTATTAATTATACTTTATTCACTTTGTATCCCCCCATAAACCCCTCCCTCCTTCCCTCCCAAACCCACTCTTCCTCCTCTTTCTTCACACATGTCCCTCCCTAAATCCACTGATAGGGGAGGTCCTCCTCTCCTTCCTTCTGATTTAGTCTATCAGATCTCATCAGGAGTGGTTGCATTGTCATCTTCTGTGGCCTGGTAAGGCTGCTCCCTCATCAGGGGGAGGTGATGAAAGAGCAGTCCAATCAGATTATGTCAGAGGCAGTCCCTCTTCCCATTACTGTGTAACCCACTTAGACACTAAACTGCCATGGATTACATCTGCACAGGGGTTCTAGGTTATCTCCATGCATGGTAATTGGTTGGAGTATGAGTCTCTGGAAAGACCCCTGTGTTCAAATTATCTGGTTCTGTTGCTCTCCTGGTGGAGTTCCTGTCTTCTCCAGATCTTCCTATTTCCCACTTCTTACGTAAGATTCCATGCACACTGCCCAAAAGTTGGCCATAAGTCTCAGCATCTGCTTTGATAGTCTGTAAGGCAGAGTCTTTCAGAGGCCCTCTGTGGCAGGTTCCTAAGTTGTTCCCTGTTTTCTTCTTCTTCTGGTGTCCATCATCTTTGCCTTTCAGGATGGGGTTTGAGCATTTTAGTCAGGGTCCTTTCTCTTGATTAGTTTCTATAGATGTACAGATTTTAGTAGGTTTATCCTATATTATATATCTATATGAGTGAGTATATACCATGTGTGTCTTTCTGTTTCTGGAACAGCTCACTCAGGATGATCCTTTCCAGGTCCCCCATTTACCTGCAAATTTCATGATTTCCTTATTTTTCATTGCTGAGTAATATTCCATTGTGTAGATGTACCACAATTTCTGCATCCATTCTTCAGTCGAGGGGCATCTGGGCTGTTTCCAGCTTCTGGCTATTACAAATAAAGCTGCTACAAACATGGTTGAGCAAATGTCCTTACTCTGTACTTGAGCCTCTTTTGGATATATGCCTAGGAGTGGTATGGCTGGATCTTAAGGAAGCACTATTCCTAGCTGTCGGAGAAAGCGCCAGATTGATTTTCAGAGTGGTTGTACAAGTTTACATTCCTACCAGCAGTGGAGGAGGGTTCCCCTTTCTCCACATCCTCTCCAGCATGTGTTGTCACTAGAGTTTTTTATCTTGGCCATTCTGATGGGTGTAAGGTGAAATCTCAGGGTCTTTTTGATTTGCATTTTCCTAATGGCTAATGACGTTGAACATTTCTTTAAGTGTTTCTCTACCATTCGATATTCCTCTACAGATAATTCTCTGTTTAGCTCTGTTCCCCATTTATTAATTGGATTACTTGATTTGCTGCTTTTCAGCTTCTTTAGTTCTTTATATATACTGGATATTAGCCCTCTGTCAGATAAAGGGTTGGTGAAGATTCTTTCCCAATCTGTAGGCCGTCATTTTGTTTTGATGACAGTGTCCTTTGCTTTACAGTTTCATGATGTCCCATTTATTGATTGTTGCTCTTAGAGCCTGTGCTGTTGGTATTCTGTTCAGGAAGTTGCCTCCTGTACCAATGAGTTCAAGGGTATACCCCACTTTTTCTTCTAATCGATTTAATGTGTCTGGTTTTATGTTGAGGTCTTTGATCCACTTGGACTTTAGTTTTGTGTAGGGTTATAACTATGGATCTATTTTCATTTTTCTACATGTAGACATTCAGTTAGACCAGCACCATTTGTTGAAGATGCTATCTTTTTTTCCATTGTATGGTTTTGGCATCTTTGTCAAAGATCAGGTGTCCATAAGTATGTAGGTTATTTCTGGGTCTTCTGTTCGATTCCATTGATCTACCATTCTGTTTCTATGCCAGTACCATGCAGTTTTTATAACTGTTGCTCTATAGTATAGCTTGAGGTCAGGGATGGAGATCTCCCCAGAAGATTTTTTATCGTAGAAGATTGTTTTAGCAATTCTGGGTTTCTTGTTATTCATATGAAGTTGAGAATTTTTCTTTCACGATCTGTAAAAAATTGTGTTGGTAATTTGATGGGAATTGCATTGAATCTGTAGATTGATTTTGGTAAGATGTCCATGTTTACTATGTTAATCCTGCCAAGCCAGGTGCATGGGATGTCTTTCCATCTTCTGATATCTTCTTCTAATTCTTTCTTCAGAGACTTGAAATTTTTTTCATACAAGTCTTTGACTTGCTTGGTTAGGGTTACACCAAGGTACTTTTTGTCATTTGTGACTATTGTGAAGGGTGTTGTTTCCCTAATTTCTTTCTCAGCCCTTTGGCTTTTGTATACAGGAGGGCTACTGATTTTTTTGAGTTAATTTTGTATCGGCCACTTTGCTGAAGCTGTTTATCAGCTGTAGGAGTTCCCTGGTAGAATTTTTGGGGTTACTCAGGTATACTATCGTATCATCTGCAAATAGTGATAATTTGAATTTTTCCTTTCCAATTTGTATCTCCTTGATCTCCTTTAACTGTTTTATTGCTCTAGCAAGGACTTCCAGAAGTATGTTGAAGAGATATGGAGAGAGTGGGCAGTCTTGTCTTGTCCCTGATTTCAGTGTGATTGCTTTAAGTTTCTCTCCGTTTAGTTTGATGTTGGCTATAGGCTTGCTGTATATTGCCTTTACTATGTTTAGATGTGCCTTGTATCCCTGATCTCTCCAATACTTTAAACATGAATGGATTTTGGATTTTGTCAAATGCTTTTTCAGCATCTAAGAAGATTATCATGTGTTTTTTTTTCTTTTAGTTTGTTAATATGGTGGATCACATTGATGGATTTCTGTATATTGAACCACCCCTGCATACCTGGGATGAAGCCTACTTGATTATAACAATGGCTTTCCAAGCAAATGGACCCAAGAAGCAAGCAGAAGTAGCCATTCTAATATCTGATAAAATAGACTTTCAACCAAAATTAATCAAAGAGATGGAGAGGGACACTTCATACTCATCAAGGGAAAATTCCACCAAGAAGACATCACAACCCTGAACATCTATTCCCCAAATACAAGGACATCCACGTTTGTAAAAGAAACATTGATAAAACTTAAACCACACATAGATCCCCACACATTAATAGTGGGAGACTTCAACACCCCACTCTCAACAAAGGACAGGCAACAAAATAGAAATTAAACAAAGAAACAATATCTCTAACAGAGGTCATGAATCAAATGGACCTAACAGACATTTACAGAACCTTACACCCAAACACAAAAGAATTTACCTTCTTCTCAGCACCTCATGGAGCCTTCTCCAAAATAGACCATATAGTTGGTCACAAAGCAAGCCTCAACAGATACAAGAAGATTGAAATAATACCTTGTGTCCTATCAGATCACCATGGAATAAAGCTGGACCTCAACAACAACAGAAATTGAAAAAAGCCTACACACACATGGAAACTGAACAACTTGCTACTAAATGACTGGGTCAGTGAAGAAATAAAGAAAGAAATTAAAGTCTTCCTAGAACTCAATGAAAATGAAGACACAACATACCCATACTTGTGGGACACAATGAAAGCAGTGCTAAGAGGAAAATTCATAGCACTAAGTGCCTTCAAGAAGAAATTTGAGACAGCTCATTCAAGCAACTTAATGGCTCACCTAAAATCCCTAGAAAAAGAAGAAACAGACACACCAAAAAGGAGTAGAT
>REGO01000012.1:7669567-7712925 GCA_010120015.1 Rhombomys opimus
GATAGATAAAACCTTAGCCAAGCTAATAAAAGGCAGAGAGACACCACCCAAATCAACAAAATCAGAAATGAAAAGCGGGACATAACTACAGACACTGAGGAAATCCAAACAATCATTAGGACTTACTTCAAAAGTCTATATGCCACAAAATTTGAAAATCTAAATGAAATGGACAATTTTCTTGATCGATTCCACTTACTAAAACTGAATCAAGACCAGGTAAATCAATTAACTAGCCCTATATCCCCCAAGGAAATAGATTACTTTAGTTTACTTCAGTCATCTGTAATTAGTAAGCTTTAGATTACTTCAGTCATCTGTAATTAGTAAAAGAAAGCTTACAAATAAAACACAGTCATATTTATCTCATAACAAGAGGTGAAATATTTAATTGTCTTAGTCAGGTTTTTGTTTTTTGTTTTTTTTTTTTTTGCTTTGATAAGACATCATGTCTTAAGCAACTTAGGGAGAAAATGGTTCAGCTTACACTTTCCCATCACCATTAATCATCAAAGGAAATCAGGACAGGAACTCAAATAGGGCAGGAATCTGGAGGCAGAAAGTGATACAGAGGCCATGAATGGATGCTGCTCACTGGCTTGCTTCCCATGGCTTCCTCAGCTTACTTTCTTATAGAATTTAGGATCACCAAACCAGTGCTGGCACTGCAATGGCTGTACCCTCTCCCATAAGTCTCTATTTAAGAGAATGTTACATAGTCTTCCCTACAACTTGACCTTATGTAGGCATTTTCTCATGTGAGGCTCTCTCCTTTCCAATGACTCTAGCTTGTGTCAAGTTGAGATAAAAGTAGTGAGCACATAAACAAAATAAATTAGAGCTCAATGTTATTTTTGTTTTAACAATATATAATTTTGATTTGTTTCGCTTGAGTCTTCTGATATAGATGCCATCATTAGTTGGACAAATTAATTTATATATCAGAATTCAATACAATGATTTAAATTTTTAGTATTTAAGTTTTAGCAATGTAAAGATAACTTAGCATTTTATCATGTGAAACAATTTGCCAAATAAGGTGCCCGAGTAAAAACATTTGGGCTGAAATAACTGCACAACTCAATGAGGAAAAGTAAAATCCCATCAGAAGTTAACAGCATTGGTAGAAAAAGTAGTGAAAAGCGAAGCCTGTAGAGAACAGCCAAACAAGAGTGTCAAACTTTTCCAATTTATTAATAAATGAAATATTGGAAAATACTTTATGGGAATAATTAAAATCACAGTAACATAATAAAAGAAGTCATTCTTCATAAAGTATGACACCTTGTTATTAATAGCAGTAACCAAACTATTACAGAAACGGCTAAGTGATTAATGTAAAGTAATGTGTCAAAACTTTTATACTAGTTATTTTTAATGTTCAGAAGTTTCTGTGGTTTAATTTTTTTTTAATTTTATTAATTACACCTTATTCACTTTGTATCCCCCCAGAAGCCCCTCCCTCTTCCCCTCCCAATCCCACCCTCCCACCCCCTTCTTCATGCATGCCACTCCCCAAGTCCACTGATAGGGGAGGTCCTCCTCTCCTTCCTTCTGATTTTAGTCTCTCAGATCACATCAGGAGTGGCTGCATTGTCATCTTCTGTGGCCTGCAGGGGGAGGTGATCAAAGAGCAGGCCTATCAGATTGTGTCAGAGGCAGTCCCTCTTCCCATTACTATGTAACCCACTTGGACACTAAACTGCTACATCTGTGCAGGGGTTCTAGGTTATCTCCATGCCTGGTACTGGTTGGAGTATGAGTCTCTGGGAAAACCCCTGTGTTCAAATTTTCTGGTTCTGTTGCTCTCCTTGTGGAGTTCCCGTCCTCTCCAGATCTTCCTATTTCCCACTTCTTACATAAGATTCCATGCACTCTGCCCAACAGTTGGCCATAAGTCTCAGCATCTGCTTTGGTAGTCTGCAGGGCAGAGCCTTTCAGAGGCCCTCTGTGGCAGGTTCCTAAGTTGTTTCCTGTTTTCTTCTTCTTATGTCCATCATCTTTGCCTTTCGGGATGGGGATTGAGCGTTTCAGTCAGGGTCCTCTCTCTTGATTAGTTTCTATAGATGTACAGATTTTAGTAGGTTTATCTTATGTTATAAGTCTATATGAGTGAGTATATACCATGTGTGTCTTTCTGCTTCTGGGATAGCTCACTCAGGATGAGTATTACTCTGCAATGAAAAATAAGGAAATCTGTGGTTTAATTTAATGGAAATATACTACTTTCTTTTTCTTAGGAAGTATTTTATTATTGAAACTAAACTTTGACACTGGCTGCTTTACATGCATCTGGTGGTTTGCATGAAGTCTGTGGGCATTCAGTTGGTGGCACAGTTTGGGGAGGTTTAGGGGGTGTGGCCATGCTGGAGGAAGTACTTCACCAGAGGCTGGCCTTGAGTGTTAATAGGCTTATTTTATTTTCTGTTTGTGCTCTCTGCTTCATGCTTAGGATAAAGTTATCTCTCTCCTTTATGTTTGCAGTAAAGGATACGAAGTCTCAGTTTTATGTCAGGTTAGAATCACGTTTTGTTTCTCACGCTCTGAATTGCTGCAATGACATATGTGGCGGAGAGTTCTCCCATTATGGTGGGCTTCATCGAACTTCCTGTCTGGCAACTTTATTCTTCATGGGGCCGGGGAAGTATATTTCCTACAATGTCCTAAAACTTAATTTTATGTTTGTTTTCACTCATTATTTTCTTCAATTATTTTAAACATACTGCTTCTTTTTTTTTTTCTTTTTTTCAGGCCATATAATCATTCAGTTGCTGAAAAAACAAACAAACAAACAAACCTTTATCAAGGTTAAACTACTACTTTTATGGTTTACATGCTGTTAGATTGTAGGCTTTTCCCTTTACCTAACACCTCTGCTTTCCTCCCTATCTTGGGCTCCTGGTGGAAAATCTTTTGCTGTACAATGGTTTCTCATTTCTGCTTGTATCTCTCCCCCAAACCATTACTTAACATTATTTTTTCAGCTTGGGAATTCCTGTCATCTTACATAATATTCTGACTTTATTCATCTGTGTTTTAGAGGTACAGGTCCCACCCACCTTCTCATGGTGGAATGTTTTACATGCTTTTCCTGTCAGGCTTCATTGTGGTTTCTCTAGGCTGCTGGGCACCATTTGTGCCTTTTAGATTTAACAGCACAGATTCTCTGCCTTGCATGTGCTCACTGTTGTTTTAGGTTGGCTTCAGAAGCAGACACTGATGTTAGGATCTATGTGGAGGTGATTTATTCGTAAGTCTGCCCAAGAAAAGCAAGAATGTGGAGAAATCAGGCTGAAATGGCTTTCAGCCAAGCAATGGCAGAATACCAAGGGGAAATCCCACTTGGAAATGTTAACTAGAGTTTGAAGGAAGTTTTAAGGTCATTCTTTAAATCCATCCTCATTTTAAGGGCATTTTCATGGTTAAAGAGCAATCCACTAGTCAGAGTCCTCCTTCCTGATTAGCTTCCTTAGGTGTACAGATTTTAGTATGTTTATCCTATATTATATGTCTAATATCCACTTATGAATGAGTATATACCCAGTGTGTCTTTCCATTTCTAGGATACTTCACTCAGGATGATCTTTTCCAGTTCCCACCATTTACCTGCAAATTTCATGATTGATGCTCAATCCCCATTCAGAAAAACAAAAACGATGGACATTGGAGGAGGGAGAAAACAGGGAACAGGACAGGAGCCTATCACAGCAGAGGGCTTCTGAAAGGCTCTACCCTGCAGGGAATCGAGGCAGATACTAAGACTCATAGCCAAACTTTGGGCAGAGTGCAGGGAATCTTATGAAAGAAGTGGGAGATAGTAAGCCTGAAGAGAAAAGGAGCTGCACAAAGAGAGCAACAGATCCAAAATGTCTGGGCACAAGGGTCTTTTCTGAAACTGATACTCCAGCCAAGGACCACTCATGGAGATAACCTAGAACCCCTGCACAGAGGTAGCCTATGGCAGTTCAGTATCAAATTGGGCTCCATAGTAATGGGGACAGGGACTGTCTCTGACAGGAACTGATTGGCCTGCTCTTTGATCACCTCACCCTGAGTGGAGAGCAGCCTTGCCAGGCCACAGAAGAAGACAATGCAGCAACTCCTGATGAGACCTGATAGGCTAGGATCAGAGGGAAGGGTAGGAGGACCTCCCTTATCAGTGGACTGGGAGAGGGACATGGGTGGAGAAGAGGGAGGGTGGGGCTGGGAGGGGCTGAGGGAGAGATGTTCAGGGGGGATACAAAGTGAATAAACTATAATTAATAAAAAGAAAAAAAGAAAAATAGAGCAATCAACTAAAGGCTTGCCTGAGAGGGATATGAATTCCCTGGATGCTCTAACTTTAAGCTGCTTCTCAGTGGGGGAACTAATAGCTAGAGTCCACCTTCTAGGTACAGAGATGAAATTAAGTTATACAGAGTTAATGCACAGGGGTTGTCAAGAGTGAAATAATCAGGACACAGGTATGACTTTGCCCATTGCAGTCCATCTTCTTACTGTACCTAGAGTAGAGCTAAATCCCATATCAGCCCATGTGCAGTTCTTATTGCAGTTGTGTTGGTGAGGAAAGACCAGCCCAGTGTCCACAGCCTCTGTCTGCAGGAATTTTGGCTTCAACTTTATTCTAATACCAAAATTAAAATGGTGTTGTCTTGCCCATTTTTTTATGTGCTTGAAGTAGGAAGGGTATCTACTTCAGCACATTCTTCCAGGGCATAAGAAATGGAATGTAGCATATATAATTTACAAAGAAGAAGTGGGGGGGAGGGGAGGCAGTGAAGAAAGAGGGAAGGAAGAAGAGAGAGTGACAGTGACAGAGAGATCAAGCATTCATTTCTTTGAATATAAAGTGGTGGCATAAGAAAAGAAAATAAAGGATTCTTTAAAAAATAACGTTGATTCTTTATAAACTATTGGGAAGAATTTAGAAGTTAGGTTGCTTGGCCTTCAGGTAATGTGTTGAGTGCAGACCAATTTCAAATTGGTAGTTAGTTTTATAAAATTACAAGTAGGTATGCTCAGCAAAAAACAGACTTTTTCCAACTATTGTATTGGTAACATTCTGGAAACAGCACAAAATGCCTTTCAAAATTGACTGTGCTGCAATCATATAATTTCTCAAGGGTAATAAGAATAGAACTTAGGTGATAGCAGATTCACATCCCCTCCCATTACCTCATTCCATACTTTCTAAATATAGTGATCTGAGAGACATAGGCAAGTTAGTGAAATAAAATAGCATACAAATGAAGCCCAGAATCTTATTATTGAGGCATGACTCTTCTTTTACAGGGGTTGATCTGATTTGCAGGGGTGTGCAGGAAGAGATGGTCTCCCCCCTCTCTCTGTGTGAGAGTGTCTGTGTGTCTGTGTGTCTGTGTGTCTGCATGTCTGCCTGTTTTAAATAGAGTTGAGTAAATCAGATGATAACTCATTTGTTTGACTCTGGAGTTACAACTTAAGGAGTTGTTTTTATCCTTGAAGTGCTTTTAAATGTCCACAATTTCTGAAAACAGAATAACAAGATGAAGACTACGGGAAATGACACACAAGCAGCAAACTACCAGTACAGTGGCCACTAAGCTATAGAATCAGACCTGGCTGGGCCACTTGCTTTTCAGCTCAACTTCTGCTTTCTTCCTCAAGTTCCATAGCTCTCTTTACAGAACAGATTCTTTATGCAAAGGGTGCATGAAAATCACACTTCACCACACTATTGCTATGCAGGGATCAGGTGATGTAATGATGGATAGGATCCATCACAGTCAGCAAATAAATGGAGTGACCCTGACACTGGTGTATCATTGGTGCCTGACTAAGAGTAACAGCTTATGGAACTTATATTTCTGTGAGCTACGTTTATAGCACTTTATTAATACATATGATGGGTGTAGTCTGCTTTCTTTTCTGTTCCCTCCCTCCCTCCCTCTCTTCCTCCTCCTTATTCCATAAGTCTATGTGTTAGATTCATATCCACAACATATTAAAATAACTCTCATTGCTGTCATATATATTATTAAATCAGGAAATACAATCTCTCTAAAATACTAAATGAAAACACACAGACATTTACAGCAGCCTTTCCAGGTTTCAGCCTGACCCCCAGGGACAGAGTGCACTGGTATTTTTAGCAACCTATTTCCTCTCTTTCAAGAATGGCAAAGGAAAATTATGTCTTAATTCTAGACACTATGGCGCTTTGTGAGATTTGAGTATTAATTTACTATAAAGCTAAGCTAAAGTGTGTATTTAGTTTGGCACCATAGAAGAATCATACATTTAAAACAAACAAACTAAAATACACAAAGAAATACAATAAGGGTATTTTGTCAAGTAAAATTACCAACTTTCTGAGTTAAACTAGGCTAACAGCTCAAGAGTCACTCAATCACAGTCAAATCCTCCACGGGTTTAGTTAATAGTCCCAGTTGATTTTATTATGTAAAGGTTAACAATAGACAGACCAGTTCTGGTCTATTGTGACGCCTATGCCTGTGGTTTAAATCATATCCCTAAAAAGGCCCTTCAAAAAGACATTGGCCACTTTTACTTGCAAATGGACATTTGTTAGGACTTCACTATGAACAAAAAGATTGCCAGACTCCTTACAAGAATAGAAACATGTCAAGTGATGCTTTTTACATTTTTTTTTTTTTAAGAAAACAAAAATCAAAGGATTGATATTTTCTGTTCCTTTTCACAGGGAATGAGAGTCTTTCTGGAAAACAACATAAAACTTATTAAGAAGGTCAAACTGCCCTTTGGATTGGACAGGACTGTGTAAGAGCTGTAAGAACTGCAGCTTCTGATGTGTGCCCTAAAAAAATGTCCCGGTGATACACACAGGGTTGGCAGAGTTCTGTAAATCAAAGGCCTTGTCAGAAGAGGACCCCAAACCTGCACTTACTAGGAAATCTCAGGAGTCTTGTGAGAATTAAATCTATATGTTTTGAAGCATCATGACATTCCTACAGCTGAATAGGAGCTCAAGGGATCCCTTTGTGTATCTGAGTGACTGATTGTCTCTCACTCAGGCTCTATGAAACACACACTCTGCCATGGTCTATGGCTCATGTCCAGCTTACTTCTTGACATTTAGTAGCCACATATTACTCTTCCATTATGACAGCCCGGTGCGGCTTTAGTTGCTGTGTCCTAGTGATAATAATAATCTAAATCATAAGGACTGAAGTCATTTACAAAAAATAATTGCCCACAGTATTGGGACAATTTTTAAATCCATTTCTATCCAACCAATGAATCGACCCACACCTTTTCTACTCTGCCACAATGCCCCCTACATTTGGCAAATTTCTAATCACATACATGGATCAAGTAACAGCCTAGGCAAATTCAAATTCTGAGTCTTTCTTTTTCACCAGTCTAACTTTGGGTCACATTTCTAACTTCTATTCATTAGGAAGCTTGAAAAGAAAGAAGAAGATGGTACTGGTATTTTCATTATTGTTTTTATGTGTTTGTTTTTAGAAAACAGGTTACCATGAGAACCCTGGTTCTCCTCTTGGTGTTTTCCAATAGAAATGCAGGTGAGTGGTTTTTTTTTTTTTTTTTTTTTTTTTTTTTTTTTTTTTTTTTATAGCTGAGTTAACTGTTTATGTTGTCCTAATTATCAAGATACAAAATCCACCTATAAATATCTCATAGGTGAAAATTCTTTTTGAGAGTCAATGCTTTAGCAGAGGATTATATTTAGTGAAACAGCACATTCTCCTTTAATATTCCATCTATTAAGTTCTATGCTCTCTAAAGATAAAATGGTCCTAACAGGAAACTTCTGAAAAAGCAATTACAATGTACTTTGCTTTTGATAAATATATTCTGTCTTGCTTGATTAGCAATGCAAGGCACTTACAGTGTACTAAAATTTCATGCACTGTGGTAGATATTTTTTATATTCACTATTCACCAACTAGCACCTTTAAAAGGACTAAAATATACTTAATAATAAAACTTTTTATAAAACATACTGTTCCTCTCATAGTCAATTTCACGAAATGCTAAATCACATGTCACTATAAAAACTATCACATCCCAGTCAGGTTCCAACTGCTTGTTCTGACATTTCTGGTTTAATTGATTTTTACCTTGCTTTGTTACAAGCCCTTCATACTACTTTACTGAAATACATAATATTAAATTTGAACTAAGACCAAGGAGAAAGGAACCAATGGTGAAAAAGAAAGACTAAGAATTTGAGTTAGATTCCATGCACTCTGCCCAACAGTTGGCCATAAGTCTCAGCTTCTGCTTTGATAGTCTGCAGGGCAGAATCTTTCAGAGGCCCTCTGTGGCAGGTTCCTAGGTTGTTTCCTGTTTTCTTCTTCTTCTGATGTCCATCCTCTTTGCTTTTTGGGATGGGAAATGAGAGTTTTAGTCAGGGTCCTCTCTTTTGATTAGTTTCTATAGGTGTACAGATTTTAGTAGGTTTATCCTATGTTATATGTCTATGTGAGTGAGTATATACCGTGTGTGTCTTTCTGCTTCTGGAACAGCTCCCTCAGGATGATCCTTTCCAGGTCCCACCATTTATCTGAAAATTTCATGATTTCCTTATTTTTCATTGCAGAGTAATACTCCATTGTGTAGATGTACCACAATACATGGAATCTTATGTAAGAAGTGGGAAATAGTAAGATCTGGAGAGGACAGGAACCCTACAAGGAGAGCAACAGAACCAGAAAATTTGAACACAGGGTTCTTCCCAGAGACTTATACTCCAAAAAGTACCAGGCATGGAGATAACCTAGAACCCCTGCACAGATGTAGCCCATGGCAGTTTAGTGTCCAAGTGGGTTACATAGTAATGGGAAGAGGGACTGTCTCTGACATAATCTGATTGGCCTGCTCTTTGATCACCTCCCCCTGAGGGGGGAGCAGCCTTACCAGGCCCCAGAAGATGACAATGCATCCACTCCTGATGTGATCTGATAGACTAAGATCAGAAGGAAGGAGAGGAGGACCTCCCCTATCAGTGGACTTGGGGAGGGGCATGTGTGAAGAAGGGGGAGGGAGGGTGGGACCGGTAGGGGAGGAAGGAGAGGTCTATGGGGGGATACAAAGTGAATAAAGTGTAATTAATAAAATTAAATTAAAAAATCATAATAAAAGAAAAGAAAAAAAAGAATTTGAGCTAACCTTGGCTGTTATTTAATCTACACATGCAATTAGAAACTTACCAAATTTAGGAGGCATTGTGGCAGAGTTGAAAAGGTGTGGGTGGGCTTAAGCATTGGGCAGAGATGAATCCAAAAATTGTTCCAATACTGTGGGCAGCTGTTTTTATGCAACTAACTTCAAACCTTATGATTTAGATTATTATTATCAACAAGACACAAACAAAACAACAGCAAATAAAGTCGCGTGGGTCTGTCATAATGGAAGAGTAACATGTGGCTAATGAATGTCACTCCAGCACTGAAAACTCCTAGAACAGTTTTTAAGATGTGTCATAATCCGATTTCACGCCTACTCATCAGAAAAGCAGTTTATGTGAGACAAGAAAACCGTGAGACATTTGTATAGTCCAGGAGAGAAAGTGGCCGCTTTGACCAGGATGCTGTGGGATTATGGACAGACAGAATAACTGTGATTTTTATGGTGGAATGGATGAAAATTCTGTTGAGATGAAGGGCTTGGGCCTGACAGAGCTATATAAATGGTTGGATGATGCTATCTTTTCGAAGAAGAAACTGTTGCAAGGAAGAAAATAGTATGTGAGCTTGACCTTAATGAATATATTTGAAATATGTTGAACATATTTCTATATATATGGGGAATTTTGGGTTTTGGAGAAGACATTGTTTTTTCTTCTTATCTTTATATATTAATCATATTTTCCTTTGGTGCTTATTTTTAATTGTATTTTATTATTATTGTGCTTGCATGTCATGGAGCACACTTGCAGTCAGAGCATGACTTTGTTGAGTTGGTTATCTCCTTTCACCTTTATGAGGGTTCTGGAAATAACACTCAGCCCACCAGATTACATGGCAAGCACTTTTCCAAAAGAGCCCTCTGCCAGCCATTTTTCAGCTCATCCTTAGCAGGTAATCTATTTTTGTTTTGTTTGTTTTGTTTACGAACAAACCTACAACTACCCATCAACATGGCTTTCTTTTGGGACATTGAAAGACCTTATTTCAATGTCCCAAAAGTAGTTATATTCAACTTACAAAAGTAGTTATATTCACCACTTGCATTGTCAGGGTTCTCCAGAGGAACAGAGTTGATAGACTATGCATACACACACACACACACACGTGTATATGCATATGCATATGTATACACACACACATATAGATTTACATACACACATATACAGACTATTAACTAAAGTGTCTTATAGGACAGGTTTGGTATAGTTAGTCTAACAACGGTTGCCTACCAAGTGAAACTTCAAGAATCCAGTAGTTTCCAGTAGTTTCTCATATACGAGGCTGGATGTCTTAGCTGTCTAGTTTACACTGGAATGCAGAAGAGGTAGGATCTAGCCAGTGAAGGAATGAACTTGTTATCAAGAGTAAGGGAAAGCAGGCAAAGAGCAAGACCTTCCTATTCTCATACTCTTTTAAACCACCAGAAAATGTGGCCTAGATTAAAAGCAGATCTTCCCATCTCAAAAGATCTGAATTAGTATGTTTATCCTATATTATATGTCTAATGTCTGCTTACAAGTGAGTATATACCATGTGTATCTTTCTGCTTCTGGGATACCTCACTTAGGATGATCTTTTCTAGATCCCACCATTTGCCTGCAAATTTCATGATTTCCTTGTCTTTAATTGTAAATGTACCACAATTTCTGTATCCATTCCTCAGATGAGGGATATCTGAGTTGTTTCCAGATTCTGGCTATATGAATAAAGCTGCTATGAACATGGTTATGCAAATATCCTTATTGTGTACTTGAGCATCTTTTGGATATATGCCTAGGAGTGGGATAGCTGGCTCCTGAGATAGCAGTATTCCTAATTGTCTGAGAAAACACCAGATTAATTTCCAAAGTGGTTGTATAAGTTTACATTTCCACCAGCAATGGATATCAGACATATAATATACGGTAACATACTAAAATCTGTACACCTAAGGAAGCTAAGCAAGAATGAGAACCCTGGGTAAGATGATCAATCTTCATTCAGAAAAGCAAACAGAATGGTCATAAGAAGAGGGAGAAAACAGGGAACAGGACAGGAGCCTACCACAGAGGGCCTCTGAAAGACTCTATCCAACAGGGTATCAAAGCAGATGCTGAGACTCATAGCCAAATTTTGGGCAGAGTGCAGGGAATCTTATGAAAGAAGGGAGAGATAGAAAGACCTGGAGGAGACAGGAGTTCCACAAGGAGACCAACAGAACCAAAAAATCTGGGCACAGGGGTATTTTCTGACACTGATACTCCAAACAAGTACCGTGCATGGAGATAACCTAGAACCCTTGGACAGATGTAGCCCATGGCAGCTCAGTTTCCAAGTGGGTTCTATAGTAAGGGGAACAGGGGCTGTCTCTGACATGAACTCAGTGGCTGGCTCTTTGACCACCTCCCCCTGAGTTGGGACAGCCTTACCAGGCCACAGAGGAGGACAATGCAGCCAGTCCTGATAATTCCTGTTAGGCTAGGGTCAGATGGAAGGGAGGAGGACCTCCCCTAAAAGTGGACTGGGGGAGGGGCATAGGAGGAGATGAGGGAGGCAGGGTGGGATTGGGAGGTGATGAGGGAGTGGCTACAGCTAGAATACAAAGTGAATAAACTGTAATTAATAAAAAAAACAAATAAATAAAATAAAATGTACAAAAAGAAATCTGAATTAAAGGCAGGTCTTCCCACTTCAAATGGTATGACCTGGAGAGGACAGGAGTTCCACAAGGACCAAATATATCTGGGCACAGGGGTCTTTTATGAGACTGTTTCTCCAAACAAGGACTTTGTATGGATGCAACCTAGAACTTCTGCTCAGATGTAGCCCTTGGTAGCTCAGTATCCAAGTGGGTACCCTAATAAGGGGAACAGGGACTGTTTCTGACATGAACTCAATGGCAGGCTCTTTGACCTCCTTTCCTGCCCCCCTCCCCCTCGAGGAAGGAGCAGCCCTCCTAGGCCACAGAGGAGGACTTTTCAGCCAGTCCTGAAGACACCTGATAAACCAGTATCAGATGAAAGGGGAGGAGGTTCTCCCCTATTAGTGGACTTGGAAAGTGGCAGGGAGGAGATGAGGGTGGAAGGGTGGGGTTGGGAGGGAAAGAGGGAGCGGGATACAGCAGGGATACAAAGTTAACAAACTGTAACTAATATTAAAAACATAAAAATTAAAAAAAGAAAATAAAGTGTCTAAAAAATATATAAAAAAAAAAAAGAAAAAGAAAAAAGGAAAAATCCCTCACAGGGGTACTCAGATGCTTGGGTTTTCATTAATTCCAGATGTAGTCAAATTGACAACCCAGAATAACTGTCACACTACCTACCTTTATTAATATTTCATTTACTCCCATGTTTGCTCTCATTCTATTTCTGATGAGCTTCGTTACTAAATTGTAGAATTCCCATTTTCTTTGCCTGCAGAATTTGTGTGATTAACTGTTCCGTTTGATATCCCGAAGAAATCATATACTTAGTTCATCTAAGCACAAACAAGGAACTTTCAATACCAAACATGAAGGCCTTTCAGTGAATGGCTCACACTTAACTCCCTTACAGAAGGCAGAAATCAGAGCTTTATTCTTGATGTTTTAAATTCCTTTCACCACCTTTTTTTTTTCTATTCTCAATCCTTGTAGGCATGGCATTTACACTTTCTCTGTGTCTGCATTCTTATTTTTTGTGGTCATCGTTTATTCAAGGTTCTCATCTTGGTGCTAGTGCCATATTGGTGCATAAAGCTCTGCTGTGGGGAGGCTGTTCCAAATGTGGGATGCTCAGCAGTACAGTGTTCTCTACCTATTTTATCCCTGTAAACCCACTATCTTCATGATCTTAGACACTGACAAATATATAAGAGGACAAAACTGTCCTCAGATGAGAATCAACACTTGCCCACATCACATTCATGTATTTGTAGGTGTCTGTGTGATTTACAGACTCGCTTTAGCCTCTGCATATGATTCATTTGAATCTCTACTGTGTCCATTGCTACAGAGATTTTTTTAAATGCATGTATATTCTCATGACATGTCGTTGCCTTCCAGAGTTCTGTGTATTTACATTGCTTCTATCACAACACTTGCATCTACTTTGATCTGAAGGGTATGGGTTGAGCTTCCTTTGTTTATGGTTCAGTTATCTTGTGTATGATTCTATTCTGATTGTATATTGTGGTTAAATTTGCTATCTTTCTGTTTCAGATCTACTGTGTATGCTATTTCCTTGCATGAAATATCCTTTGCTCATATTCAGCCCTGTGTCCTCAGTCTCAGCTTGGCCTTGCTAATGTGTCTTTGTTCTTCATGCATCTGTATAATTAGCACTTTTTTGAGTCATCCATACAAACTGTATCATTGAACATAAAAGCAATAATGTAGCACTGTTTTATTTTGTAGTAAGGGAAACAAAATCCCTAGATGTGATTTTCCAAAACATTTATACAAATGTACATCATGGTTCTTATTTTTCTATTATGAAATGGTTTCAGTATTAAAGATTGCCTCCCTAATCTTCTGTACACGTAATTAACAACCTTTAATTCTTCTTCACAGTATATATGGCTTTTTTTTGTATTTGTAGGACCCAGACTTCTTAAATATTCTTTTTAAAATTTTTTTCTTCACAATTTATTTATTTTATAGCCTGATTGAATCCCCCTCCCTGAACTCTCCCAGTTTCACCCTCTCTCACTCTTTCCCTCATTCCTTCCCCTAGCTCACTGAAGGGGTGGGTGTTTCTCCACTATTGTCATCTGCCCATAGCTTGTTAAGTCTGATCAAGACTGCTTGGATCCTCTTCTTCCCTGTCCTGGCAAGGCTGCATCATCAGGGTCAAGTGATCAGAGAGCAGTCAACTGAGTTCATAATAGAGGCAGCTCCTGATCCCCTCCCTCAGAGATCCACAAGGAGACTGAGCTGCCAATTGGCCACATCTGAGCAGGGGGTCTATTTGCTCTCCATGTATGGTCCTCTATTGGTGCATCAGTCTCTGCAGGATCAAGGAGGACCCTAGGGAGGATGATTAAATCTCATTCAGAATGGCTAACAGGATAGACACCAGAAGTGGTGGAAGAGAGGAAACAGGATGGGAGTTTACTATAGAGGGTCCTCTGAAAGGATTCACCCAACAGGGTATTGAAGCAGATGCTGAGACATAGGGCCAAACTTTGGGCAGAGCACAGGGTGTCTTATGGAGGAAGACAGGGTTTAGAGAGACATGGAGGGGACAGGAGCCCCACAAGGAGACAAACAAAACTAAAAGATTTGGGCCCATATATTGCTTTTTTAAAATACCTATTTTTATTTTATTTAAACTTTTATTTGTTGATATTATAATTACAGCATTTTTCCTTTTCTTTTTTTCTCTATAAATCTTCCTATATAACTCTCCTTGTTCTCTTTCAAATTCATGGTATCCTTTTAAAATTAATTGTTGTTATATATGTGTATATATTGTGTGTGTATACATATATATATATATATATATATATTATTCCTAAATATGTAAGTAATGTCTGTATAATATTACTTGCATGCACATTTTCAGGCTTAGCCATTTGGTACTAAATAACCAATCAGTGCGTTCTTTCCTGGGGAAGACTATTTCTTTGACTCCCAGCATTCTTTAATTGACTTTGTTTGTTTGTTAAGGGCTGAGCTTTCCATAGTCAGTTTTAGCATACCTATTGTCCTTCCTCAAATCATGTTTAGGTGCTCTTGATAGTGATACTTAATGAGTGTAGCTTCAAACATTCCTAGGGGACAGTCTTACAGCAAATTCCCGGGTTCTCTGACTCTTACAGTCTTTCCACTCTTCCCACAATTATCCCTGAGCTTTGGATACTAAACTTGCATTGTAGATATGTCATTTAGGATGAGGTTCCATAACACTTTATTTTGATTGGTCTTGGGTTTTTATTTTTTATAATGTTTGCCATTTATTGCAAAGAGAAGTTTCCTTAATGAAGGGTGAGGAATACAATTAATAAAGACAGATATTTAGAATATAATTAGGGATTATGTGGATGTAGTAAGCTGGCAGTTGTGGGCTCTTCTCTAAGACTTATGACTTTTTACTTTTGTGTGTAGGGGTCTTTTACTAGCATATATATCTTTCCTTGAAACTTTGTGTGTGTGTGTAAAACTCGTAGAAGCCAGAAGAAAGCAGCAGGTCTTCTGGAACTGGAGTTAGAGATACTTGTTTAACACCGTGATGGTCCTAAGAATGAAACTCTAGTCCTATTTTCTTTTTTTTTATTTTAATTTTTCATATTAATAACATTTTTATTCACTTTGTGTCCCAGCTGTAGCCCCCTCCCTCATCCTCTCCCAAATTTGCCCTCCCTCCCTCATCTCCTCCAAGACCAATGATAGGGGAGGTCCTTATCCCTTCCATTTGACCCTAGCCTAACAGGAATTATCAGGACTGGCTGCATTTCTTCCTCTGTGGTCTGGTAAGGATACTCCCCCATCAAGAGGAGGTGGTCAAAGAGCCAGCCACTGAGTTCATGTCAGAGATAGTCCCTGTTCCCCTTACTAGGGTACCCACTTGGAGAATGAGCTGCCATGGGCTACATCTGTGGAGGGGTTCTAGGTTATCTCCATGCATGGTCCTTGGTTGGAGTATCAGTATCAAAAAGATCCCTGTGCCCAGATTTCTTGGTTCTGTTGCTCTCCTTTTAGACCTCCTGTCCCCTCCAGGTCTTTCTCTCTCCCCTTCTTTCATAAGATTCCCTGCACTCTGCCCAAAATTTAGCTATGAGCCTCAGCATCTGCTTTGATACTCTGCTGGGTAGAGTCTTTCAGTGGCCTTCTGTGTAGGCTCCTGTCCTGTTCTCTGTTTTCTCCCTCTTCTGATGTCCATCCCATTTGCCTTTCTGAGTGAGGATTGATCATTTTACCCAGGGTCCTCATTCTTGCTTAGCTTCTTTAGGTGTACAGATTTTAGTATGTTTATCCTATATGTCTAATCTCCACTTATAAGTGAGTATATACCGTGCGTGTATTTTTGTTAAATCTAGACATACTAAATCTGTTAGAAGAAAAACTTGGGAAGAGCCTTGACCTCATTGGCACAGAAGACAACTTCCTGAACAGAACACCAACAGCACAGGCTCTAAGATCAACAATCAATAAAAGGGACCTCATGAAATTGAAAAGCTTCTGTAAAGCAATGGACACAGTCATCAGAACAAAAAGACAGCCTACAGACTGGGGAAGTTATCTTCACCAACTCTATATTTGACAGAGGGCTAATATCCAGTACATATAAAGAACTCAAGACATTAGAAAGCAACACATCAAGTAATCCAAATAAAAAATGGGGTACAAAACTAAACAGAATTCTCAATAGAGAAATATCAAATGGTAGAGAAACACTTAAAGAAATGCTCAACGTCCTTAGTCCTCAGGGAAATGCAAATCAAAATGACCCTGGGATTTCACTTTACACCCATCAGAATGGCTAAGAACAAAAACTCAAGTGACAACACATGTTGGTGAGGATGTGGAGAAAGGAGGATCCTCCTCCATTGCTGGTGGGAATGTAAACTTTTACAACCACTTTGGAAATTAATTTGGTGCTTTCTCAGGCAATTAGGAATAGTGCTTTCTCAAGATCCAGCTATACCACTCCTAGACATATAGCCAAAATATGCTCAAATACACAAGGACATTTGTTCAGTCGTGCGCATAGCAGCTTTATTTGTAATAGCCAGAACCTGAAAACAACCCAGATGTCCATCAACGGAGGAATGGATACAGAAATTGTGGTACATTTACACAATGGAATCCTACTCAGCAATTTAAAACAATAAAATCAAGAAATTTGCAGGAAAATGGTGGGAACTAGAAAAGGTCATCCTGAGTAGGTTATCCCAAAAGCAGAAAGACACACATGGTATATACTCTTCTCTTCTTTTAACATTGGGTCTCTACAGCCTTGTGATTCTAGTATTTTGTCCACAGTTACACTCAACAGCAGTTAAATGAATGCAAGAGAAAACAAACAAATATTTTGTATATGTATGAACAATATAATTGCCACAATAGAAATGCTTTTATTCTTTATTAACTTTAGATAATTAGAGATTGTTTTTATTTAAACATGTAAATTTACCATTTTCTTTATTTCATTTATTTTAATGCTTGCTTTTAAAATCATCTCATCATAAATTTCTGTATATGCTTCATGGTATGAAAAATAAAATCTAATTTAGGGTGTCTTAGATTTTTAAGACTAAGTATAGTTCTAAAACATTTTTCTACTTTTTGTCATCCTCTTTTTGGGAGTCTTTTGCCTGAAAGCAGAGAGATGGTTGAATTTGGCTCATAAAATAAACTACTGGTGTAATAAAATCTGGCATAGATGTAGGGGCTTACCACAAATAGCTGAAAATGTCACGTGGTAAAAGTCACATACTGTGATACTGTGATTGCCTCCTCTTTTAGCGGTGACTAAGAAGAATTTACTATTTAATAAAACATTGGTTCAGTAAATGTCTTAGGGTTTCTGTTGCTGTGAAGAGGTCATCAGAACCATGGTGATCCTTATAAGGAAACATAATTGAGGCTCAGTCTTTTATCATCATGGTGGGAAAGCATGGTGGCCTGAAGGCAGACTTGATGCTGAAGGCATAGCTGATAGTTCTACATTTGCATCAGCAGGCAGCAGGAGGAGAAAGACACTGGGCCTGGCTTGAGTACCTGAACCTACAAAGTCCGGTGGCACACTTCCTCCAATAATACCACACGTACTTTGACAAGATCATACATCTTCATAGTGTCACTGCCTATGGCATATGGTGGACATTTCGTTCAAACCACCACAGTAAACAATATTTTGTAAGTCAGAAATAAAATTTTAAGAGGAAGTGCTGTGAATAACAAGTCCATGCTGCTGGGGAATACCAGGATTTGACCTGAAGGCGTTTTAAATTTCAGGAGACTGTTGAGAATGTGGCTGGCAAAAAGGGGAAGGACATGGAATTAGAAAAATATTAAATCTTGGCAGTCTTCTAGCTAACAATATACACAACACCTGCCTACTAAACTATTTAAGCAAAGTACTTACTATTTTTCCATTTTCACCTTTATCTAGGAAAAAAAAAGCCATAGACACAAAGAGAGCAGATGGTTAGCTTTTGTTAAAACAACAAAATTTTAGGATGATTATATCTGTAAGAAATTCTTATATGGGCTTTAAAAGACATTTTCTAAAAATTCTATTGGTGCTTTTGGAACCATTTCAGAAAATGTAAAGGTGATTTTCTGATAACCTTATAATATCTTGTTGCTCTAGGCTTCTATCAGTCATGATTTAAATGTTATGGGGCTATCTATAGCCTTCCGAGCAGATACCCGGAGAGTGTACAAGCAGTACTTTCTTAGTAACTCACTACTGTTTCCCGTTTTTCTCTGTGGTTTAGGAAACAAACTATCCTGCTATAAAATACTATAATTATAGTGTTTTATAGCAATCATGACCTGTTTGCTGTTTTAGAATTACAAATAAATTAATATGTGAAAATTTTAATCTTGAAACAGAGAGCCACTAGTCCTCTTAATGTTCAGACAGAGAGGTCAAGGTGAGAATTAGTCCATACAGATTGCAAGCAGTGACCCGGAAACATTGTGCTTTATTGGAAATAATATGAATAAGAACCCATAATGCTAGGTCTGATGTGAGGATAGTCGGCATTGACCACCTTGCACCCCTTTCCTCATTGTGGTGCTTTTGACAAAGAGTTTCCCCTGAGAACCTGCTCTTTCTAGAGCCAGTCATGTAACTATCAGCCTTCACCCATGGCAGACTCAGCCAAAAGAACTTTCAGCCAACTCAGATGCCATTCAGCATTCACATGAGAAACGTGGCCAGAAAGCAGTGAGAGCACATTTTCTTTCCCCTGCTGGACATCCTTGTAGTCTTAGCCACTTTGTCTTCCTTTTATTTACTGTGAGCTTAGTCTGGCCTTTCCGTGTTTTGTGAGGGATTTGTTTGATTATTTCTAATTAGTGCTATTTTTACTTGGAAAAGGCTTCCGATTAATAAATACTAAGGAGACAAAGTCTGTGATCGTAGTAGGGGCCTGACACATTGTTATTCGTTTTTATATTCTTTGAAAATTTTTATGATGATAGTTTTATTGTAAGCTTGTTCCAAATAAATAAGTCACTTTTTACGCTTGAAAGTACAACTCAGCATTTACTTCAGAACAAAACCTATTTTGCCAAACATTATTGGATTTAAAATTGTGACTCAACCTCTAAAAGACAGTTGATTAGCAATTGATATGTTCTTTTTCTGTTTTAGTGGAGTCACTCAGCTGCTCATGCTGCCTAAATAATTTGCTGTAAAGGCAGGGTAGGGCTGGTATACATGCTATGAAAATTTAGCAGAAGCAAAAAAGTCAAACACACAATGAGTACAAAGTAGAGGTCAGTCGGTTAGTTAGGGTCTGCAAAAGAGTTCAAAAGAGATTCTTTTCAAATCCAAAGATCATTGGCATGCTGTCTTGATACAGAAAGTACTCTGAGATTTGGTTGGCTTAATTTATGAGTCATTTTTTTCCTATAATAGATTAATTCTATTTAGCATTGTTCTACCAGGTTGTGATCAGACCACATAGAATAAGTTTTCATAATTTATCAACTTCTGAGAAGAAGCACAGAGCACACTCCAGCTCTGAGAAATGACTAAAATATCCCTAATAACTGAAATTTCTAGCATCCCCAAAGGTATGAATTCATAATAATGAATATGTATCAGGTATTATACTGGTGGAAACGTAATTCTTCACATCATTTCACAGCATCTAGCTTGGAGCTTACAATTGTGAAAAAGATTACAATTTTTCCTTCCATGACACTCTTGCCAACTGATGACAAAAGCATCCTACCTTTTGTCCAGTGTGACATAACACACAGTGTGAAAATGTACCTTCTGTTGTAATGCTTATGACCATGGAACCACAGAAGTCAGGAAAGAGAGATCTTAGTTGACATCTGATAAATTCTAGCTGTAGTAGTAATTTATGTTCGTGTTAATAATTTGCACAGAAGAGCCAGTTATTCTTTTCTGTGTTATATTATTATGTTCCATTGTGTAAAATGCTATGTTCCTCTGTTAGTTGCAAATCCAATGTTTTGAATGATCAATTTGTGCTCTTAAATTTATTTTTCTATTTATTTATAAAAAAACCTGTTCTATCTTTAGTTCTAACCAAAATTCTTTCTGTTTTCAGTGCTGCCTTTATACTTTCTTGTTCTTTTTCCAGGCCAATAAGCATGGGAGCCCAGTGTCAGCAATGTTCAAAAGTGTTTCTTGAGACAAATTCCTGTCATAGTTATATTTGTAAACTTGACACAAACCTAAATATACCTGTGAAGAGAGAATCTCAATTGAGGAATCGTCTGCATCAGACTGTCCTGTAGACATATTATTTAAATCCTGAAGTTCCATGTCTGGAGTCAAGGGCATTAATAGCTGCATCCTTCCAGCTTTGCTGATTGCAACACACTTCTCTCTTTTAAGCTATTTTCACTCTTTGTTTGCAGCTCTCCTCGGTAGACATTTCATGATTCTGGACCCTCTAACATTGGGGTCTCCAATATAATCCAGACATCACTTTCACAGTTTGACATAATGGCCTCTTGGGGCCACTAAGCAATGCAGCAATTTCTCTGCCACATTCCCGCCCCAGTGGCTACCCTTTATCATGTATGAGGATTCTAAAACCTCTTCAGTATGTGTCCTTCTTGACTGTTCAGTCAGAGCATGTGACCAATTCTGCCATGTTCATCTATCTTTTTGGATAAAGCCTGGTATTCTCTAATAACATGTGTATAATATTTTTGGTTTTGCCCTGCTTGCTTTTTTAAAAAAATATAGACCCATATAAGAGCAATTTCTGATAACCACATGATAGAGTCAATATTACTATTGTGAAATCTCTTCTGCTAAGAAAATTAGTTCAAAACTCTTCAATTTTAGTACTATAAAACTCCGAGGACAAGGGCAGAAGGCAGCCATGTTCTTAACCAAAAGAGTAATAATAAAAATAATTTCCATTGAAGCAGTGATCCATTGGGCCTGCATGGGTCTGTGTGCTAGGTCTTTATATATGCTATGATTGTTTAGGTGGTTTTTTTTTTTTTTTTTTTTTTTTTTTTTTTTGTGAGGGGGAACTCCAAACAGTGGGAGTATCTCTAACTCTTTTACCTTTTCCTGGGACCCTTTTCCTTTTCCTAGGTTGTCTTATTGAATCTTGCTATGCCATGTTCACTTGACATCCCTGGGATGCCTGCTCTTTTATGAAGGGAAATGGAGCAGTGGATTCAGGGGAGGGAGGTATGGGGGTGATCTTGGAGTAGAGGGAGGGGAAGGTTATGTTTGGGATGTACTGTGTGAGTAAAGAAAAGAAAAGAAAAGAAAAGAAAAGAAAAGAAAAGAAAAGAAAAGAAAAGAAAAGAAAAGAAATAGGTCTCTAGCCTGTTTGCTAATTTTGTTTCCCTCTGAAACCTTTTGAGCTTTCAACCCTACTGTTTTTCAAGCTCCTGCTAGGATGGCCCATTAAGTCTTGCTTATAATGTTCAATCATCTTCCAAGTCCAACGTCCCCAAATCTTCCACACTCTTCTGGAAAAAACAAACAAACAAACAAACAACGATGGTCAAGCTTTTTACAGCAATAGCCCATTCCCTGCTACCAATTTCTGTGTTAGCTACTTTTCTTTCACTGTACTAAAATACCATAGATAAGGGCAAACTATAGAAAAAAAAAGTTTATTTGGGGATTACATTTTCAGAGTTAGAGTCCATAACCATCATGGTAGGAAGCATGGAGACAGGTAGACAGGCATAGCTTGAGAACAGTGATGAGCTATCACATATTTAGATAAAATCACAAAGTAGAGAGATCTGACTGGGAATGTTGTGGGCTTTTGAAACATGAAAAGCCCAATGATGAAACTCTTCCAATAAGATTATACCACTTCATCCTTCCTAAAAAGCTCCACCAACTGGCCAATAAATTTTCAAACACATGGTCCTATGGGAATAATTTTAATTCAAACTACTACAACATTCTGAATATTTACCTACATATCTACAGATAAATGTAGTTCTCAACCCCAAGCAAGAAAACCTTTTCTCTTGCAATATATGGAAACCACTACAGAAAACCACAATGGATCAAAGTGCAGAGTTGTGAAGTCCAGTCCCACCTGATATATGTACAACAAAATTCTTTTTTTTTTCTTTTTCAGACAGAAGTGATTCTATTTTTTAAAAAAAATTTAACAATTTATTTAATTTTAATTTTTTATATTAATTAAAGTTTATTCACTTTGTATCCCAACTGTAGCCCCTTCCCCCACTCCCTCCCAATTTCACCCTCTCTTCCTCATCTCCTCCCATACCCCTCCCAAAGGCCACTGATAAGGGAGGTCCTCCTTCTCTTCTATCTGACCCTAGCTTATCAGGTCTCATCAAGACTGGCTGCATTGCCTTCCTCTGTGGCCTGGTAAGGCTGATCCCCCTTCAGGGGGAGGTGATCAAAGAGCCAGCCACTGAGTTCATGTCAGAGACAGTCCCTGTTCCCTTTACTAGGGCACCCACTTGGACACTAGTGGCCATGGGCTACATCTGTGCAGGGGTACTAGGTTATCTCCATGCCTGGTCCTTGATTGGAGTATCAGTCTCAAAAAGGACCCTTGTGCCCAGATTTTTTGGATCTGTTGCTCTCCTTGTGGAGCTCCTATCCCCTCCAGGTCTTTCTGTCTCCCTCTTATTTCATAAGATTCCCAGCATTCTGTCCAAAGTTTTGCTATGAGTCTCAGCATCTGCTTTGATACCTTGCTGGGTAGAGTCTTTCAAAGGCCCTCTGTGGTAGGCTCCTGTTCTGTTCCCTGTTTTCTCCCTCTTCCTATGCCTCTCCTGTTTGCTTTCTGAATGAGGATTGATCATGTTAGCCAGGGTCATCCTTCTTGTTTAGTTTCTTTAGATGTATAGATTTTAGTATGTTTATCTTATATGTCAAATATCCACTTATAAGTGAATATATACCATGTGTGTCTTTCTGCTTCTGGGTTACCTCACTGAAGATGATCCTTTCAAGTTCCCACCATTTGCTGAAAATTCCATGATTTCTTAATTTTTACTTGCTGAGTAGTATTTCAGTGTGTTAATGTACCACAATTTCTGTATCCAGTCCTCAATTGAGGGACATCCGGATTGTTTCCAGATTCTGGCTATTACAAATAAAGCTGCTACAAACATGGTTGAGCAAATGTCCTTGTTGTATACTTGGGCCTCTTTTGGATATATGCCTAGGAGTGGCATAGCTGGATCTTGATGTAGCACTATTCTAATTCTATTCTAGAGTTGAGCAGGCCTTAACTCTAGAAAAAGAACTACAGGAAACTAAGGAAGGCTGAGAGCTGGAGAAACAGTCTTCTTCAGGAAAATGGATATCCAATACCCAATTGTAATCTCTGAAAATAAACATATAAGTAACATTATACTGACTAAGAAGGCTTTATTTATATATTTAGGAATGTACACATATATTTAAATGTAATATATTACACATTTTACATGTAAAAACAAGTATAGAAAAAGTGGCCATAAACATTTTATATTATGCTTCACCTTTCCTGATCATTATTCATGGTGCTAAAAGGTACTATGCATGATTCCAAAGGAGAAAGATAAATCATAAATATTACCCAGATATAACCCTCCATCAAGGACTTGCCTGAAAGATATGTTGGTGCAAAAGTGAAACAAATATGGAAGTAATCAGCCACTCTATTATTGGATTAAATGGAAGCCATACCACAAACTGCTAAAGTGTCCAAGAGCCTGGTGCTAGATAGAGCATGGACCTAGGGGGACATCTACCATTATTAATCTGCTAAGGGAACAGCAACAAAATGACTCCTAATGATACGTTGCTATCCTCATAGACCAGGGAATCACTCAATGCCTATCAGAGAAACATCTTGAAGTAGATAGGAACTTAGAGACTCACGACTGTATAATGTGCAGAGAGAGAGAGACTTTGGGATCTATTCTAGAGAGGTGCAGAAAGATTGTAAGAACCAGAGACGATAGATGACTTCAAGGAAATTGTCATCCAGACACAACAGGACTGATGCATCTATGAACTCACAGAGACTGTGTCATCACATGCACAAGTTCAGGCTAAATGAGGTTCAGCACTGAGAGCAGGACGTGGACATGGGCTCCTGCTCATACCCAAGAAGCCATTTGCGATGGATACCTGCTGAAGAAGGGAAAATCAGTTTTCTCAGTTGATATACTGGGTATATCAACCACACTTTAGGGAAGACTCTATACCCAGGAGTAGTTGGCCAACACAAAGCAGACTCAATTTTTTTTTCTTTTCCTTGTAGGCTTTTAATTTAATTTTGTTATGATTTGAGATTTTTTTTTGTATTATTGGTTTGTTTTGATTTTCATTTTGGTAGTCCTTTATTTTTGAAAGAGAGAGAAAGAACAAAAAGTTGTGTGATTATGGAGATGGGGAAGATTTGGGAGGGATTTCAGGAAAAAGAAGCCGTGATCAAAATATATCATATGAGAAAAAATTAAAAATTATTATATAACGACATCATTACACTTTTTTTTTTCTCTCCAACCCATCCCATATATTCTCTTTGCTTGCTCTGAAATTCATGGTCTCTTTTTCTTTCAATGTTGATATATATTTTTATTTTTATATTCCTGAACTACAAACCCAATCTGCTATGTCTTTATAGTGTTGCACACACACACAGACACACATAAGGTCATATATACATATATACATATACATATATGACTTCAGGGATAGTTTTAGTATATAACCAATTAAGCCCTACATTTTTTAGTCATCTGTAGCTCCTAACCCCAAATCTTCAGATGTGTGTATATAACCTGGACTAACAGCAAGGTTAACCAGGAAGGCAAAAGGGGACCAGGGTGAGTGAAAAAAGCAGTGTACAGTGATCTGAAGGGGAAGATGAAAAAAAGGGGAGGGCTTTAATTAGAGAAGAGGAAGTGAGGTCAACACAGAAGGAGTTGGAGAGAGGAGGGTAAAATAACATTTAAAATGTCTAAAAATGAAACATTATTTTTTGAAAAATGTTAGTATTTTATCGATTCTTTGATAATTTTAAAGCTGTACTTTAATTGTGTTAAAAATTCATTTCCTGGAACATGACCATGTCAAAATGATTGTGAAATATCCAAGTTTATCAATTCTTCTTTTATATAAACTGCACATCTACGATTTTCTATCTTCAAATAATCAGTTTGCAAAGGTACCTTTTGTCAATTAGTATTGTTTTGCCAGCTAGTTTCAGCAAAACCACAAAAATTTTAAATAGATTTATTGGAAGAAATTTTAGTGCCGTTTGTCTCAGTGGGCTTTGTAACAGGCCAAAGTAACTCACTGGCTTAGCTACAATTTTCTTCCATGTTCTAAAGTCTCCTTTGGTAGTGGCAATAAAACTCCACATGTGGCTTAAGGAGCAGACATTTATTTCTCTCAGCTCTAGGTGCTTGTATGTCTGAATAGAAACTAGAAGATTTTTTTTTCTGGGTAGAGCTTCTCTTGCTGGCTTGCAAATGGCTATCACCTCATTCATATTGTATGTGCTCAGTCTTTCCTTTTTGCTCAGAGAGGGAGGGAAAAGGAGATAGAGGGGACGACTGAGGGGGAATGGGAGAAGAGAGTGTTTCTATGCTGGTTCCTCTTATTATGAGGACACTGGTTCCTTTTCCTATTGTGGCTCTTGCCCACAGTCTCATGTAAGCCTTATTTCTCAGGGTTCTCCTCTCAAATACAATTTTGTTGGGGGTTGAGTTTTCAATCAACATATGATGAATGGGATGACAAACCTTCAGTCTAAAATACTAGATACTGCAGTCAGTCGAGCTTCCCAGTTTGCTTTAGAACCCAGTTCATCAGGAATGCCTGGATCCTCTTCCTCTGTGGCCTGGTAAGGCTGCATCACCAGGGGCAAGTGATCAAAGAGCAGGCAACTGAGTTCATGACAGAGGCAGACTTGATAAGCTATGGGAAGACGGCAGAGAAGAACTCCCCCTTTGAGGAGATGGGGTGGGGGAAGGGAGGGAGAGTGGAAGTGGGACGAGTTGAGGGAGGGGGCTTCAATCGGGATATGTAATTAATAAATTGTAAAAAAAGAACAACAAAAAGAACACACTTTCATGCAATCTCCACAGGAATCAGTCACAAAGAATCACAGTCAAATAAGTTTGGAGAACTCTGGCTCAAATAGAGCCAATTTCTGGCTTGAAATCAAATAGCTTTCCCACTGAAGTCTTCCTCAGAGCCTTGAAGGTGCACATAATTCTGAATTATTGATGGAAAAGTTCTATAAATATTCAAGCAATTTCTCACTCCATGCTTAGTAACAGTGCCCAGTTGCATATTTAACAGAAAACAGTGTAGAAAATGCTAATATTGACCAGTGAAAATTTTGTGTATATATGTAAATAAATATCATATATTAGAATTCATATGAATATGATTACATAGGAAAATTGTTTTATATTAATGTATGCTATATTTCATGTCTATCATTAACATAAAAATAGCATAATATTATGAACAAGAAAGCCATTGAAGAGTGTTTTAGAGTCAATGTGAAGTAAATATGGAGCAGTGGAATGTTGGATTGAAGAGGTTTTTATGAAATATAGAATTATGTACTTTCTATACATTGTAAGCCTCTGTCAAACTAAATTTTAAAGTTAGCTAACCAGGACCACAAGCAGAGCTAGAATTAAAGAATACCACCTCTTATATCAAGGCTCATTGACTGTTGCCTTGGTTTATAATTTTTAAAATTTTATTTTAGTTTATTAAAATATTGTTTTTAATTATTTTATTTTTTCTTAAAATTTATTTATTATTAATTACAGTTTATTCACTTTATATCCCAGCTGTAGCTCCCTCCCTCTTCCTCTCCCATTCCCACCCTCCCTTCCTCATCTCCTCCCATGCCCCTCCCAAAGGCCACTGATAGGGGAGGTCCTCTCGCCTTCCTTCTGACCCTAGCCTACCATGTCTCATCAGGACTGGCTGCATTGCCTTCCTCTGTGGCCTGGTAAGGCTGCTCCCCCCTCAGGGGGTAGTGATCAAAGAGCCAGCCACTGAGTTCATGTCAGAGACAGCCCACATTCCCCTTACTAAGGTACCTACTTAGACACTAAGCTGCTGTGGGCTACATCTGTGCAGGTTAACTCCATGCATGGTCCTTGATTGGAGTATCAGTCTCAGAAAACACCCCAAGTCCAGATTTTTTATTTTTTATTTTGGATCTGTTGCTCTCTTTGTGGAGCTCCTATCCCCTCCAGGTCTTTCTATCTCTGCTTTCTTTTATATGATTCCCTGCACTCTGCCCAAAGTTTGGCTATGAGTCTCAGCATCTCCTTAGATACCCTGCTAGGTAGAGTCTTTCAAAGGCCCTCTGTGGTAGGTTCCTGTCTTGTTCTCTGTTTTCTCCCTCTTCAGATGTCAGTCCCATTTCCCTTCCTGAGAGAAGATTGAGCATCTTACCCAGGCTCCTCCTTCTTGCTTAGCTTCTTTAGGTGTACAGATTTTAGTATGTTTATCCTATATTATCTGTCTAATATCTGCTTATAAGTAAGTATGTACCATGTGTGTCTTTCTGCTTCTGGGATACATCACTCAGGATGATCTTTTCTAGTTCCCATCATTTGCCTGCAGATTTCATGATTTACTAATTTTTAATTTCTGAGTAGTAAATGCACCACAATTTCTGTATCCATTCCTCAATTGAGGGACATCTGGGTTGTTTCCAGATTCTGGCTATAAAACTGCTATGAACATGGTGGAGCAAATGTTTTTGTTATATACTTGAGCATATTTTGGATATATGCCTAGGAGTGGTATAGCTGGATCTAGAGGAAGCACCAATCCAAATCGTCTGAGAAAGCACCAGATTGATTTCCAAAGTGGTTGTACAAGTTTACATTCCCACCAGCAGTGGAGGTGGGTTCCTCTTTATCCACACCCTCTCCAACATATGTTGTCACTTGATTTTTTGTTCTTAGCCATTCTCATGGGTGTAAAGTGAAATCTCAGGGTCGTTTTGATTTGCATTTCCCTGATGACTAAGGATGTTGAGCATTTCTTTAAGTGTTTCTTTGCCATTCGATATTCTTCTATTGAGAATTCTCTGTTTAGCTTTGAACCCCATTTTTTAATTGAGTTACTTGATTTGTTGCTGTTTAACTTCTTGATTTCCTTACATATTGTGGATATTAGCCCTTGGTATGATATAGGGTTGGTAAAGATCCTTTGAAGGATACAAGTCACTTACCTAAACATAGTAAAGGCAATATACAGCAAACCTATAGATGAAATCAAACTAAATGGAAAGAAACTTAAATCAACCCCACTGAAATCAGGGACAAGGCAAGGTTGCACACTCTCTCCATTATCTCTTCAATATTGTTTTTGAAGTCCTAGGTAAAACAATAAATCAATTAAAGTTCTGTCATTTTTAGTCCTCTCAATTCATCTTTCAAATGAGAAATTCGCATTTGTCAGAGACATATGAATTTAAAGAATGCATTAGGGATCAGCAAGATGCCTCAGAAGTTGAATAGGTCAAGCTTGAGGTTCAATCACTGGGACCTACATGGTGTAAGAAGAAAACAAATTCCTCCAAGCTGTCTCGTGACTTCCACATGATTGCCCTGATAGGTTCACACACATACACACACACACACACACACACACATGCATGTACACATGGACTTGTTCATATGGACAAAATGAATGAATGAATAAATACACAAATGAATAAACATAGAAATGAATTAATATAAAATATTTAAGAAGTAAAATACATAAATAAAATGCATTAGATGTGGCCTTCAAATTTATGACATTATTAAACACATATAACAGGGAATAGCCCGTTTCTCATTAGCTCTTAATCCTGGGGAAGTTCATACTCCACTGGTTAAAAAATAAATTAATATTTTTCATCAGCAAAGGCAGTTTGTTGAGAAGAAACAAAATTGAAATATTCATTTTTCAATTTAAAAAATTAAAAAGAGAAAACCTTAACAATTGATCTGAGAACAGTCACCCATATCAGAAGGACAAAGAATCCACATCCTGGCCCTTGGGACACATGCTTCTAGAGTGTTAGTCAGTATGGGAGTGACTCAGTTTGATGAATCAGCCCTTTCCACAATCTCTGTTGAGGACAGCAGGCCCGGGGAGGAAAGCAGCCAGTGCTTCCAGCATCCATCGCTCATCAAGGTGCTCAAGTGCATGACGATATGCTTGTAATGCTCTCTGTCAGTGGAAGGATTGGACATTTGTCCTTACCAAGGGCTGATGAGTTATCCACACAAAGTTACAAATGAGTCAACACGTACAATTTTGTGACATTTCTGTCTTTTGTTCTTCCTGCTTGTAGAGACTACATGAACTCAGAAATCTAATTACCCTTTGGTGATGAAGCAAGATGAGAGCAAGCTCAGAGCCTGGAGATTTTTTTTTAATAAACCCAGAGCCTGGAGATTTTTTAAATAAACCCATCTCTGACAATGCCTGCTGAAAGATGGTGCCTACCTGAGAGCAATGGAGGTTTCATCATTGTCCTGTTCAAGAAGTTTCCTATCTGAGCAAAGATAATGAGATGCTGTTCCAGCCTTTTGTCAACTATATTCATCTCATTTGGTAAAAGTATCCAGACAGAATATGCAGAATTTAGCTGCAGTATCTGGAGCATTCCTTTCAGTGGGAATTAAAGCTGCAAACTGAGAAGGAACAAGTCCATTCTGTGTGGATGAAGTATACACAGAGTGGAACCAATTACCAGGCATGTGGGTTAGGTGTGTGGTGCTGAGGAGCCGAGATTATAGGGTATTGGTACACAGACCTGGAAAATGTGGGCCGTAGTGTCTTGTTTCTTAAGATGCCCTTTGCACAGCCCAGCTGGTAAGAGAGTAGCTTCTGGGAAAACCAGTCAGGTGGTCTCTGTCCATTTGCAGTTTACTTTGTGTGTGTGTGTGTATGTGCTGTGTTTGTGTGTGTGTGGAAGGGGTGAGTGTGTGGTTGGATTGAAGGATGACTGCATTTATTTCAGTTAGATCCATCTGTGGCTTGCTTTGCCTGGAAGGCCACAGCAATGAAAAAGAACCATGCAAATGGAAAAACGTTCCTTGCAAAGATAAAGCAAAGGTTGGGAACTTGAAAATGGCTCTCCTGCAGCCATCTTTATCCTCAAGGAAAGCTTTGAAGGCTAGATTAGCTGAAGATAGCATAGAAGTTGAGATCTGCAACAAAACTGACTGTGGGAGGTTTACTCTGACTATTTTTCAGGCTGTCACAGCATAATGAAGAAGTGGTTGAACAATTCTATTTTCAGATAATTAGTCTACTTTTACATGTTTACAGTGCTTTATTTTTGCAGACATTTTCATATTATTTTTACATGGCTTAATGGTCTTATGTTTAAAAAAGTAAGAAATTCAACTTCTAAGTATTTAGGAGTTGGAAGAGTTATTATCTATCATCTATCTATCTATCTATCTATCTATCTATCTATCTATCTATCTATCTACCTACCTACCTACCTACCTACTTACCTATCTATCTATATCATCTTTTTAATGTGTATATCTGTGTTCCATGTCCATGCCTGGTACCATGGGGGTAAGAAGACCCCTTAGAACTGGAATTACTATGGTTGTGAGACAACATGTAGGTGGTGGGGACCAAACACAGCTCTTTAGCAAGAACAGTAAGTGCTCCTAACTACTGAGCAATGCCAGTTTTGAGTTGGTAAAGGTTAAACTAGTCATTTCTCAGCTTTAAAAAAAAATTCACACTTGATTTCTTGGGATCTCATTGCAAAGCAGAATGAAAAATCACACCAGTTTTCGTATATTTTACATTTATTGCTAGCTATTGCCTATTTTTACATAAAGCACAATGTGGATTTCAATGCCTTTAGAGCTGAAAGAACCTATAGGCATTGATGGATTTATGAGAAAAGGGAAGGATCATAGGTGTTGTGGTGGTCTAACTAAAACTGGTCCCCATAGGCTTCTATATTTGGATGCTTAGTTGGAAAAGGTTAAACTAGTCATTTCTAGTGAGTGGCACTACTTGATAAGGATTAGGGGGTGTGGCAGTTTTGGAACAGGTGTGGCTTTGTTGAAGGACGTGTGACACTAGGGGTGGGTCTTGAAGTTCACAATTCCAAACCAGGCCGGGTATCCCATTCCTTTTCCTGCTGCCTATGGATACAAATGTAGAGCTCCAAGCTGCTTCTCTAGAACCATGTCTGTCTGCACATGGCCGTGCTTCTCACCATGATGATAATGGACTAAACTTCTGAAACTTAAGCCAGCCCCAGTTAAATGCTTTAGTTTGTGAGTTGTCCTCGTCATGGTCTCTTCACAGCAATATGACACTGACTAAGACAGGTATTAAGCGCCATTAGTTGTAAATAAGAAAGAGCCTAGAGTACTCTGTGTGCTTATACTACAGCAAGGAAGTGTTACACAAAATCAGTCTCCTATAGGAGCTATGTAACCAAATAAACCTTGATGATGAAATAAAAGAAATCGTCTCATTAGGAAAGAGTCAAGGAATCCTTTTCCCAGATCTGGTCATTTGATACTCTTCAGTAAATATCGAGCTTTGAGTATTTATATCCAATATGACATATCATTATATGTTAATGTATACAATTTAAGTATATTTTTAGGCTTATCGTGCTAGTTAGCATTAGCTGTCAGCTTGACAAAGTGTAGAATCACTTGAAGAGGATTCTCAATTGAATCATTGTCTTTTTCATATCTGTCTATGCTATTGTTTGTAAATAACTGTCTTAACTGATGAAGGAGGTTCCAGTCTGCTGTGGCCAGGACCATTTACTGAGCAGCTAGTTCTGGACTGTTTAAGAAAGTTAGCTACACATGAAATTGTGAACAATCTAGCAAGCAGCATTCCTCTCTGTTTCCTGTTCACAGGTTTCAGCCCCAACTTCTCTCAGCGATGGACTGTGACCTGGATGCATAATGAAAATAAATATGTTTTTCCATGAGATGCTTTTGATCAGAATAGTTTTATTATAGCAACAGAAATCAAACTAGAGCACCTCTATTAGATTAATTAAATCCTGCTGCTCTCTTGTTAGAGTTCCTGTGGTATCTTGTCTTACTTTTGATTTCATCAATGATTTATTTTTAATCAACAGACTTATATTTCAATCTTTATATCCTTAGTTTATGCAATTTAGTAACTCTGAGACACAGTTATAATTTTTTACCAGAAGTTGTGCTTATCAGATGCTAATATTCATAACTTCATTGCTTAAACATTGTATGTATTTAGGTATGATGCTCATTTATTTATGCATTATTTGTTTTGAACAACATAAAAGGCATAAACTGTTATGTATATTTGGGGAAGTATTATGAACAAGAGAACATGCACAACTCCATTTTTCACTGATTTTTAAAAGTAGATATATGCTTAAAATTTATTTTTGTCAAGTACACATAACGCTAATCACTTTTATATTTTGAAGAAGCAATAATTTGCTTTATAAATACTTGATTCCCGAAGACATAAGGCAAGCACGTGCCATCCATTTCAATAGATGTTCAAGGTCGAGTAGTGAGCCTACCAAGTGATCAGTTATAGCAAAGGAAGGCGACAATAAAGAACAACACCCAAGAACTAGAAATTTATTTGTTTTTATTTTGATGCATAGAAGACTTTTAAGAAAAATGTGTTTTTGTTATATATATATATATGTTTTAAAGTTATATATATATATATATATATATATAGTGTTATGTAGGGATAGTGTTCTCTTTATACAGTTTTAAAGTATTCTCTCTCTACATATATATCTCAGCTTTAAAGTGCTTTTGTTAGATATATATTTATATATAATCTCAGTTTGTTGAATTGTATTTTTATTAGTCTATATGTATTTACACTGGAAGTGCACAGTGAGTGAGCCAGATCTACCTGAAACTCTGAAAGTGAAATTCAATAGCTTAAATAGATCATGCTACATCTAAACAAACTAAGCAAAAGAGAGGACCCTAACTAAAATGTTTAATCCCCATCCTGAAAGGCAAAGAGGATGGACATCAGAAGAAGAAAACAGGAAACAACCTAGGAACTTGCTACAGAAGGCCTCTGAAAGCCAGAAGAAGAACACAGGAAACAATCTAGGAACCTGCCACAGAGGGCCTCTGAAAGCCTCTGCCCAGCAGACTATCAAAGCAGATGCTGAGCCTGATGGCCAACTGTCGGGCAGAGTGAATGGAATTCTATGTAAGAAGTGGGAAATAGCAAGAGCTGGAGAGGACGGGAACTCCACAAGGAGAGCAACAGAACAAGAAAATTTGAACACAGACTCATACTCCAACCAAGGACTATTCATGGAGATAACCTAGAACCCCTGCACAGATGTAGCCCATGGCAGTTCAGTGTCCAAGTGGGTTACATAGTAATGGGAAGAGGGACTGCCTCTGACATAATCTGATTGGCCTGCTCTTTGATCACCTCCCCCTTAGGGGGGAGCAGCCTTACCAGGCCACAGAAGACGACAATGCAGCCACTTCTGATGAGAACTGATAGTCTAAGATCAGAAAGAAGGAGAGGAAGACCTCCCCTATCAGTGGACTTGGGGAGGGGCATGCATGCAGAAAGGGAAGGAAGGGTAGAATCGGGAAGGGAGGGGGGAGGGGCTTATGGGGGGATACAAAATGAATAAAGTGTAATTAATAATAATAATAATAATAATAAAAGAAAAAATAGATCATGCTAGAACATGTCATTGCACAAGGAAATATTCCAAAATATCCTTGCCAATGCTGGCACCACGTTCTCTGTTCCTTATCAGTACCGATTCTTGTTATAGCTTATAGAGCAGGTAAACAAGGACTCTTGTCTTCTCTATTCACATCCAAAGGTTAGTTAACATACCATGATATGTCATCAGAATATCCTGTTACCCAAACTAGAAAACATGGAGAGAAGTGGCAACGTTATAAAAAGACTTAGAGAAAAAGGCTAGAAGGTGGCTCAGTTGAGAAAGCACTTACCGTGCAGGCATGAGCATATTATCTTGGTCCTCAGCACCGCAGGATGAGAGCTTGGAGCGATGCAGCATGCTTATAACCCAAAGGTAAATTTTGTTCTAGGTTCAGTGAGAGTATCCGTCACACAATATAAGGTCAAGAGCAAGTGGAGAAGATTCCTGATATTGACCTCTGGCCCTCAAATCCTCAGGCAGAAAGATATCAGAGAAACTGTACAATATTTGGATAAAGTTAGAAGTCAGGAGTGAGCTACAGTTGAAAGAAAGTGTAGAATTATGAAAGATAAATGTTCAAGAAAATATATGAAACTGAAAAAAAAAAAAGATGTAAGGATTTGACTCTGGAAAAGACTCAAGAACAAGAGATATGGGTGATTTGCCACTATAGGAGAGCTGCAAAGTCTGGAAACAAAGAAAATGAACTTTATCCTGTATGAGGCTGCTGATAATTCATTATGTGGCCGAGCATGTTTGCAGTCTCAGCGTACTGCCTCAAGGTGGAGAGGCTATGGTCTGGCTTTCCTGAGGATTTGGCTCTAGCGTGTTTTACCTTTCCTTAGGTTCAGTGCATTTGTATATAAATGGTGCACAGTTTGCCATCCGCAGTGTTCTGTGATACAACTGAAGTGAGCTTTATCTTCTTCACAACCAGAGTTTGCAAAAGGAACCAGATTTCTTGAGAGTTAAGCATATTTTCTAGCATACATAGGTTTATGGAAGGGTTTTTTTCTTTTCTTTTTTTTAACCTTGCTTGAGTTTGGTAGTCTTACATTTTTGAAAACTTACGTTTTAAAAAATGCTGTATTTCAACCAGTGCTTTTGTTTATCTCAATGTTTCTACCACATTATAAACTGCAGCATTTCATTTAAACCATTGATTTGCATTTGCAGCACAGAAAATAAACTATGCAGTTTACTTCTGTTGATTCTAATAATAACTCCAATGCCATGCTTGCCAAAACCTCCATTAAAGACATATGCCTTGAGTCACTGATTCCAATAATAGGGGAAAACAGCCTTTCCCAGCAGCTGGGGGTTTAATACTGCTTTTGAAGAGAAGGAGGAGAAACATCCTACCCAAATATTTATACAGCTTGAGATTCCTAGGAGACCCTCAGTAGCAGGTAGGACTGACTCTGTTAATCCAACTGAATGTCCACCCCCAGCTGCAGACTTTCAGGTAGCTGGGTGGAACAGCAATGGCATACAACGTCACTGTGGTGACATGCTGCTATGGCTAAGCCATTTCTTCACTCCTTTTCCAACCTTCAGTTACATTAAGGTGAGAAATATGGCTTTTAGGAGCTTTGTCTATATTAGGTTCTACTTGTCTGGACCATCAGCTCTGGGAGGCACAGGGAACCCTTAACCTAGGTACCTTGACTATAGCAGGCTCTCAGTTTACTTACGGTGTGAAAAATAAATTCTGAAGTAAGTTGTTTTCCCTTTATGGCCTCTCTGAATTCCCACTTTGTTCTCAGAATACGATGTTGGGAAACAATCTACTTGTGCCTAGGTACTCTGTTTTAACCACAGAGGCAAATTCCAGATCTCTCTCTTTCAGAGGATATTATTAAGTAATCAGAGTTATGGGTCACAATTTGTTATGCGTACTTGTTGAATGCTGAAGTATAAATAACATTTGATCCTGATAAATTACTCAAGATTATTTATGTGACCATAATATGAATGGATTTGATTGAATTGGACTGAATATGAAACAGGTGAAATGAATTTAAATAATGAAGGTGCTTACAAATTGCAATAAATTAGAATGCAGGGAAATCAAAGGTGTAGTTTCTAAATTTACAGCAACTATTTCTGGTCATGTGATTTGAGAAAATATTTTCAGAACAATTGTTATTTTTGTAATAGTGCCATGAAATGCAAGTCAGCTCAAAACCAAGACTTTTTCACTAATGATATTTAACAGATGGCATTGCACAGATACTCGTATCAATGACAAACAGTATAAAAATAGAAAGAAAACTTTGACTGAGCACTCATGCTCTTCATGCCCTGTTGCATGCCCTGTTGGTGTTGACACAGATTCTCTAGCGAAACCGAAAGATCTCACGAATGGCTGCTGCTCCCCTATTGCTTGCATCCTTTCTGGAATTTGAATATACAAAGACACAAAATTCTAGCATAATCAGCCAAAAAAATAGTTTGTACAAGTCTTGTTTAGCAACTTTAAATTTTGAATCAGGATGACACATACTCATAGCTCTCTCCCCCATCCCCCGTGTGTGTGTGTGTGTGTGTGTGTGTGTGTGTGTGTGTGTGTGCGCGCTCGTGTGTGCGCGAACGCACCACCCAACACACTGCAGTCAAGATAATGTGTGGCTCACCATCCACCACGCTGCTGGTCACTGCCAGAGATGCAGGAAATCACCAAGGTAAAGCTCCAGCTTGAAGAGAAAGGAAATCAGAAGTTTGATGTCCTTAAAGCCATGTCCATCAAGAAACAGGTGGTGGCCTGCATCAACTTCTTCATCAAGGTTGATGTTGGTGAGAAGTACGTGCACTTGAGGGTATTCAAAGCACTACCTCATAAAAACAAGCCTTTGACCTTGTCTTCCTACCAGACCAACAAAGAAAAAACACGATGAGCTGACCTACTTCTGGTTCTGTAGCCCCTTTGCCAAATACTTCATTTTTTCAATCTGTGTTTGGGATCATGAAGTTAACTATCTCTCTGTGATTGAGACAGAGGAGTTAAGCAGCTTCTTTTGTGATTCCCAAACTGCACTGTATTTTATTTTCTTCCAGATAATTATTTTCAGATAGCTGTATATGATATCTCTCTCTCTCTCTCTCTCTCTCTCTCTCTCTCTATATATATATATATATATATATATATATATATATATATGGTGAAACATGAAAAGGAACTCATATGTAACAATTTTAAAGTTGTAGATACAAGCAAGCATGTCAGTTCTTGTTTTTGCCATATTCACTATTTATAAAGTCATCAGAGGTATAATTTCTTTATAGCAAATGCCATAGCAATCTGACTGTCATTTTGCATCTAATTAAAGATTACGTGATTCTGAGAAGTAACTGGACACAAGCTCTGTGTTTTGTATGTTCGGGTAAGGCCATCCTTGTGTATTGTGGTTGTTAGAGGGCGTGTTCACTCATAAAGGGTAGCCTTTAGGGATAAATTTTCAAAACTATCATTTATTCCCCTGTTCCACTGAATTTGGAAACATCAGAGCTAATGGAGAACAGTTAAGTATGAAAATGCTGGACGGGGTATGAAGCAGATGCAGCCGCCTGCTCATGGGTGTGTTTGCTCTAATCATAAGAAATGCACTGAAAGCTATTTGATGATCTGCAGTTAATTCCTTGATGAATAGGGCACCTTGGGGTTGATCTAGGGCTCTCAATATTTAGTGAAAAATTCAACCATTTTCTTCCATCAACAAAATCCTTTTTATCATCATAATCCCTTCTTGGAACAAGAAAAGACCAAGAAAGCCATTCTCTGGCTTAATAGAAAGGAAAGGAACATTAAATTCTTGGTAAGAATTTTCTGAAATCAAAGGAGATAACTTCTCCAGAAGTTGGTAAGTAGTTTCTCTTTTTAATGATGATGCTGTCTCTTAGACATCTTAAGACCAAGCAACTAGGACAGATTTGTTTTGAATTAATACATTAATAGGAACACATAAAATATCTCTTCTTTGATGCTAACCTTGGTCAGCATTTCTTGTATCAACACTGTAAGAAATTTCCCCACTTCTCTTTTTTTCTATATTTTTTTATTTTTTTAATTAGTAATTACACTTTGTTCACTTGGTATCCCCCCTGTAGCTCCCACCCTCCTCCCCTCCCAATTCCTTTCTTCCTCCCCCTTCTCCACACATGCCCCTTCCAAAGTCCACTGGTAGGGGAGGTCTTCTTTTCCTTCCTTCTGATCCTAGTCTGTTAGGTCTCATCAAGAGTGGCTGCATTGTCTTCCTCTGGACAGGTGATTAAAGAGCAGGACAATCAGTTCATGTCAGAGACAGTCCCTGTTCCCATTACTATGGAACCCACTTGGACACTGAACTTCCATGGGGTACACCAGTGCAGGGGTCCTAGGTTAAACCCATGAATGACCCTTAGTTGGAGTATGAGTCTCAGGAAAGATACCTGTGTTCAGATTTTTTTTGGTTCTGTTGCTCTCCTGTGGAGTTCCTGTCCTCTCCAGATCCTACTATTTCCCACTTCTTTCATAAGATTCCCAAGGTTTGGCCATAAGTCTCAGCATCTGCTTTGATAGTCTGCAGGGCAGAGCCTTTCAGAGGCCCTCTGTGGCAAGCTCCTGACTTGTTCCCTGTTTTCTCCTTCTTCTGATGTCCATCCTTTTTGCCTTTCTGGACAGGGATTGAGCATTTTAGCAAGAGTCCTCCCTTTTGATTAGTTTTTTTTTTTTAGGTGTACAGATTTTAGTAGGTTTATCCTTTATTATATGACTATATGAGTGAGCATATACCGTGTGTGTCTTTCTGCTTCTGGGATAGCTCACTCAGGATGATCTTTTCTAGTTCCCACCATTTACCAGCAAATTTCATGATATCCTTGTTTTTTATTGCTGAGTAATATTCCATTGTGTAGATGTAACACAATTTCTGTATCCATTCCTCAGTTGAGGGGCATCTGGATTGTTTCCAGCTCCTAGATATTACAAATAAAGCTGCTAGAAACATGGTTGAGCAGATGTCCTTATTGTATACTTGGGCATCTTTTGGATATATGCCTAAGAGTGGTATAGCTGGATCTAACTCTTTTATCTGACTCATTTTTCTCTGTTTTGGGCTTTTAAGAATTCTATTCTTTATCCATCCATTTTCATTCACTCTTATCACCAACCTGCTGCTGCTGAAAATATATAGCAGATGCCAACTTGAGGCTAAGAACTCCAAACTGAGAATAATAACAATAATGGAAAAGCTCATAGTGTACTTATTATGTGTTAGACACAGGATTAACTGGGGCATATGCATGATCCCATTTAGCTGTATCAACTCCCTGTGAACTTAAATCTTAATTCTCCTGCTTCAACCTCTTGAATGCTGGGACAGCAGGAATGCTTTATGACAGGTATCAGGGTGGATGGGTGCTCTTGTCTTCTCTATCCCAGGAGAAGAAAAGGAAATTGAATGCTATCACAGGATTTTCTTACAGTTGTGCAGATATCAAATCTTAGGCTGTGACAATTTGACTCTGAAACAAACATTGTTTTCTCACATCACATTTCCAAAGATATCTGCTTATCAATTAAATATTTTCCCAATAAGATTTAATCAAGAATCATGAAACATGAGACAGAAGCCTATAGATTAAGGATAAAATGTCATACAAAAACAAGTCATTTTGCTGTTGTTAGAGCTTGTTTATTTAGAGACAAGAGACTCATTAATCAAATAATTATAAAAATACAAAATGAAATCAAGCTGGAATAAGTAGTAAGTAGGACAATTTTAATATTCAGTGAGAGAATCTAAAAGGAAATCGATTCTTTGTGGGAAGGAAACAAGGGTGCTATAAGAAGGGCTTTCCCAGGAAAAAGATAATTAAGTTGAGCGTGAAACCAGTAGTTAACTAGGCAAAGAACAGTTTCTGGGAAGAGAGTCCAACATCTTCAATGACTTTGAGATTGTAGTGGATATCATTTAAAATGTTGAGGTACTTGGTTCACAGGGTGGTAAAACTGCTGTCAGAGACTAGGCTAGCAAGTACAAGACTGTGCAGTAAACATTTCCCTCTTTTCTTACCAACTCTGAAAAGCTATTGGGGGCTTCATCACTGTAGTGAAGCAAAGACCAGCTAATTTCTTTGAAAATCTTATTCTGCTTGTTATCAGAAAACTAGAAAGGAAGAAGAAATATAGATTCAGTAAAGTCAAAGATATTTCAGAGCACAGCCCCTTAAAGGATGGGTTGTGACACCATGTAGGGTTATGTAACTGGATGTGGGACTTGTGAAAAATCTGGTCACAGTAAAGAATCATGAACACGTGATGACCAAGATTAACTTAAAGTATAACTCAAAGTCAATGAGGTGATGAGTCTGGTGTGTTTCTGACAGTAACAGGTCATGTCTCAACGAGCAACTACACTGAATTAGTTTTCAGCAATGTGTACTGTGTACTGCAGAGGTCATGGCACCCAGTGCCAGGGAATGCTGCCTGAAAACCCTGAGTTCAAGTTCAAGACTATTGAATGCTATGTATGAACAACAGGAAATTTTTACAGTACAAATGCTTTGGCTCTAATAGAAACATAATGCTTTATTTATGGTCAGTTGAGTTGAAGGTGAAAGAGCTCTGAGCAACACAGCTTGAATGAGACTTCTCTCTCTCCGTGTCTCTCCATGTGGGACTTATACCAGTGTTTCTGTCGTGTGAGACAATCTGTAGAGTCTGCCCACATATCTTTGGAAGAGTTAAATTTTAGCTTTCTAAGAATTTGGATGGTAATCTTAATTTCTATTTCTTTATATTATTTCTCAGAAAGATTTAAATGTGATGACTGGGTCTGCGGAATACCAAGAGAGGCTGCGTAACTGACTAAAGAGATCTTCCTTCACCAATCGAATGACCAGCATCTAACCTGCCGCCCAAAGATTGGAAAAAGACGGAAGGGAAAGCATTTAAATTTTTTAAAATTTTTAAAATTTTAAAACTTACTTCATCCTGTCCTATGCTTAACCTTTGTTTTGGGCTTTTAGAATCAAGTGTAACCTGCGCCATTGGTATTTTCTTGTTTTCCAACCTGTAGAAGTCTGTGTCTAAGAACTCCTTGGTCTTGATAATCACATAAGCCATTTCCTGCATAAAAACTTCCTTATTCTTTCTTACCATTCCTCTCTCTCCATATATGTGACTATATATATTTTACACATATAAATATGTAAAGGACAAATAAGATATATATATATATATATATATATATATATATATCAAATACAAATACACAAATACATATATATCCTATTTGTTCTTTACACCGGAGAATGCTGTTATACCAGTTGGAATTGCCTAAATGGGTTATGAAATCCAAATTCTTTTTTTTTACTGTTCTTTTTATGTTTTTTTAAATTTTTATTATTAGTTACATTTTATTAAATCTGTATCCCAGCTCTATCCTGCTCCCTCATTCCCTCCCAATCCTACCCTCTCTCCCTCATCTCCTCTCTGCTCCTTTCCAAGTCCACTGATTGGGGAGGACTTCCTCCCCTTTCATCTGACCCTATTTAATCAGATATCTTCAGAACTGGCTGCAAAGTCCTCCTCTGTGGCCTAGCAGGACTGCTCCTCCCTTGGGGGGGTGGGGAGGTCAAAGAGCCTGCCATTAAGTTGATGTCAGAAATAGTTCCTGTTCCCCTTACTATAACCCATAGTAATCAATTGGTTACTGATCTACCATGGGCTTCATCTGAGCAGAGGTTCTAGGTTATATCCATACCTGGTTCTTGGTGGAGTATCGGTCTTAGAAAAGACCCCTGTTCCCAGATATATTTGGTCTTTGTGGAGCTCCTATGCTTTCCACGTCATACTAACTCCCCCTTCTTTCATATGATTCCCTGTACTCTGTCGAAGGTTTGGTTATGAGTCTTAGTATCTGCTTTGATACACTGCTAGGTAGAGTCTTTCAGAGGCCCTCTGTGGTAGGCTCCTGTCCTGTTACTTGTTTTCTCCTACATCCAATGCACATCTCATTTTTCTTTCTAAGTGAGGATTGGTCATCTTACCCTGGGTCCTCGTTTTTGTTTATCTTCTTTAGCTGAAAAATTTCATTATGTTTATCATATCTTATAAGTATATATGAGTATATATCATGTGTGTTTTTCTCCTTCTGGGATACCTCACTCAGAATGATCTTTTCTAGATCCCCCATCTGCCTAAAAATTTAATTATTTTTTTGTTTTTGATTGCTGAGTAGTATTCCATTGTGAAATAATACCACAATTTCTGCATCCATTCCTCCATTGATGGACATCTGTATTATTTCCAGGTTCTGGCTATTACAAATAAAGCTGCTACAAACATGGTTGAGCAAATGTCCTTATTGTGTACTTGAGCCTCTTTTGGATATATGCCTAGCAGTGGTATAGCTGGATCTTGAGGAAACACCATTCCTAATTGTCTGAGAAAGCGCCAGATTGATTTCCAAAGTGGTTGTACCATTTTACATTCCCACCAGCAATGGAGGAGGGTTCCCCTTTCTCCCCAACCTCCCCAGCATATGTTGTCATTTCAGGTTTTTATTTTAGCCATTTTGATGGGTGTAAGGTGAAATCTCAGGATCATTTTGATTTGCATCTCCCTGATGGCTAAGAATATTGAGCATCTCTTTAAGTGTTTCTCTGCCATTCTATATTCCTCTGCAGAGGATTCTGTGTTTAGCTCCGTACCTCATTTTTTTAATTGGATAACTTGATTTATTGCTTTTTAACTTCTTTAGTTCCTTATATATTCCGGATATCAGCCCTCTGTCAGATATAGGGTTGGTGAAGATCTTTTCCCATTCAAAACACAGTTTTTTATGAAAGAGGAATTTGAAAAAACAGATGAAGGAGATTTTTTAATAGCTTAATTGATGTTCAGAATTGTGATGTCCTCTTGGTGGATTTTTCCTGTGACGAGAATGTTGTGTCCCTCCTCATCTTTTATGATTAATTTTTGTTGAATGTCTATTTTATTAGATATTAGGATAGTTACTCCAGCTTGTTTTCTGGGTCCGTTTGCTTGAAAGACACTTTCCTAGCCCTTTACTCTGAGGTAGTGTTTATCTTTGTTGCAGAGGTGTGTTTCTTGGATACAGCAGAATGTTGGATCCTGTTTCTCCACCCATTCTGTTGGTCTGTGTTTTTTTTATTAATTACACTTTATTCATTTTGTATCCTCCCATAAGCCCCTCCCTCCTCCCCTCCCGATCCCACCCTCCCTCCCCTTTCTGCATGCATGCCCCTTCCCCAGTCTAGTGATAGGGAAGGTTCTCCTCTCGTTTCTGATCTTAGTCTATCAGTTCTCATAAAAAGTGGCTGCATTGTCCTCTTCTGTGG
>REGO01000012.1:7713918-7754376 GCA_010120015.1 Rhombomys opimus
GAGAATTCTCTGTTTAGCTCTGTTCCCCATTTTTTAATTGGATTACTTGGTTTGCTGCTTTTCAGTTTCTTTAGTTCTTTATATATACTGGATATGAGTCCTCTGTCAGATAAAGAGTTGGTGAAGATTCTTTCCCAATCTGTATGCAGTTGCTTTTTTTTGATGGTTTGTGTCTTTTTATTGGCGAGTTGAGTACATTGATGTTGATAGATAATAGTGACCAATGAACATTAGTTCCTTTATATTGGAATCAGTGGTCTTACTCTGTTTCATTGCTTGTTTTCTTTTAATTTTTGTTGTGATATTATCTGTATGCTAGGTTTTCTTGGGTGAAGTCATTTTCAGTGGATTGGAGTTTTCCTTCTAGTACCTTCTGTAGGGCTGGTTTGCTGTGTAGATATTGCATAAATTTGGTTTTGTCATGGAATGTTTTGTTTTTCTCTATTTATGTTGATTGAAGGCTTTGCAGGGTATAGTAGTCTGGGTTGTCATCTGTGGTCTCTTAGAGTCTACATGACACCTGCCCAGGCTCTTCTGGCTTTCATAGTTTCTGATGAGAAGTCCGGTGTGATTCGGATAGGTCTACCTTCATAAGTTACTTGGCCTTTTTCCCTTGCTGCTTTTAATATCTTTTCTTTGTTCTGTAGGTTTAGTGTTTTGACTATGATGTGACGTAATGTGTTTCTTCTCTGGTCTAGTCTATTTGTTGTTCTGTAGGCCTCTTGTATATTTATGGACATCTCTTTCTTTAAGTTGAGAAAATTTTCTTCTATGATTTTCTGAAAATATTTTTGGACCTTGGAGCCTTAAATCTTCTTTTTCCTCTATTCCTATTATTCTTAGATTTCGTCTTTTCATAGCGTCCTTCATTTCTTGGATATTTTGTGTTTGGGACTTTTCTGATTTTACTTTTTCTTTGAGAGAAGTATCAATTTCTGCGAGTGTATCTTCAGCTCCAGAGATTCTCTCTTTCATCTCTTGTATTCTATTGGTGATGCTTACCTTTGTGGTTCCTGATCTTTTCTCCAAGTTCTTCAGCTCCAGGGTTTTCTCAGTTTTCTTTATTGATTCTAATTCTGTTTGATTTCTAATGCCTTGCACCATTTCCTTCATCTGTTTGAATGTGGATTCCTGTCTCTCTACAATGGTCTCTATTTTTTTGTTCATTTTTTCTTTATATGCCACTAATTGTATCTCTCCTTGTGCCTCTATTTGTTTGGCTATGTTTGCCTGTGTTTCTTTAAAAATTTTGTCCATTTCCTCTTTCTTTACCTCCAATTGACTGGCCAAATCTTTGATAGATTTGTTCATTTCCTCTTTAACTATCTGAATTTGCATGGCTATTGCTCTGAGAGAATTGTTTGTTTCCTCTTTATGAGCCTCAAATAATTGGGTAAGCATAGCTTTAAAGTAATTTTCCTGTGCTTCTGATGAATTGGAGTGTCATCAATTTTGGGAATTGCTTGTGAAGTCATGATGTCCTGATTTATGTTGGATGTGTTCTTTCGCCTACCCCTGGCCATTGGCTTATCTGAAACCTTCCCTGTTTGTTTCTGGACTCTGCATTTCAGACTGGTACTCTCTCTTTCTGCCATCTGTAGAGTTCTTCAGGAAGCCGAGAGAGGTCCTGTGGCCTCAGTGTGTGTTGGTGCACTAGCTATATCTGTGGGAGGAAAGTACGCAGGCACAAAAGGGCAAATGCAGGCACGCGTGTATGTGTGTGTGTGTGTGTGTGTGTGTGTGTGTGTGTGTAAGTGTGTCTCGAGGGACAGAGTGATAGAGAATGTTGAATCCTTGAGTGTGTGGGAGGGGCTGGTGATGGTCATGGGGTAATTTCCAGCATTATCTGTTTTAACTCCTCAGTTGGACACGTGGAGCAGGGGCTTCAATGTCCCAAGTGACCTTCTGTTTCCCACAGTGGGTATGTGGTTGAGGGGGGGTCCAATGCCTGGCTTCTATTTTAGAAGGACTCTGGATCTGGGGCTCTGCAGATACTCAAGGGCACACTCACTCTCTAGCAGGTCACATCTGCAGGGATTGGGGTAATCGGGCTCTCTGCTCTCTGGTTTGGCCCTGCTTGGTCTTATGCAGGAGGACTGACATGGTCTGCCAGCTCAGTGCTGCTGTGGCCGCCAGGTTAGGAAGTCCACCTGCAGCTGGAGACTGGAATGCTGGTCCAGATGTCTTCTGGAAAATCCTGCAGGCCCTCCACTGTGCTCTCCAGGCCTGGGAGGCCCAGCGCCTTGTGAATCTAGTTTGTATGGAGGATCTGCTGAGCTTTGGTGGGTATATAGTGTATTATCTGTCACTGAGGGTCGGCTGTACAGTCAGTGGCTGAGCGACCCTGTGGAGCCAGTATGGCAGCTAGCAGATCTGGGACCCTTCTTCCCCAATCAAGTCCATGGGTGACCTGAGACCAAAGTTCTCGCCTTGTGTGATGTTCCCTGTCATTTAGAATGACTCACTGTCATTTCCCTGGCTTCATAAGTCCTTCCACTCACCAGCTCAGGCATTGAGCCCTTCCACAGCTCAGAAACTGTGCATGCTAGTCGCCATCTTGGCTCTGCCCACCCGAAATCCAAATTCTATAACCCATTTTTGAAAAATCATTTTTATTTTCAGAGACATATCTTGCATGATACCTATGCCAGCGTTTTAAAAAATCTTCTTTCATTAATTCTATGCTATTATAGATGAAGAAAATGAAGCTGACTTTCCAGGCTTTCAATTAGAGACATGCTAGCAAAACTTGGAACAAGTCTCAGTGCAGTGAAGTAGCCCCTTTTCCACACTGAGCTAGGATGGTTCCTTCTCAAACATTTGCAGTTGCACTTCCAGCCTCTGACTCAAAATGAGTATAATGTCTTTAGTAAATGTTTCTAGTTATAAGGTTATATATCTCCTTACATAAATGATGTGATCAACATTTTTGTGACCATGAACCTTCTATCTTTATAACTGGACTGTGTCCAGATAACTCTGTTTATTTTTCGCCAAGCAGTATTACCATGGCTCTTGGAAACCGATGAAATCAAGCTACTGAAATAGTGTAAGCTTTATCTGGCTCATAGGAATTATTTTTGACTGATTGTATATTTTGATCAAGGTTTGTATAATTCTAAAACTTGGACTTATGAGTTTTCTCTTTTTTCATTGCTGTGATGAATGGTAGTTTCATGTGGTACTTTTAGTAATATACTTTTGAAGAAATATTTGTTATGAACAGCCTAATTCCGTGTATAACAACAGTCTTGATCAAGGATACACCAAGAACATAGAAAGGTGACAATCAAAAGTCACTTTAATAATGTTAATCATTATGCCATACTTTAATTTCTAGAACAGAGTCTGGTTATTACCTGGCATACAAATACTTATATTTTTCCTAGTAACTAAAAAGTATTTTCCAATAAATCATCTATTCTCATGTTGGACTGTGCTACATATAGGAAAATATTTTTAACACACCAGGCTGTGGGCTGAAGAAATGGCTTAGCAGTTAAGAATACTTGCTGTTCTTATAGAGGGTTGGGAATTGGTTCCTAGCATCCACATGGTGGCCAACAATAGTCCTTAACTCCGGTTCCAGGGAATCTGGTACCCTCTTTTTTTCTCTGCAGGCATAAGGGGCATATGACATATACATAGACTCAGGCAAAGCACTCATGAAAAAAATAAAAAAAAACAAGAAATAAATTATATATACTTCAATCCGTTTTACAGAAGAATGGAAAGCAATATACACTTTCAACATGACAACAAATTACTGTTGAATAATGATTGTACAGTACTCCTGTGTGAAGTATGAGCCAACCTTCAGACTCTACCTAGTAAACTTGTGTTGTTCCTAGCAGGTAATCTCTAAACAGTCATACTGAGACTGCCTGACTAGTGGGGCATCTAACTCTTGAGTCATGGAGAAGAGTCAGGATTCCAAGAAGCTGATTCCATATGTACTGAGGTATAGGTTGGGGCCTGTTGGGTATCTGACTCATCTATTCCACTTTATGAGATGCTCATGTGTGCCCTGAGGCACATGTAATTTCTTATTTTTCTCTACCTGGAAAGAAACAGATAATGACTATAACTTGAGATTTTCCAGATAGCCTTTGACTTGAGAAACTAAGCTTGGCAGGTGAAGGAAAAAGAGGGGTAAAAGAGAAAAGAAGAAACCAAAAATGGGAGAAGAGGAAGCATAAGAAAACAAGCGTTATTAAGAAAACATGGCTGTTGTGGGGTAGAGAGGCAGACCTTAATTGTACCAGAAATCTCTGGGAGACTACATATAACCTCAGGGATCTTCTGTTTGCCATCACAAGGAGACAGGATATTCTAATTCTTATTAACATTTGGTGACTTCCTTAGGAGCGGGAAGCCCAAGAACTCTATCTGCTCTGGCAAGAGAAAGGGGACTTTTTGAACTCCTAAGGGATTCCCAGTCTTTCTCTAGAAAGAGGCAGGTGTTGGCAGCTGGAATTGGGCTGGTCTACATTGATGAGGTATGGCTCATGCATAGAGTGGGTCTTTAGTAACATCTGTTATGATGCTTAACAGAATCCCTTAAACTTATCTGGCTCTAAATGAATCTCACTACTCAAAACAGAATCTGCTACGAAGCAATATTAACAAAAATGAATCAACCCCATGTTCAAGCTCAACTACCAGGTATGGAAATTCCAGTTATCTGATGATGAGAACTAACTGAGGCAGACTGGGTTTCCGCTTCCTGGGAGATGAAGATCCTGGGCATGTGTCATATTTATCACAATATAGAAATTTAAAAAAAAAGCACTTTAGTGTTAGGAGACTAATACTAAACAGCCTAAGAGTGCCCTTAAGGAAGACTAGAAAGCATGAAGAACAGAGAGAACAGACACTGTGCCTTTGTACTTTATTAAAGCTGGGGATTTGCCTGTGAAGGATGGAATGATAAATGTTCTTCAAGTATGCAGTGTTTGAACACTTGGTTTTTAGTTGGTTCTTAGTTTGGGAATGTTTAGTATGTAATTGGAGGTGGGTTTTGAGAGTTTAAAGACGCATGCTGTTTCCAATTTTTTTTAATTGTATGTTTTGGTTTGATAAAACTAGCTCTCAGCTTGCTTCATGAACTATGCCTACTGCCATGATTTCTCTCCCATCATGGACTCTAAACCTAAATTCTGAATCCCTAAACCTAAATAAAGTCTTTTCTCTAAAAGTTGCCTCAGTCGTGGTGTTTTATCACAGGGACAGAAAAATAATAAATATGTCCAATTACACCAAACACAGGGAGGGCAAAGGTTAGAGTGGGTTTTCTTGCCAATCAAGATACTCTAGACAGGTGCGAAAGTGAGAAATTCCTTCAGCTTTGTTGCAGTTTGCTGTTGGCGATGGCCACAGTGTTGTAAGTGGTTCCACTAGTCATATTCTACCTGGCATTGCCACTTGGATGCTTTGATTAGTGAATTTGGACCAAGGTATTCAAACTTTTGACATTGACATACAACATTGTCATCTACCAGTATGTTGGGACTCATCAGTGCCTATCCTGAAATGCTGTGGCATGTAGCTGGCTCTGGATGTAGAGTTAAAAATTTATACTTCCCACATTTTCAGTTTCTTTGTCTATTTATTATTTATAGTAAATGAGCATATTTATTTTGGCTATGGTGATCTGACCTTCTCCAAAGAAACAGAACAGTATTAAAGATACTGCAGACTGCTTTGTCTGACTAGCTAGAGCATTGTGATTGCAGAGAGATGTGATGGCCTAAGACAGGGATTCACATTAACTGGGATATTTTAGGCATTTTAATATCCATTTACCTTTTTAGTATCTGGCTTAATGTGCTTGTGACTATGATGTATTGCTAAGCAGGTGTCTAATCTCTAATGATCCTTAAGCCAAGAATGCCACAAGAGAACATTTCAACTCTACAGCAATGCTTTCCTGATGTTCTGTAGATGATGCTGATATAATTGGAAAATATATTGATTTGTGACTTCCTTGTGTTCTGTGGCTATAAATGTTGATGTCATCTCTTCGTTGGTGGAACATATCATTTAGGGTAACTTGAATCCTGTTCCTGAGCTGTGATCACTCATGAATGGCTCAGAATCAGCTGTTTTCTTTTTTTAAAGCAGTGCTATTATTTCATAGCAATGGTACTTTTGCTAACCGAATCCTATAGTTTTAAGAAAGGCTAAAGGTGATGAAAAGAGAGCGGTGCCTAAAGTTCACAAAATACTTTCTCAGGTCAATTAGTATGGAATTAGACTCCCCTGTTAATTACCTTGTTTTCTGTAGGCAGGGAATGTTTGATGAATTCTTTTTGTGACTGAATCTAAGACAGAAGGAGAATCTAACCTAAATTACCAGAGAGTTTTTGACATGTCACATTCAGAAAGTAGGAGAAAATAAAATCAAGTTAGCTATAAAGAAACAAATTCAAAGAAAATATAGAAAACTTTAGTTAATCTGTAGGTTAGCATTTAGTGAGTGAAACATCACATGAGAACTTATGTCTTCATAGTCAGTGGTTGATTATAGTCTTTCTCTGAGAGGGGCTGAGACTGTGGTACTGCAGGAGAGCACCTGTCTCCCACGCTGAAGGCCTTCAGTTCACCTTCCAGCAAAACACAACTCATCATAATACACATGCACATACACACTCATAAACACACTCTCACACACAGAGACACACACTCATAAACATGCTCATAAACACACACACAGACACATTCATAAACACACTCACAAACACTCACAGACACAATCATAGAAACATACTCACACATAGACACACAGACATAGAGATACACAAACACATACAATCACACACACACACACACACACACACACACACACTCAAATTCTACAATTGCTTTGACTCTTAGGAGAAATGAACTTAAATTTAAAATGGTAGCCCTGAGCTAACCTCTTCAATGAATTCTGATTTAATTATATTTATGATAGAGGACAATATACATGTAAAGGATGAAGCAAGAATTCCTGATTTACTCTCTTAGTAACTAGAAAATTCAATTAATAAGGAAAGCCTATTCCCCAAGGGGTCTTAAAATTTCATTAATGAGTTTCATTCACTTTTAAATTATGGATGAATAAACCAAGGATGAACTGCAAGTGAAAATAATAATCTATCAAAGACAGAGAAAGCAGACTAAGAAAATACTGACATCCATTTTTATTTATTAAATGAAAATGTGAAAACCATTGAGTCAACCACGAGGAAGAAATTTAAATTTGAAGTTAAATGCTTTAAGATTCTGTGTTGGGAATTTTATACATACACATAATCTCACAGATAAATCATGTTTTGTAATGTATGCTTATATGATAGAAACTATGAGTATAATAACATGTCTATAGCAATTTCAGGTGACCTTTATCCTTTAAATATATGAATATAAATATTTAATTTTTATAGTTTTCTGTAATCATAGAGTTATTTCTTTTATTTTATATCTAACCAATTAGAAGAACCACAAAGCCTCATCTATGTGAGGTTATATTTTTGATACCTGTGGCTGTCCTGTGATTTAAAATTTGTTCCTCTGACCAGAAAACCTTTTCCCATCACCATACTTGCAGATGAAAAATTTCTAGCAAGCTTTTAGAAGGCTGCAAAGAAGGGGGTTAAGGCATGTTATTGATGTTGTTTCCCCTTTGAGGATATAGGATGGAATAAGATAAATTCCTGGAGTCACTGAAGTTCAGAGGGCTGCTAGAAAAGACCTGGAGGGGACAGGAGCTCCACAAGGAGGGCAACAGAACCAAAAAAATATGGGCACAGGGGTCTTTTCTGAGACTGATACTTCAACCAAGTACCATTCATGGATATAACCTTGAACCCCTGCTCAGATGTAACCCATGGCAGCTCAGTATCCAAGTGGGTACCCTAGTAAGGGGAACTGGATCTGTCTCTGACATGAACTCAGTGTCTGGCTCTTTGATCACTGCCCTCTGGAGGTGGGGACAGCCTTACCAGGCCACAGAGGAAGACAATGCAGCCAGTCCTTATGAGACCTGTTAGGCTAGGGTCAGAGGGAAGGGAAGGAGGACTTCCCCTATCAGTGGCCTTGGAGAGGGACACGGGAGGAGGTGAGAAAGGGAGGATGGGGTTGGGAAAGAATGAGGGAAGGGGCTACAGCTTGGATACAAAATAAATAAACTGCAATTAACATAAAAAATTAAAATTAAAAAGAGAAAAAAAAACTATCCTGGCTCTCCCAGGTGTGAAGTGTATCAAATCTCAATGTCATTTCTAAGAACTTACTTCATACTCTGTAATTTCAGCTGCCAAAAGTCAGTAGAGTTTATCTGACCATGGGCAGACCAATTAAGTTTTAAATAACAGGAAACCCAAACAGATGTCAATGCAGATTAAAGTCATTTCCCTCAATATCATGCTACAGAGCTCCAGAGATGCCAAGCCCTTCGGTGAAAGTAGGAGAATGTCAACAGAGGAAGACTCGACCACGGCAGCACTATCACTTATGCAGCTGCAATCATAGTCCTACGCTGACAAACACATCACAGATTTCTGCATGCTCCAATCATTTAGCCAAGTGCTGAGGCTCTTTGATATGCCACAGTTTAAATAGTATAAAGGTTCCGTGAAGCTGAATGGAATTTATGAATTTTTTTTCATGTATACCTGCATGTGTATCTGTGAACTACATGCATGCAGTGCCTGTGGAGGCCGGAAGAGGACATCGGATCCCGTGGGACCATTTGGGGGATGGGAATAGAATCTGGGTCCTCTGGAAAAGCCACCAGTGTTCTGAAGCACTAAGCCACCTCTCCATCTCTTTCTAATATTTATTGGAACAGTTTCCTATTCATCTTGAGTCTGAGTGGTGTCAGTGCCCGTCTTCAGGAAACGTACGGTCTGTCTAAGTCTTGCTTTCCTGCCTGTAGGACAGCGGAATACCACAGAACGGGAAAAAACCACTACTGGATTAGCCATACACAAATGGTAATCTCCTGTGCTGGCTGCTCAGCTGTTCCCTGATATTGTTTTCGTAACACCTTTCTTACTTACTTAAGTGCCCCCAGCCATCTAACTAATCCATTTGCACTTGTAGGGCAAATGAAGACCTACCTTCAGAATCCTGATCGTTGCAGAATTGTTCTCTCTGCTCTTTGATTCTTTGATCACCTCCCCCTGAGGGGGGAGCAGCCTTACCAGGCCACAGAGGAAGTCATTGCAGACACTCCTGATGAGACCTGATAGACTTGGATCAGAAGGCAGGAAAAGAAGACCTCCCCTATCAGTGGACTTGGGGAAGGGCATGTGTGGAGCATGGTGGGGGGGAGAAAGAAATTGGAAAGGGAGGAGAGAGGGAGCTACAGGGGGAAATACAAAGTGAATAAAGTGTAATTAATAAAAAAAGAAATGAATACATACAAAAAGATACTTTCCAAATCTTCTTCTTAGAAATGTTTTTGCTTTTTAATATTTCACTCCTTTAGTATTTATTATAATCATAGTTTTTCTCCAATATTTTGAAAGCTATTTTTTTGTGGATATGCATGTGTGTCTGTGGTGCATGTGTGTGTTTATGTGTATGTGTGTTTGTGTATACAGATGTGTGACGATCACACGTTGATTTTGGAGTTTTATCATCTTCAACTTCCTTTTAAAAAAGCATTTCTTTTATTTTTGCGATCATAATATGCAAGCCTGCCTACAAATACACATATAAAGTTTAAATAAAATTTCCTTATCTGGATGAGAATGTTCCTCCAAGAGCCAAAGGACATCTGACAAAATTTCCTACACCAGGCATGTTTGATCTTTTTGTTGAAGACACCATGCACTTCAGACACAGGGCCTGGAGCCACCTGAGCTGGAACTGGCCTGAAATCCTCCTCCCTGAGCACTAGCTTTCATAATATCAGAAGATGTCAGGCAAGTTTTCAAAGAAGAGAAGCAAGCAACAGTTCTACCCAGCTACGATGCCTACATACCACAACTATGACCAGTCTGCACAATAACTCTAAGGCTATCTTAGTGGAATGCATACTTCGGTGGTAACCAACAGCTATGTAATTGGACTTAATACCCACTCAACAAGAGGGAACTCATTCCTGGTACTGGAAACTTTTCCTATTACCCAGGGCCAGTGGAGTCATGGATCTTGGAGGAGAACCTACAACCATTTCTTTACTAATTTGACTTTTTGGGTTTTTTTTTGTGAAAGCGTCTCTCACTAAGCCTAGACCTCACTGTTTCATCTAGCCTGCCTAGCCAATGGGCCTCTAATGCTGAGGTCACAGATGTATGACAGCTACATGCTGGGTTTTTACATGTATGATGGGGACCTGGACAAGTCCTTATGCCTGTGAGACCAGCAATGAATCCACTGAAACACCTTTCTAGTTCCACTTGCTGTTTTAAAAATGACCCACAGATATTTGACTGGGCTTTCTGGACAGCTTTTGTCTACTGAATTTTCCATATAAATTTTAGTAGTACCTTGTCAAATTTTGCAGGAAAAAAAGAGAGCTGCTAGAGTTTAGCTGACATTGTAATGGGCTTATTTGTTTAATTAAAGGAACTTATGTCTTTGACTATTGGGAAATTTTACTTTAAAATAGCATATATCTCTTGGTTTTGTGCTTATTTGTCTTGTGATTTTTGTAGTTTTCTGTTTAAAAATTGGAGGAAGTAGAACTTACAGCACCTGATCTGTGATCCACTTATTTCCCTTTGATTGCCGGTCTGTTTTTCTTATAACCCTAACTTTTGGACCTCCAGACAAACAGGCTAATGATAGTTGCTATGAGAGGAGTCATTATCTATGGGATGATTTGAGCAGGATGTTTCAAGTTTACTGTTGCCCACTGTACATAAACCTAAAATGTATTGATTTATGAGGCACGGCTCCTTAGAGAATGTCACGTAAGCAATAAAACCCTCTGTATTATAAAATTAGATGTTTTATGACTTGGAATTTCCCCACTGTATGAACAAATCTCATTAGACTCCATCTATTACCAGTAACAGAAGAGTCCTGTCTCATGCAGGAAGGAAGAGCTTAGGTGGCCACATGAGATGTCTCTACCCTTTTTGCGTTGCTGGTGACATTTGGTTATCTCGTGACATTTCTATACCAGTAAGGCTCATCAGGAGGTAAGAATTTATAGGTTTTAACAATGAGATCGATTTGAAATTTGGATACTTTATATTAAGGCAAGATCTGATACATTTCGCTAGTTCTTTTTCTTATAAGAAGTTTTCAAGACCGTTGGTTAAATTTTTATTTTTGAGGCTGGGTTTCACATAACCCAGGATAGACTTAAAGTCTCTATGCACCTGAAGGTGAATGTAAGCTAATTTTTTTGGTCTCCATTTCCTAGGTGGTTGCATTGCAGGTGCGTGCCACCATATCTTATTGAGGTGGCACTGAGAATCAAAACATGGACATTTGGCATGCTAGGTAAACCCTTATCTAAGTGAGCTAAAGCCTCAGCCCTATTTTAGGGACTTTTAAATACAATAGTTAGATTTTTGTTTTCTAACTGTTATTAGAATGTAAAAACAAAGCAAAACAAAATAAACCCTACTAGTTTACTCTGTATGTCTTCATCCTTGAAGATTTTTATAATTAAATTTAATTTGTATATTACTACATTTTTGGATTTTCTACAGGTAAAAATCATGTTATCTGTATATTTTTGCAATTTTATTTCTGATTTTCACCATTTATTCTTTTTATAATTTATCTTTTTATATTTAAAAAAATTTATTATTATCATTTATTACAATTTATTCAATTTATATCCTGGTTGTGGCCCCTACCTTGTCTCCACCCAATCCCGCCCTCCTCTCCCTACACTCCTCCCCTAGTCCACCCACAGAGGAACTTAGAGTTTATCTTTAAACTTGTCACACCATGAACTCTAGTAATTCACTGTGAATGTTCCACTTTTAGAAGATAAAAGTCTATTTTTACCATTGTGATGACATCTGTGGGTCTTTTTCAATTCCCCAAATCAGAGTAGTGATTTCTAGTTTTAGTCTGCATTCAGCCATGAATGAAAGTGAAAATGTGCCAAGTACATATTTTTTAAAAAATTTTCTTATAGTTGAGCTGCTGCCTAACTAGTAGCTTCACCCCTGCTGACTCGTGTCACAGTACTTGAAGGTGCCCATAGGATAGCAGAGGAGAAAGGTAATCATCAATATCACCAAGACATAAACCTGCAACTCACAATAGTTTCTTGCCTGCAAGACACATGAGTGCAATAGTGACACAAATGGTATGAGAGCCACCAACTACTTTCTGGTTGGTTCAAGGTCCACCCCATGTGATGGAACCTAACTAACACTGACAAAATGGCCAAAAACATGAGACTGGGTACGTCATGTGTCTAGAGGAAAACTCAGTACTGTTATTCTGTTAAAGAAGCATATCAATAATATAATTCCTAACGACATACTGTTATATACACAGAGCAGAGCATTGCTCAGTTTTCACTAGAGAGGCTTCTTCTTGCAGTAAATGGGAATTAACATAGTGACCCACAACTGGATAACTTGCAGAGAGCGAGAGATTTTGGAGTACTCAGTTCTAAATGGGATTTCTTCATCAAAGTCCTCCCCTCAAGCCCCAGAAATCTATGGTGAAGAGGAAGCAGAAAGATTGTAAAAGCTAGAGGAGTTAGATAAGAAAGCTGTCTTTCAGGCACGAAAGAACTGATATACACGTGAACCTACAACTGTGACAACATGCACAAGACCTGAACAAGATAGACAGGGGTCCTAATACTGAGGGAGGGAATTGGATACAAGGTCCCACTGCTAAGAAGCTATCTGAATTTGGTACCTGGTGGCAAAGGGAAAATTGGTTTTATCCAATGGAGTGTCATTCAGTATATCAACCACACACCAGGGCAAGCCTCATACTCAGGAGCGAATGGCCAACAAAAATGAAGTCAATATTATCTTGGACTTTTTGTTTCACTTTCTTTTATTTTGGTAATTTTTGTTTTATCGGTTTTTAAAATTTTTGTGTATTTTTTGTTTTTCTTGGTTTTTTTTATTAGGGGTGAGAGAGAAAGAGAGAACATAAAATTGGGTGGGAAGGGAAATGGGTAGGATCTAGAAGAAGGTGGGAGAGGAGAAACCATAATCAGAATAAATTGTGCAAGCATTTTTTTCAATAAATAAAGGAAAAATAAAACCAATAATGCACCCTGTTTATTATGATTATTCTTACTGTAATAATATATCTTAAAATGCCACACACAACAGATCTGAAATGAAGAGATTTATTGTATGAGTGTGGGGAGAGAGAGAGAGACAGACAGAGACATAGAGCGGTACAATGGGAGAAGAAAAAGAGTAGGATGGTGACCCCCCCCCCCAAGAGAGAAAGACAGAGAGCAGGGAAGTGGAAAGAAATCAAGGTACAGAGAGAAGGAGAAAGAGAGAAGTGAAGGATGAGGGTCCTTTTATTATTTTTAAATCATTATCATTTATTACAATTTATTCAATTTGTATCCTGGCTGTGTCCCCCTCTCTCATCTCTTCCTAATCACCCTTTCCCTTTTTTCTTCCCTTGTACCTCTCCTCTAGTCCAGTGATAGGTGAGATATTCCTCTCTTTCTATTTGTCCCTAGCCTATCAGGTCTCATCAGGACTGGTTGCATTGTCTTCCTCTGTGGCCTGGCAAGGCTGCTCTCCTAAGGGGGATCAGAGAGCCTGTCACTAAGTTCATGCCAGGGAAAGCTCCTGCTCCTCTTACTAGAGACCTCACTTGGAGACTGAGTCTATGGGCTACATCTGAGCCTGGGATTTTAGGTCCTCTCCATGTATTGTCCTTGGTTGGGGCATATACTCACTCATCAGTGGATATTAGCCATATAATATAGGATAAAAATAGTAAAATTCATACTCCTAACGAAGCTAAACAACAAGGAAGACCCTAGGGAAGATGTTCAATCCTCATTCAGAAGGACAAATGCGATAGACATTGGAAGCAGGAGAAGACAGGGAACATGACAGGAGCCTACCACAGAAGGCCTCTGAAAGGCTCTACTGATCAAGGTATCAAAGCAGAGGCTGAGACTCATAGCCAAACTTTGGGCAAAGTGCAGGTAATTTTAGGAAAGAAAGGAGATAGAAAGACCTGGAGGGGACAGGAGCTCCAAAAGGAGACCAACAGATCCAAAAAGATGAGGGTCCTTTTATCCTGGCTTCCTGACCAATGATGATGTCACTGTTGCTAACCTAGACATAGGCCACCTACATGCTAACACTAACAATTACTACTATTATAACTACTGTAGTAAACAGACCTTGTACACTCTGAAAGGAGATAGAGAAGGAAGAAGCATTTATAAGTTCTTCAGATTGTGTCGCCAACCACATGGTGCTTGGTCAGCAATAAAAGATCAGATTTCTTCTTGTACTCTGTCAGAAATACTAACGGTGTGACTTATATCTCATAAAACGAAGTGAACAAGTCTTAAAACGAATGCATGAACGGCTGTACATGATGCCCCGTGGCAAACATTTTCACTGAAAAATTACTTATGTGATGCCAGCACCAGTAGTGGTGGGAACTACTGAATTCTATGTTGTGACTTCCTGTGTGGGGATGGGGTGGGATTTCAAGGATTGTATTCCCAGAATTGAGACTGTTTATTACTTGATTTGGGATGGTGTTTCCTGCGTAACAGATGAAAGTTGTAGCACTGTCTGGTGCATGCAATCCCACAACTTCTGATGATGAAGCAAAAAATTCATGCGGCTGAAGTGACTTCATCAGCCACAAGGCAGATCGGTGTGGTAGGTCATGAGCAAACCTCGTGACTCTGACCTACTGTACACAGAGCTAATGTGACTAAAAATAGAAAGTTCTAGGAACAGACAACTAATCAGGGGATTTCCCATAAATGTAATTTAGATAAGCATAATAAAAACAAATGTTCCATACGAACCCAGAAGGACATTCACTTTTTTTTAAAGGTTTGTTGCTCACCTCTTCGTTTTATGTTTGATGACATCATTCTATCTCCCAGTACCGTTGTGGTGGATTACCTTGTTTTCTATTGTGCTTAAGAGAGCCACCACAAGAGTCCTGGGGGGTTCCTTTATCTTACCTTTATACTGGTTAAATTTCTTTTCATTTGTTTTCCTCTGTGGTTCTAAAGACTCCAGAAAGCACTTGATGCCTGTGCAGAGGGCCTCTTGCTTCGGAGATGTGCCTACATTTTGCTCCCATGGTTGACTATGGTCACATCTGTGACATGATATTCTTTTAACGGGTAGGGTGTCCTGGAAGGACAGCTGGAAGTGTGTGTGTGTGTGTGTGTGTGTGTGTGTGTGTGTGTGTGTGTGTTCATTGCTCATTTTACCCAACGCCTTGGAACCTTAGAATCTGTTCTCCAATGGGAAAATCGGGGAGGGGCGACATGAGTAACAAGTGGTGCTCAGTTGTAGGAAAATTTGTATTTCCCCTAGTTTGGGCCAAAGTTTATTTCCTTGCTCAATTCATCATTACAGTTCTAACCCCAGTTTTGAACAATGTGAGTGTATTTGGAGTAGAGCCATGAAAATAGACAAGAAAATTAATGTGAGGTCAATACGACGGACTTTAATTTAATCTTAGTATTATCGTCTTCATAAGTGGGGACTTGAATGTAGAGACATTAAGGGAGATTGTGCTCAAATAAAGAAACAAGGTTGCAATTTGAACACCAAGAAGAGAGGCTTCGGGGGGAAACTAAAACTCTAGTACCCTGAACTTGGAGTCTAAGTTCCAGAAATGAGAGAAAATTAATTTTTTTTCTCTCCAAGTCACCCAGTCTGTGGTATTTTGTTATGACAACCATTCAGTATTCCCTGTGTACTTTATCTATGCTGTTCTTTATCTCTTCCTTCAGGAAATGCTGGGTGCCTTCTCTGTCCCTGATGCTCTAGCTCTGCTATAAACCATCCTTCTTCATGTCTCACTGAAGGCTTTGTAAAGACCCACTCTAGGAAATACCACTGATGATTTCTGCTTCTTGCTCACATGAATCTGAGGTCGCATCTCTTCTTCTCATCGGATGAAGAGTCAAATTCTCTCATTTATCACCCACTTACTGCAAAATTCAGATGTTATCCCAATAATTGATATAAAATACTTAGAGTGAAGACTGCATTCTTGAAGACTTTCTCTATTCCAATGTGTGGTTTTACTCCTGCATTCATCTTCAAAGCATTTATGCAAGCCTCATAATCTAACACAGGGCATCTACATTTCAGCATACCTAGATGAGGTTGGAATACAGAGGGTGACTGATCACAGCTTAGTGGACAATCTTCAGTACCAGCCCGCAACTTTCAAATGACAGTTTCTTAGGCACCCAAAGAAAATCCAATTTTTTGGGGGGGGAGCCCTTCCAGCAACTGCAGTCTTGTAAGAACCACTGAGTCATGATCTTCTAGAGGTCCCTTAGTTCACAGCATATAAGAGGAGCCATCCATACTTTGAGGACTGATAGATAGAGTTCACCTTTGGCCAAAGTATTTATGAAACACCTGGGTGTTTACTTAGCCATTGTTGTCTGTCAGGACTTTTTCAGGGGTGGAGGGTTCATTGCACAGTTTTCAGAAGTTGGTTACTTGACACCCCTACACCTTCCTATAGGTGCATTTTCTTTTCAAGGGCACATTTTTGATTTTTGAAGGTTTCTGGAGATATCACCATATTTAAAATTGTTAAATTTAATAATTGTTAATTTTTAATATATAGATTTGTCTTAAAGGTAACTTTTGGCACCTGTTTCCACATTTTTCTATTCTCTTGCGTGATCTTAAATCTGTTTTCAAAAGATTAATCTTTGTGAGTTCACATAGCATTTGCTTCATTTTAATTTGGTATTACTATATGTTGTCATATGCTTTTAGTCATTAATATTACAAAGTAAAGACCATTATAATTTGGTATTTGTTATTTTAAATTAGTGAGACAGTTCTACAGATAAGTTTACATTTATAGAGATAATATTTTCTTGTCAGCATCCTTTGATTTGACTCCAGGATAATTAACAAGATGAAGAGTTGTCTGAATGAATTGTCCTGTAAATATCAAACTCATTCATCATAAGAGATTTAAGGATATTTTCCAATCTCCAAGCCTTTGGCTACTCTGCTTTTTCACTCTGTTTTTATACAGAAACTGCATAATTAGATTTTATAGGGATATATGATTGTCAATTTTTATTTTCTCCTTAGAGTCCAATATGTTTTAAATCCAAGCACACACTGGCAGCACAACTTTTGAAATCATTCATTTCACATAACGGTTCTGAGCACATGCAGGTTATTTCAATAACAGTAGACGCTGGAAGAGATATTGAGAAAAATCTCAGAAAGTCTCCAGAATTCTGAGTTGTTTTCCTCAAAAGTTCTCTTTTCCAAATTTTTTGGGAATAGCTGCATAAGGAACTGGATTATTTATCTAGTCCACACTTTGGAACAAAACCAATGACATTTTTATCAGTAATCTTTTCATGTCTTGTATGAATTTATGATAACTATTTGTTTTATCCCCAAAGTGCATACTTGCATTAATATAACTGTAATAAATTATATGACAAATGCAATGTCAACCTTAGTGATTTATCCAAGAACTTTTAAATCTCACTTTTCTTTTACCTTGTATAAAGAGAAAATCAGGATAAGAAACACCAGTTATGGGGAGTTTAGTGTGGTTGGTTATTCAGTGAGCTTTCCTGGGAACAACTTAATCTTCCCCAAGTTGACAAGTACCCATGAGTTCAATGATTGAGCAATTGCTTCAGGGGACAGAAGGAAGACTACAGGAGGAATTATGAAAGTAGAGCATTCCTTTCTCCTTGACCCAGTGCTAGACACTACTCTCCAGACAGTACACAGAGATTAGGTGTGCTTCAATAGCCAACTCTTTTCTGGTAAGTCTGATAAAAAGGGGAGAAAGTGTCAGCTGGACGAGACCTTCTGATCTAACGCTGAACTAAGAAGGAGTTGGAGATAAGAATATTGGAGACATTAGTCTGCAGGTTTCTTCTAGTCTGACAAGAATCAGCTGCATGTGCCAACTTCCCTCCCACACCCCCTCAGCCGGTCAATTATGATGGTACTTTTAAGGGTACAATCAGGCTTCCTTACTAGTCACATAAACAACAAAATCTCAGATGTCTACATCATCTCCTTGTGTTTTTTTCCCTCCTAGTTGCTGATTCTTCATCCATATTTATTTCTATACCTCTCCTTTCCTGCCTTCAGTTCAGAATCTACGAATCGTACTGATTTTTTTCTTTTCATCTGAGTTTACTTTTCTTTAACTCTTTGTTGTATTCACCACTTTGGTGGAACTTTGAAAGTACATTTGAAAGTTGTGTAACAAGAAGCCTAACGCAGAGAGAGCATATTTCTCACTCAGCATTTTCCTAGCTATGTGATGAAAGATTAAAAGCACTGGTGAATAGGGATGCATTAATAGAGAATGAACAAGCTGTTTTATGTTCTGGGTTCACGAAGACTTTACTGGGTTAATTGGCCTTAATGTAGATTCATCAAACCTTCCATCTTAACAGAAAGAAAGATGAAGACAGATTTATATAGGCTTTGAATATTTTTGGTTTCTGTCTCTCTTTCTGTCTTTGTGCCCCCTCTCTCTGTATGTGTGTGTGTTTGCATGTGTGTGTGTGTATCTGAGTGAATGCATGTGTACCACATGTACTAAATGCAGGAGCCAGAGGAGGTCAGAAGAGGACATCAGAGCTCGTGGAACTGGAGTTACAGGTGATTGTGACCCACCATAATTGTCCTGGAAACCGACCAGTCTTCTGCAAGAGCAGTAAGTACTGTTAAATACTAAGCCATCACTCCAGCCCCAGGATTTAATATCAAATGTGGAAATTGATTCATTTACTGTGCTGTAGTGAAGAATATTGTTTGATTGGCCTGTTTGTTGCTTATTATTATTACAATATTAATAATTATGATGATGATGGAAAGTGCTATTTTCATGCTATTTGAGTAAATACTGAAACTGTCAGAGTGAAGGTAGGAATAAACACCTATTAATTTGGCATAATGTGGGGAGATTTAACAAAATTGCATGTGTCCATTAAAAGTCATTGAATAGGATACCTAGACTGAATCCAGCTCATTTGGAGTAAATTTCTCAAGTCTTTGTGCTTAAATTTTCTTTTCAATTTTTTTATTTATTATACTTTATTCACTTTGTATCCCAGCTGCAGCCAATCCTCTCCCAATCCCACCCTCTCTCCCTCACCTCTTCCCATGCTCCTCCCCAAGTCCACTGATAAGAGAGGTCCTCCTCCCCTTCCATTTGACCCTAGCCTATCAGGTCTCATCAGGACTGGCTGCATTGTCTTCTTCTGTGGCCTGGTAAGAGTCCTCCCTCCTCAGGGAGGAGGTGATCAAAGAGACAGCCACTGAGTTCATGTCAGAGACAGCCCCTGTTCCCCTTACTAGAAAACCCACTTGGATACTGAGCTCCCATGGGCTACATCTGTGCAGGGATTCTAGGTTATCTCCATGCATGGTCCATGGTTGGAGTATCAGTCTCAGAAGAGACCCCTGAGCCCAGATTTTTTGGGTCTGTTGCTATCCTTGTGGAGATCCTCTCCTCAAGGCTACTCTTAGCACTGAAGTAACACATTGGTGTTTTTTTTTTGTGAGTTTCATGTCAAAGGCATTTTTCTTCTTGGAAGAAAAAAGAAGTCATGCCAATACAAGCTATTAACCAGTTAACAGATGAATAATTTACAGGGTAATAGCTAAGAACTGCAACCAGGTACACACAACACTTGGAAATGCTCTGAGACATTGGCGAGGGCAATTTATCTAGATGACTTGAGCCTCAGGGTTCTTTCTGGATGCTATGGATAGTGTAGGAGGCTGAGACATGACTTGTTGATGCACACAAACTGCATCCACAAACTTTCAAAGTGTGAACTGATGCTGGAAGAATATGGAGGTTCCTCTGAAGAATCCCAGAAGATGATATGGTCTGTACATCTCACTTCAAGAGGACAGTGATCCTTTTCCTCAGGCTTCACCTTACTCCCAGGAATTGTGATTGTTTTTACTATTATTGTTACTCTATTGTTGTTGGAGAATAAACTAGATAAAGGTTTAAAGACTTTTGTTATAAACTCAGAAGAGGAAGGAAGCCAAATCCTCAAGATTCATGTCATACAGTCTGTGCTTTCATAGATATTTAAAATAAAAATCCATGTCAAAGTAACCGAAAAGAAAATGTTATTCAAGAAAGATAAACAGATCAGCAGCACCAGAAAATGATGTACAATTCAAAGTGATACTATGGTAGAGGGAAAAAAATATTACTGCAGTGGGCGTCTAAGGAGAGAGGCACAGCCAAAAGGGGGGTTTGTTGTTCAGTGAGTTGGATGTGAAACTTGTCTATGACTCCTTATAACTGTAGGTATTTTTTTGCCAAAATCTTCACCTCTATTAGGGTGTTTTTTTGTTTTTGTTTTTGTTTTTGTTTTTTTCTCTGTAAAGCAAGGTGGGGGTGAGGTACTGAGCTAAACTGAAAGGAAAAAAGCAATGCTTGGATTTAGTAGCATTTTTAGTAAGACGTTACTTTTTTGTGGGTATTGGAATGAGGCTGTGCCCTGCAGTAAGTGGCTCTATCCTGTATAAAATGATGGGTTTCAGACTGTGTTGGCTATTTGAGTTGACTCCATTTTACAAGCAGCAGTTGGCTCCCCACTGAGTGGCAATGCAGAAAGCCTATGACTCTGCACCTTGTTACACACAAGGACGCCACCATTGGCTCAGCACTACCTGTGAGCATGTGCTAGAGAATCTCATTCTTGAAAGTAAAAAGATACCACCTAAAAACTTTGAAAGTAGATTGGAAGAGGACTACATGGGCATGTAAAAACTGTCTGAGAAAAACAAGCCTGAGGACTTATTGAGCATATCAAAACTAAGAAGCATGAAACAGACTCACCTAAATACCATATGGAGGACATTAACACTGTGATGGCAATGGCCCTTATCACCCTACCAACTGACCACCCAATATGTGCCTCAAAAGACTGACTGCCAAAGAGCTTCCGAATGTCCCAAGGTACCCAGTTCAATTTGACACTTACTGCAGACATGGTCCACTCAAATTACACTTTGCCATATCTCTAAGTCCATCATCGAAATATAGTCCTGCACCTTGATGCAACTATAAGGAGCAGTTTAGCTTTGAATACCTTGCAGTTATGCTTTGTTTCCTAGCAGCCTTCTAGCTTTTATCCATATCTTATCTAATCATTGCTATGACTCTATGCTTCTGTTTCTAGGGAGGCTTCTTTGAGCTCTTTAAATTCTGCTATGGCATCTTTAACTCCCCTGTACTCATTCTGCTACACACACACACACACACACAAACAGACACACACTCACACACACACACACTTATGCATACACATAAGCGCACACACATACACTTTAAGGGAAATTTTGTTTTGACTGGTAAATTTTGTGAACAAGGTCAATACATCTTGTTTAATCTACTGTTATTTAATAATTCTTGACTGTAAGGACACACATGTGTCTATGTTGTTGACATGGTGCACTCACGCTCGTGGTCATGTTGAATTTAAGAAATGACAAAATATCCTTTCTAATAATATTATTTTTCTATTTCAATGTGATGCTGGGTAGAGCCTCTCAGAGCACAGTTATGATAGGCTCTTCTCTGCAAGCACAGCAGAGTATCATTAATAGTGACAGGGGTTGGCTCTCTCCCATAGTGTGGCTCTCAGTTTGGGCCAGTCATTGGTTGGCCATTCTGTCAGTCTCTGCTCCTTCTTTACCACTGCTAGAAGGTGATTAATTGTGTCTCCATGTTTCCCATTGCTAGGAGTTTCGGCTAGAATCACCCCATATCCTCCTAGGAGCCTACCCAGTGTCAGGTCTGCATCTTGTCCCAGAGATGCCCGCCCCGTGCCTCCCACCCGGTTACTCTTTTCTTTCCCAGGCCTCTTGTCCAAATATTAAGCAGAGCTCAGAGAGTCTTATGGAAGAATAGGGGGAAGAATAGAAAGACCCAGAGGGGACAAGAGCTCCACAATAAGACCAACAGAGTCAACTAACCTAGGCTTATTCAGGCTTACAGAGACTGAAACACTAACCAACGAGCATTCATGAACTGGACCTAAGCCCTCAACCCGTATGTAACTGATGGGTAGCTTGGTCTTCATGTGGGTCTCCGAGCAAGTGGAGCAGGGGCTGTCTCTGACATGGACTCTTGTTGCCTGCTTTGGATCACTTAGCTGGGTTGCCTTGTTTGGCCTCAGTGGAGGAGGATGTGTTTAGTCCTAATGTGACTTGATGTGCCAGGATGGGTTGGTGTGTGTGGGGGTTTCCTTTTCTAAGGAAAAGGAGAGAGGTTGAAAGGAGGAAGAGATTGGGAGGGTGAAACCAGGAGGCAAGAATGGGGGGGGGACTACAATCAGGATATAAAGTGAAAAAAAAATCTAAGAAAATAAAAATAAGAAAAATCCATTAAAAATAATATTTTGCTATACGGATAACATTGTTTTCTAGTTGCAATTTGATGTTGAAAGCAGTTCGCTATTTATAGGATTTATACTGTCAAAAGTTCAGGCATCGAAAATTCCTGGTAAACATCAAAAAGCTCTGTTTTCAGAAATTTCTGGAAGATGCTTCACGGCCTTGCCAAACTCCCTTAGGCAACATGAGGTAATAATGCCCCAAATGAGAGTTAGTGGCCAGGTTATAAGACATCATTCCCTTGTTCTTTTTTAAATTTGAAACAGCAGAATTTGGAGGAATAAAATATGTATTAAGTTACTGAGCTGGCTAGTTTTATATCAACTTCATACAAGCTAGTCACATGGGAAGAGAGACTCTCAACCAAGAAAATGTCTGATCAGATTGGCTGGCTAGAACTGGGCTGTCTTCTTGATTGATGACTGGGTAGAAAAGGCCTAGTCTACAGGACGGCAGTGCCATCTCTGGGAAGGTGGTTCTGAGCTGCATAAGAAGGCACGCTAAAGAAGCTTTCCTCCATGGCCTCTGTTTTATAGTTCTTGCCTCTATCTTCTTGACTTGAGTTCCTGCCCCATCTTTTCTCACTATGACCTAGGAGTTGTAAGCTGAAATAAATCCTTTCCTCTTCAAGTTTCTTTTGATTATGGTGTTTTATCACAGTGAAAGAAACCTTAACTAAGATAAAAGTTGGTAGCAGATCATGAGGTATCAGTTCCTATGGGTTGAATTTTTTTTAGTGTGTCAGTGGAATATTCTGTTCATATCTGTTAAGTCCATTTGATGTCAATTAATTCTGATGTTTTCATATTTATTTTTTGTCCAAATGGTGTGCTATGGGGGTAAGTGGGGTGTTTAAATCATCTACTATAAGTTGGTTGATGTTAATCTGTGCCTATAGTAGGCTAGTTCCTGGAAACTGTTAGCATCAGTTTACTTGAAGAATATTTTCAGATGCAAAGAACTGTGGACTCAAAATTTAATCATTGCCACATATGTCTTTATATAAGAAAGGAGATCCATAGAGAAGAAAAGTGATGTAGAGGGAGAGAGGGAGGAATTTGAGGTAGGGAAACAACGGAGTGCTCCCCAAACAATGAATTTCCAAGAGCTACCTAAGTGTGAAGAGTCAGGTGAAGAATTCTATCACAGACCTTTTGGAAAGAAATATCCATGGGCATTGTCCTCTTAGACCTTTGCATGGAGAACCATTAGAGATACTGTTTTGTGGAAACCTCACTGAGAAAACATCTCGTTATGTAGCCCTGGCTGGCCTGGAGGTCATTATTTAGACTGGAACACCCATGCAATCACAGATTATATGACCTCTGCTTCCACAGTTCTGGGATTAAAAATATATACCCAAGTGCCCACGATGAAAACGTTTTAAAGTCAAGAAGTTAGGGAAATTTGCATTTAAAAAATACTCTTTAGTGTATTCTCACTGATGTCATCCATCTTGTCAGTCTATTTCATTTCTTGTCATGGCAGATGCACATTCTAATAAGTAGTATATGTGAATTTGACTATAAATCTATAGAACTTCCTTGATTGTTAACCATCAGGTTTAAATTTACATATTTGTACAAGTTATCATAGAATTTTGTTGAAAATATAGATTCCCTGAATTGAAGACCCAGAAATGAACCGACACACCTATGGATACTTGATTTTTGACAAAGAAGCCAAAACCATACAATGGAAAAAAGACAGCATCTTCAACAAATGGTGCTGATCTAACTGGATGTCTACATGTAGAAAAATGAAAATAGATCTATATTTTATCACCCTGCACAAAACTAAAGTCCAAGTGGATCAAAGACCTTAACATAAAACCAGACACACTAAATTGGTAAGAAGAAAAAGTGAGGAAGAGCCTAGAACTCATTGGTACGGGTGACAACTTTCTGAACAGAATACCAACAGCACAGGCTCTAAAGTCAACAATCAATAAATGGTACCTCATGAAACTGAAAAGCTTCTGTAAAGCAAAAGACACTGTCATTAAAACAAAAATGACAGCTTATAGACTGGGAAAGGATCTTCAACAACCCTATATCTGTCAGAATATATAAAGAACACAAGCAGTTAAACAGCAACAAATCAAGCAATACAATTTAAAAAATGGGGTAGAGAGCTAAATAGAGAATTCTCTATAGAGGAATATAGAATGGCAGAGAAACACTTGAAGAAATGCTCAATGTCCTTAGCCATCAGGGAATATATACCATGTGTGTCTTTCTGCTTCTGTGTTACCTCACTGAGGATGATCTTTTCAAGTGCCCACCATTTGCCTGCAAATTTCATGATTTCCTAATTTTTACTTGCTGAGTAGTATTTCATTGTGTTAATGTACCACAATTTCTTTATCCATTCCTCAGTTGAGGGACATCTGGGTTGTTTCCAGATCCTGGCTATTACAAATAAAGCTGCTACAAACATGGTTGAGCAAATGTCCTTGTTGTGTACTTGAGCATATTTTGGATATATGCCTAGGGGTGGCATAGCTGGATCTTGATGTGATCAAGAACACTATTCTAATTATCTGAGAAAGTGCCACATAACTCAAGAAGTTAAAAAGCAACAAATCAAGGAATCCAATTAAAAAATGGGGTACAGAGCTAAACAGAGAATTCTCTCTAAAGGAATATAGACTGGCAGAGAAACTGTTAAAGAAATGCTCACTGTCTTTAGTTATCAGGGAAATGCAAATCAAAATGACCCTGAGATTTCACCTCACACCCATCAGAATGGCTAAGATCAAAAACTCAAGTGACAACACATGCTGGAGACGATGTGGAGAAAGGGAAAACTTCCTGCATTATTGGTGGGAATGTAAACTTGTACAACTATTTTGGAAATTAGTCTGGTGCTTTCTCAGACAATTAGTAATAGCATTTCCTCAAGGTCTATATATACCACTTGCAGGAATATATCCAAAAGATGCTCAAGTACACAACAAGGACATTTGTTCAACCATGTTTGTAGCAGCTGTATTCATAATAGCCAGAACCTGAAACCAACCCAGATGTCCCTCAACAGAGGAATGGATACAGAAATTGTGGTACATTTACATAATGGAATATTACTCGGCAATTAAAAACAAGTAAATCATGAAATTGGCAGGCAAATGGTGGGAACTAGAACAAATCATCCTGAGTGAGGTATCTCAGAAACAGAAAGACACACATAGTATATACTCACTTATAAGTGGATACTAGACATGTAATATAGGATAAACCTACAAAAATCTGTACACCTAAAGAAGGTGAGCTAGAAGGAGGACCCTGGGTAAGATGATCAGTTCTCACTCAGAAAGGCAAATGGGACAGACATTGGAAGAAGGAAAAAACAGGAAAGAGGACAGAAGCCAACAACAGAGGGCCTTTGAAAGACTCTACCCAGCATTGCATCAAAGCAGATACTAAGACTCATAAACAAACTTTGGGCAGAGTGCAGGGAATCTTATGAAAGAAGGGGGAGATAGTAAGACCTGTAGAAGACAGGAGCTCCACAAGGATAGGAACAGAACCAAAACATCTCAGCCCAGGAGTCTTTTCTGAGACTGATACTCAAACCAAGGACCATGCATGGATATAACCTTGAACCCCTGCTCAGATATAGCCCACGGCAACTCAGTATCCAAGTGGGTTTCCTAGTAAGAGGTACAGGGACAGTCTCTGACATGAACTCAGTGGCTGGCTCTTTGACTGCCTTCCCCTGATGGGAAGCCAGTTCACAGAGGAGGACAATGCAGAGAAGCTAGGGTCAGATGGAGGGGAAGGAGAACCTCCCCTTATCAGTGGACTTGGAGAGAGGTTCATAAGAGGAGATGAGGGAGGGAGGATGAGATTGGGAGGGGAGGAGAGAGGGGCTACAGTTGGCATACAAAGTGAATAAAGTATAATTAATGCAAAACTAAAAGCTTAATTAAAAAAAGAAAATATAGATTCCTGAGTTATACCTTAATTTTTTTGTGTGTGATAATTTAAATTTGGAAAATGACCCAAGTAACCTGATTTTTTTGAAATATATTTTATTTTTAATTATTATGTATATGTGCCAGTATGTGGGTGTGGGTGTGAATGTGAGCACAGCTATCTCTGGGGTCCAGAAGAGAGCATTAGATTCCGTGGAGCTAGAGTCACAGGTTAGTTGTGATGCCCCTGATGAGGATGCTGGGAGTCACATGTCAGTTCTGTGCAAGAGCAGTGTATGCTCTTAGCAGAGAAACTATCTCTGTAGTCCAGAATTCAAATTTGTTACAATCATCTTGAAACATGCAACAATGAAATAAGCACCAGTAAAAGTAATGCAAAAATCCCAAAGAGATATATAAACAAATGAAAGAGAACATATTGCCTAGAGTAAATCCACATGTCTAGTGATAAACGTTTTAGGAATGCACACTGAAGATAGGGTACTCCTTTCTATAAATGGTTCTGGGAAAATTGAATATCCACATGTAAAAGAATAAATTTAGATTCCTACTTTTTACCAGTAACATAAACACAAATCATCTTTGATACCTAAAATTATGAAACCATAAGAAAACTTAGGGAAAATTCTTAAGGACGTTAGAATGGCTAAAGATTTATTGAATAAGACCCTAAAGGAAACAAAAGCAAGAACTGGGCTACATCCAACTAAATGGTTTCTGTGCTACAAAGAAATACTCAACAGAGTTCAGAGACAAGTAAGTGAATGGGATGACATGTTTGTGAGCTCTTCATAAAACCAGGGGTTGGTGTCAAGAATAAGGGACTCCATGGTTCAATATAAACTTCCACTCCAAGCAACTCATTTTAAAAATGAGTTTAAAACAAGAATTTAATGAATTTAAAACAAGATATACAAATGAACAAAGATACATGAAAGGATGCTTGTTATTAGTAATCAAAGCAATAACCTAGCCTTCCCATCAAAGAATTTTACTATTAAAAAATTAAACTAACAAGATAACTAGGAAGGTGTGTAGAAAAAGTTCCTCTACACCTGTTGTTACTGGTAAAAATAGTATAACTACTGTGGCAAACAGTGTAGAGCTTCCTCAAGAGGTTAAAAAAATAATTGTCTCATTATATAGCAAGGCCATTGCTGGGTATATGTGAAATGGAAATGAAGTTAAGATGTCCAGAGATATTTTGACTCCCTTGTTCATTGCAATGCTATCCATGCCAGCTGTGAAACGGAGAGGCAGTCTGTGTGTTCATCAGCTGGCAAACTGACAATGATATCATGGCATATGTACACGATGGAATACTCTTTAGCCATAAAAAATAAAATCCCATCATGATGTCAATATGTGTGAAATATAAAAGAGTGTGGACCAATATGGATTTTTGAATGAAATAAGCCAGGCCAAATAAAGTCAACTATTACATAGTATTGTTTGTATGTAGAGTCTAAAGCCATTGATATCAGAAAATTTGAAGGTGGATTAGTTAAGCAACAGAGGCCATGGAAAGAGGTGAGTAGATGGGTAATGTTTATCAATGGTGTGGTTTTATATGAGGAAGAAGTTTCTGTGTACAACCCCAGAGAAGAGCAAGTGACTATCGGTTTTGGAGATCTAGAAGAAACCAGTTTTAAAGTTTACACCATAAAGAATCAGCGTGTATTTAAAAAAAAATTCTCAAACTAATTTACAATATTGAATATACCAGAAGGTTCTTATATGGTAGCCTCTTAACATATATATTTTTATGTTTTTATATATCAGTAAAGAGTAAATTACAAAGCAATTCCCCTCAAAGTTGAATTTTTAAGTTGGGCATTTTCTGTATATTTGTCTCAAGACTAAGCTGAAATAGGCCTAAGTTGTAACAGGATTATTATTTCTACCTCTGAATCCTGATTCTACTTCTGCACAAATTTTCATTTTTCCTAAGTTTGTAGTTGCTCTTCCTGGCATAGATACTATCTCAGAGATAACTACCCTAGGAGAGAAATTATAGCTTTTCTGTGTTCTATTACTTGATACAAAAAGTTGTAATATCCTTCAACTCCTCCCAGTTCATCCTCCCTCCCTCTTCCCCCCATCCCCTTCCCCTAGACAAGTGAAATGGGGAGTTCTCCTTTTTGAGAGATTTAAAAACAGTCTTTACCTGCAACTTACGTCAGTGACCTTAATGTTTTCCAAGCCAAGCAAATCTGATAAGGATATTAATAACTGTAATGATGTCTAACAACTAAAGGTGGGGTGCTCATTTGCTATATATATTTGTTTCATTTGCAAATTGGCAGAATTTTTTGTTTTTAATCACTGACCACTTTTCCATAGGAAGCATCCATGTTCCATGATGGCAGGATATGTCATTTTTGCTTCCTGTTCTTTTACAGTCACCCTTTCTACGCCATGGCCAGAAAAGCTCATGCATTTGGTGAAAAATTTGAAAGCCTTCATTCATCCCAGTAGCTGATGTAAAGAGCATTACTAAAGCAAACATTTCCCTGGTATCACGGGCTCTTATTTAAATTTCATGCCCTTAGAGGCTCACTACGGTGGCGCTTCTTTTCTCTGTGTACTTAGGGTTAGTGAGATGAAGGGCAAAGCTTTTGGCAAGAACAATATATACATATTCTAAGATGATCTACATCATTTTAGAATTGGATGGGATCAATAGTTTCGGTTGGCACATAATGTTTATTACTGGTGCTCATCACAACTTTAAGGCTGTTTTGAAGCCTCTTCTCATGAGGCTTCACAGAGCATGCTCTGTCTTCTGGGTAAGATTCGATCTTCTACTTTTATCATTATCTGCAGCACAGCTCAGGGCCCTTCCTTTTCTTTTATTTCTGTGAAATTCGTTACATTTGTCACTTTTGTTCCCAGGCACCTCTGATTTTTTTCTTCATGGCAGAGTTACTGGTCCTTCTCTTTGGATAGCAGAATTCTCAAATTCAATTTGTAGTTTAGTTGCTTCCCCCTCCCTCCACATCACATCGCATCATATGATGAAAGCAAGCAAATAATGACATAAAGACAAATAAAACAAGCTCAACCATGACAAAGATACTCAATGGTGATTAATAGGCAAAGAAGAAACTTGGTTAGATGAGGTTGTGAAAATGCTCTCACTAGAAACAAACAAACAAACAAACAAACAAACAAAAACTGTTGCCAGATGGTTTCTGTTTAAAAGATGAAAGAAGGTACATAAGAAAAACATATCGAAACCAGTACCTTCTTTTGGACAAAGTACTTTCCTTAGATTCCCCGGAAGAAAACACAACTTAGAACTGTTTTAAACAGAGCTGAAGCTTCTGCTCTAAAATCTCTACCTCGGAATGTGGTCATATAAATTTCAGTGTTCTGGTGCACGCTTTCTCAATTCTTTTTCCCCTTTGAATAATTTGTGATTAGGGAGATTTATTTGTTTCGTACAGTCTGCCTATCCCTAACTTAGATGTGCCAGAGGCAGCGCGGCTGCCGTGGGCCTTGTAATAGCGAGTTAACAGTTAGAATAGGCTTAACACAGTTTAAGACAATGGTCTAATGTCAAGACCAAGCCCACAACCTTGGTCTTGAAATTCAGAGAGAAGTTAAATTGTTGCAAAAATGACTTCCTTTGAAACATTTCCTACTTGGATTTGATATTTTGACATTCTGATTCTTCAGATGTTTAACATCAAATGCTGAGGAAGAAAGAACAATGGGAATTCTTCTGAGAATATCATATAAACAAAATGACTTATAAAGAACAAACTGCCAAATGCCTAGGAGTCTACCATGTAAGTTATTGGAAGGTGGTCTGCATGGCCTGTAGGTGCAATTTCTAAGTCCATGACTCTGATCTGTTACATGGGGTCTGATTTAGAGAAGGCATGTTCTATCAAATGTGAAGGATCAGATAATTCTCTAGTTAGGAACTTTTAATGCTGTATCCATGTGTCTCTTTAGGTGTGTAATGGGAATTACAAATGTGATGTGATTGGGAACTTTAGATTAAAAATACTTGAAAAAAAAGAAAGACTGGGACAGAAGAAAAGTACAATGGCAGCTGGCAAGAGTCATAGCACACCTTGTATTTTCTCTCAACCACTCAGCAAGGGGAAACATTTTGTTGAAGGCTAGTATCCTACCACTTCCTCTCTGTAACGTCAAAAAGACTAGTCATTTTCACTCACTGATGTACCACGGCCAACATTTTTCTTTTGAAAAAATCTATCATTTTGTGTGTGTGTGTGTGTGTGTGTGTGTGTGTCAGTATGTGTGCCTGCATGTGTGTGGGTGTGTGAGTGGGACAGCATGTGGATGGCAGAGGGAGTTGCTTCTATGCTAGTGTCATGTGTGCCTTAGGGACAGAACTCAGGTGGCCAGGCTTGGAAGCAGGCGCCTCTGCTGGCTGATCCACCTTGCCAGCCCACATTGCCAATGTTTTCCAAAGCGAGGGAGAAATGGAGGCCATGAGTCATGCTGTGAAAAAGCAGCCGGGGGTGCTGTAGGAAGGGCTCCATTTATCAAAAGGAACCCACACATTAGTTCTCAAAGCTTGTTTTCCACTCCACCCCTCTCTGCACAGCCAAGGACACAACTTTAATGTCATTGCTCTCAAGTTGTCTATAGTGTGTCCAAGACTGTCTACACAAAGCCTCTTTATCTCATCCTCATGTTTGTTCCTATTTGCCAAGATGTCTACATTTAGGAGTAGATAGCAAAAAATATTTCTCAAGGGTAAAATGCTCAAGGAAGAATTCTGACTCCCTTTTCAAAGATCCAATGAACTATGCGTGAAATGGAGAAAGAAGCTGCAAAACACAATGCAGACTTAAAAAATTAACTATCAGAAAGGCAGTCTGGAGACTGAGGACTTCACACTGCATTTTTCCCCAATCTTTCAGGCTTTTGATAGTTTTTCCTCACCAAAAGTAAGAAAGTAATAACATTCCTCCAGAACACAGAGTAAAATCTTCCTTTGCCAAACGCAATATCAATCGGGCTGAAAAGAGATCTGAGTGGCTCTATGGTACTGAATTTCTGGATTGGTAGTCAGCCTCACTGGTAATGCTTCATGTTGCTGAGTGCAGAACTACTTTTTGGCTTCAGAAAAATTACCCAAAGTTTAAGTCAAGCTCAAGATAATATAAAATTATTCTGGAACAAGTTAGTTTATTTTTCAATCAATCTTTGTCAGAAAGTCTTTGAATAAGCTAAAAAGGAAGAGATATCGTGTAACTAGTAAATTGTTATTTTTGGAGTACCGAAGGATTTGGGAGACAGAACTTTTCTTGAAAGAGAAAAGTTAGTATATTAATGCAACCAAGTCTTTGATCTTGCAAAGAACTCTCTTAACAGCATTGGGGGGGGGGAGAGTGTTCTTAAGTGCTGACTATTTTGGTATTATGTCAAAAGATGAAGGAAAACTGTAGAAAAGTGAGTGAGTAAAGGCTGATATTCCTAGGGTTGCAATGCACAGACTCTTGCAAGTGTGTGAACTATGTTCCAGCAGGAGATCATGAGAACTGTGCAAGTTCAATAATGGGTGTTACAGAAGCACCATGGGCCATACTTTGGGGTAGGGACCTTATAAATCATGCTGTTTAATTCTTAAAACAACCAGCAAGTTAGCTGTTAAGGTCATTTTTTACATATAAAGCATGGCAGCACAGAAAAAGTCAGGTAGAAAAGTTAAAAGTATTCATAAGTGTAGGGATTAGAACTTTAGTTTGTAACTGTCAGTCTCCAGTTGTTTTACTTTAACACGAGAAGACTTTTTCTGTATCCATTATCACCTCCAGTTATCTTTCCAGGAAGATCAGTCTAAATGCCTTCTCATATCTAGAAATTTATAAATACTTTCACAGTTATTTTGAAGCACTTGATAACTGACTAAAACCACTTTGATTCTGAAACCAGATTGAAATCTAAGGTACATTTAAATTAGGTAAATGCAAGAAAAAATGCATAGTTTATGTTCTAAAAATGCAATTCATGTATAATTTAGCATTTTTGAATGTAAAAATATTTATATAAAATTACTGTTTTATACCATGCTTTTTATTCAGATTTGATGTTTGCTAGCATAAGAAAATTTATATTAGATTAACATTCCATTGGGTTCAAGTGTTTCCTTTTGCTCCAGTGAGTGCCTGTTAGTCACTAATCTGGTTTTGACATTTGGTATTTAACAAGCCTATTACTTGGCAAGTAATTTTTTTAAAGTGACTAGTTTGAGAATTGTCTTCTGCTTGGGTAGGTTGTTTGGATGAGTGAGGTTATTATATCCACTGAAATCTGCTCAAAACCATTCTTCTATTTTATTTAGAAGGGGAGGGTTAATACTAGTTTTTTTTGACAGTGTGATGAGACTGTGTGGCTGCCTCAAAATCAAGAGACCCAAACCAAAAAGAATCACCATTTCTTTGCCCTGAATGTGTGTCATATTAAAATGTCATTCCAAACAAAGGGCTGTCATTAGGCTATGGTGGCGGTGTCTAGGGGTCACGTTTAAATCTGATAAGGATCCTGTCAACTTCCTATTATTTACAAGTGTGCAACACCTACAACTACTCAAACATGTTAGTAAACCACAAACATAGTTAAAGTGGGTTGACTATCAGGAAGATGGTGCATATACTAAGACCCCGAAGCAGAGGATAACTTAGTCTCCTGGGAGGTCACAGAAGAGGCTCTGTGAGCCCTGGCTATGAAGGCTTTGATAAAACATGTTAGAAGAGCAGGCCATGCAGGTTGAAGAATGCCTTTGAACCTTTCGGATTAATCTCTCTGGCTCTGAGTCACCCTTTTGAGAGGAATTAGCCTTTATTTCTCCTCCCCAAACAAAACAATGTCATTGACTTTATATATTTGTGTCCACTATGCTTTGGATAGCACAGCCTGAGGTCTCAGCTCTTTGCCATTCCACAGAGAGACCAGCCTCCTGAAGCTCTTGAAGAAGTGAGGAAGGATCAGGCAAGATGAAGTATGGATGCCCGTAGTCAGTGTCTTCTCATGCAGCCTGATGGGATTAAAAAAAGGATTTTCAGAGAAAAGGGGAATCTGAAGACCTGATTTCAGTAGTCAGCAGTATATGAATTCCTCTAACTCACGACAACTGACCAGCATGACCTTGTGACAACACTAAATTCTAGAGTATGATTTGTGAGTTAAGTCACTCTTTTTCCCTGGTGTTGACCTGTATTTCTATAATAATTGAAAGCAGGGAATTACATAATCAGAGAGTTATTGGCAGTTCATGTAAAAACTGTAAAAATTTGCCATTAACCAAAATCAGGAAAGAAAGAAAATTTTTCATGTTGAGCTAAGTTTTTCTTGTGGGAGCTGAAATCTACCTAATAGTAGTATTCTTTTTTTTTCTTCCACCTTAATACATATACCCATTGTCTTAGTTACTGCTGTATTGCTGTGAAGTGACACTATGACCAAGGCAACTTAGAAAACATTAATTGAGGTTCATATTTTCAGAGAGTTAGAGTTCATGACCATCATGGTGGGAACTATGACAGTAGGCAAGAAGGCATGATGCTGGAACAATAAGTGAGAGCTTACATCCTTCTCTTTCCTGTGTGTGTGGGAGAGGTGTACAGAGAGAGACACGGAGTGACAAAGACAGAGAGACAGAAACATAGATAAAGAGTGACAAAGAGACAAATAGACAGACACACACAGAGAAAGAGGGGACAAAAGACACGTGCACACACACACACATACACACAGAGAAAGAGAGAGAGAGAAAGAACTGAGAATGGCTCTGGCCTTTGAAACCTCAAAGCTTTCCCCACCCTGGTGACACACTTCCTCCAACAAGGCCACACTTTCCAATTCATTTGCAACAGTTCTATCAACTGGGCATGAAATACTCAAATATATGAGCCTATTGGAGCCATTCTTATTCAAACCACCACACAAATATAACTAATACATTCAAAGTGAATGCAGATTTGGATAGCTGAATTACTTCTCAAATAAGAGAGATGTTGGCAATGTGCAAATCACATTTTCTAATTTCTAACACCTTCCTGAAACTCAGTTGACATATACTTTTATGTTATGACAGCTGAATACAAAATGGTCGTATTCTTTGTTGTGGCCTAAATTAAGACAGGTGAAGTCAAAGGTCCAAGACAGATGTCTCACAATGTGTTCAGAAGTGATGGGGCGGGAAGTTAGTAGGAGGGCTACTCAGTACACCAATCAGTAAGTTTTCTGTTCGTCATAAAAGTGTTTGAGCAGCAAAATTGTGTTTTGGAAGGTACACATTTAAATCCCTGTGCTACTTTTATCTATATAAATGCACATTTTCGAATGGGGTATAACAGAACAAAAAGTGTTGGAAAATTACTACTGATTGTTTAAAAATACTTATGATCTAAGTTAAGAATTTAGTCATCAAATTGAATGCTGTCTTGCTTGATTTGTAATGATCTAGGCTATCTTTGGCAAGTTGTTAATGGGTCAGACTTGGCTTCCATGGCTAGCATCTGGAGAGCAACATCATTTCAGGACATTATGAAGAAAACGGATGCTGGAACTAAGCATAAAAGCAGCCTGGAATTTCACCATCCTATTGTCCCTTAGTAAATGAAAACACAACTTTTTACAGATTAATGTCTAAAAATACATGGCCTTTAGAGAAGGGGCTCCAGTGTGTTGTCCATAATTTTTGACAATGATTGTGCCAGGGGACAGTTGCAGAAACAGGAAGCCTGAAACGCGCTCCACAGAACTATGACTTTTTGTCTCCCAGGAATCACCAAATGCCAGTATCTCCTTCGGTGGATGTAGGACTTCATGGCCATTTTTCCTCTTCTATGCTGGGATTTTTGTCTGCCTCGATCTTGTGTGTGCTGTCACAATCACTGTCTTGGAAACACTGCTTCCCTGAAGTCATAAGCCATTCTCTTCTTGTATAACTGCCCTAAGTCAAATACTCCTCCTTATGGAGTCAAACCAGGACAGATGCTAAAATCTGTTTGTGGATGGCACCCAGTATCCTTGTAGAGGTCACAGATTGGTCAAATTCTAAAGGCCATAGTGAGTGGACAGTCTTTCAGATTGCTTTGTGAGTATGACAACTGGTAGTGTTCTTCATTCTGGAAGCATCTTTGATGATAACATCTCCAGGACATGGGTGTATAATAGAGAGTAGTATCATATCCAGACATCTCAGTCAGGACCAACAGAGAGTGGTTTGGGCTGCCATGATCTTGGCTTCCACCATCAAATGAGCAATACTGAATAAAACTTGAGAAAGTTTCAACTCTGAAAAGCCATTCTCTTGTAAAGGAGTTAATTTTGTGGTGGTCAATAACATCACCATTAGAGGGAAAGAACGTCCATTTTAAAGAGGAATAAGTTGGGTTTGTGGGGAAATTTTACTAAGGGATTGTGATGGCTCTGCACTCCATGAGTGGTAATATGCATAGTGCCTGAGGGGTACTCCCTAGGGGAGGACCTTAAACTGAGAGAGTAGTTTCTCAGTTAGAGGAATGAAAACAAACTTTATTTTCATCTTAGGCAGCTTAACCTCTACAGAGTAGACTCTTTCCAAATGCTACCTTCCACTTGAGGACATGGTGGTTCTGGCCACATAATTCAAAACAGCTGGGATCCCTGTGGTTTTCTTGGCTCACTTTCAGTCTCTAGTGTCATCACATCTGTTTTGTTTGAACCTGCTCAAAATGTGTAAAACAGATCAAGAGGAGGTGGTGATTTCATTTAATAAAGAATATCAGCTCTAAGAGACTCATAACCAAACTTTGGACAGAGTGCAGGGAGTCTTAGGAAAGTAAGACCTGGAGAGGACAGGAGCTCCACAAGGAGGGCAACAATACCAAAATATCTGGGCACAGGGTTTCTTTCTGAGACTGATACTCCAACCAAGGACCATGCATGGATATTACCCAGAACCCCTGCTCAGATGTAGCCCATGGCAGCTCAGTGTCCAAGTGGGTTCCCTTGTAATTGGAACAGGGTCTGTCTCTGACATGAACTCAGTGGCTGGCTCTTTGATCACCTCCACCTGAGGGGGGGAGGATGCAGCTTTACCAGGGCACAGAGGAGGACAATGCAGCCAATCCTGATGAGACCTGATAGGCTAGGGTCAGATGGAAGTGGAGGAGGACCTCCCCTATCAGTAGACTTTTAGAGGGGCATGGGAGGAGATGAGGGAGGGAGGGTGAGATTGGGAGGGAATGATGGAGGGGGCTACAGTTGGGATACAAAGTGAATAAACTGTAATTAATATAAAAATAAATTCAAAAAAGAATATCAGCTATAAATAATTTGAGCAGTTTGAGTTACTGTTAAGTGGATGAAGTCAGATGTATGCTGTTTTTGTACTTACCAAAATCTTCTGAAACAGCTTTGTATCACAGGTTAACCTGATGACATGCTATAAACATAGATCATGTATTTCATAGCAAATGTTTACTCGCTTTTATAAAATAAAAGGCTCATTAAAGCTACACCTTTTTGGTAAGTAATTGTTGATACCTTTGCCAGTATTCAGAATGTATACTTCTTGCAACCCAAGGTAGGACTCAGGAAGCCTGAGACACATTTCGGATTAACACAGGAGTTGCTTTTGTCCTTTTATGAAGTGACTCTCAGATTCCTATAATTTTGAAACATATAAGTGAAATAAAATAATGCATTCAATGTGTGAGAGAAGACTATTTCTGTTGACTCTCGCAATCTGTACTAAAGCAAAGGATCTGATTAGTAGATAAATGTGACTTTTCCATCTGGGACACCATGTTGCTACATCTGAATTTAATGCCTGTCAATGATTAAAACTTGAAAAAATGGAGGATATTGCTCGGGAATTTAAAAACACACGTTTTAATGATTTAAGTAAAAAGGAAAAAAAATGAAGATAAAATTAGCAATGTTCTCAGAGTTGCTTGTTTTTAGACACTCTGAGAAACAAATTAGGTTTCCTTTTTCTAAAGATAATAGGTGTACATAAAAGCTTTAACTAGTTAATGTAACAATTAACAGAAGTAATGTTGAAAGTCAAGAAATCTGTCTTTCATTAATGACTTAAGTTGTCAAATAGTTACTGTGCTCCAACTATTAACACATTCTATACTGTGAGAACTGTACAGAGCCCTTATGTTTTTTAAGATTATGTAGTTATGTACTTGTGGCTTATAAGATTTTCTATGAATATGAACATGTACCATCAGATTATTAACATGTGCAGGCAATATTCTTTGGTTTTGTCTTGTTTTCTTGAGAGCAAGTTTCTCTGTTTAGCCCCGACTGTCCTGAAAATCACTCTGTAGTGACCTCAAACTCAGAGGTCCACCTGCCTCTGCCTCCCAAATGCTGGGATTAAAGGTGTGTGCCACTACTGCCTGGCCCTAGGCAATATTCTTAAATGACGTTTGTTTATAAACTTCTATGAATAGTTTTGTATATTTATTCCTTAAACTTTGTGTTTTTTTTATTTCTTTTTCATTTGTTATTTAATCACTGTGAAATATTCCCTTATTTAACTGCATGAAGTACGTTTCTTTTTTTCCCTCGTTGGTCATAATTTGGGCTATTACCAATTGCTGTGTTACCATCTTCATGTGTATTCCTCACGCATATCTCTGTGATGTAAACGTTTCTAGACAAAACTGTTTTAGCCCTGGAAAAATTAGTCTTGACATTTACCAGCTAAAGGTAAATTATTTTCCAAAGTGAATATACAAATATACACTCTAATACTCACATATAAAAGGTAACATAGCCTCTTATTGCTCAACTTTTAACTGTTTTGCTATTTAAATAGACAGGAAATGTTATTCCAAACTGACCTTATTATATGCGCCCTCAATTATTCTGAGTTTGAGTAGAGTTTAGTACATTATTCATAATTTAGTTTCCTTTCTACAAAGAAAGCTGATTTCTTCAGTCTTTTATTTACCTAGACTCTTTTCTTTTATTACCTGATCCTTGGCTTTATAGACTCTAAATATTAGCTCAGAAATTTGTGTATGCATACCCCTTCCAGCTTATAACTTCATTCTCATTTTTATTCATGGCACCCTGTCCTAACTATACTTTTAATTTTGTATGCATGACATTTTTAATATTGCCTTTTGGTTTTGTTGTCTTATGTCTTATTTAAGAAATATGTTATAACCTAGAATAGCAAACATATAACTTGAATACAGTAGTATGTGGGCATTACAGTTACCCTTGTAGGAGGTCATGATCTGAGAATCCCTATTAGCATAGTGAGCTAATAGTAAATAGCCCTTCTTCTTCATTGTTGTGAGAAAAATCCCTCTCCATTCCTGATGTTTTACATTGAATATGTCTTCTTAATATCTTTTTGATGGGCAACTTAAATCCTTTGAGAAAAATTTTCTCTGTTCATATGAAAAGGTAAAGCTACATTAATCAAGATGGATTTTTTTTGCAATGTATTTATTAATTCTTTGAGGATTTCAAATTGTGCTTTGAGCATACTTAAGCCCCTCACTCTACACCATTTTCTTCATTTTTCCATTTAACTTTGTGTGTGTCCGTGTGCACATATATTCTCCACTGAGTTGTTTCCATTATAAAGGTAGCCTTGGTATATGGTCAACCTATCAGAAGGTCATATCAATAAAGGAAGCTGATTCTCTTTCTCCCAGTGGGTATCCAATGTTTATACTCCCTCATCTAGAGTTGGATTTACATATCTACCTTTTCTCCTCTATGCAAGGATTTTGTCTGGCTGAAACTTTAGAAGGTCTTGTGCATGTTCTTCAAATTACTGAGAGTTAATATGGGCAATTTCCCTGTTTCTGGAAAACAGTTTCCTTTATCTTCATGTTAGCTACCTATGGCTCTTAGAATCTTTCCATTCTCTTTTCCACACAGAAACGGGAGCGTTGACAGTGAAAGACAGTTATGAATGTCTAGTTAAAGGCTAAAAACTCCACTGTCTATTGGTCTTTGAATGTTTCAGTCAGTTTAGAATCTTTGTGACATTTCCCATCTAATTCCAGGAAGACCCCTTTTTTGAATAAGGTGGAGAAATTCTCTAATGTGTGGGTATGGCAAGAAATTATTAGAAATTGTTTTTAATACTCTATCAATAGTATTGGGCTCACCCTAGAGTCTATGGCCTATATATCCAAAGGCTTTTAGCCTCTTTAATAGTGCCCCAGTCTGGGTTCCGCAGGATGGAGAAGGCCAAGCAGAAAGAAGTTGGTAATTCCCACAACGGTGGTACCATTATCGTATCAGTAGTCCTGACCTGTCTGGTCAGTGGTTTTGACTTTCAGGGTTCATGGCTGGGTGAGACTGAGCCTTCCTTTTTACTTCTGCAGCATACACAGTACTTCCCAGACCATGAGTGCCAACAGAGATAAACTTTCCAGATGAGTGCCAGCTTGTGTCTCCATGTTCCGTGACTCAAGTATGTGCTATCTTCAGCAACAGGGACACTTCTTGTCACATTCTGGTGGTGGGGAGGTTATCCAGGAATATTGGCAATAATTTATAATGCTGGTGGGTGGTGTATGTGATTCTATTTGCCAAAAACTTAAAAAAAAATTAAACCCATTCCTGGTAGTAAGGTTTTTGTCTGCTAACATGGGGTGTCTGTCTTAATTGTGTGTTAATTAGCTTCCATTGCTGTTAAATTGCCTAAAACAATTTAATGGAGGAAAGGATTTTATTTTATTTTACAATTCTCAGGTCATAGTTTATCACTGAGGGAAATCAGGGCAGAAACTCAAGCAGGAACCTAATGTAGGAACATGGGCAGAGACCAAAGAGGAATGCTGTATACTGGCTAATTACTTAGCTTGCTTCTTTCCTTCCTTCCTTCCTTCCTTCCTTCCTTCCTTCCTTCCTTCCTTCCTTCCTTCCTCCCTCCCTCCCTCCCTCCCTCCTTTCCTTCCTTCCTTCCTTCCTTCCTTCCTTCCTTCCTTCCTTCCTTCCTTCCTTCCTTCCTTC
>REGO01000012.1:7754386-7767160 GCA_010120015.1 Rhombomys opimus
TTCTTTCTTTCTTTCTTTCTTTCTTTCTTTCTTTCTTTCTTTCTTTCTTTCTTTCTTTCTTCCTTTTCTTTTTTTCCAATCCAAGCCTGTCTGCCCCAGGAGTGGCACTACTTACCGTGGGGTGGGCCTTCACACATCTATAATTAATTTAAAAAGCCTCTCAGTGTTGTGTACAAGCCACTCTAATTATGGTAATTTCTGAACTGACATTCCCTCTTTATAGATGACTCTGGCTTGCATCACGTAGATTTAAAAAACTAACAAACTCTAACCAGCACAGACAGTTAGCAAAATTAACCTTGAGAAAATTTTTACATTAAGAATGGTGATAATGTTAGCTAAGATGCCAGATGAGAGGATACCTCTATGTAACCTGGTGAAGAAGAAGAGACAAATTAAAAAAATAGAAAAGGAAATATACTCTATTGCAAAGGTCAGTAGAGAGAAAATACTAAAAATGCCCCCAGGGTAGTAATAGAATGACTGACAAGTAAGGAGAAAAAATGATGAGTGGAGCATTCAAAAGAAACACATCATGTTGAACAGAGCCCCAGCACAAAAATCCCTTTTTGTTGAAGGAGAAGTGGAAGACTTATCCATTAGCAGAGTGTTTTCTCCTCTCTGACTGATGTCAGAGTCCAGTCCTCAAGAACTGGGTGCTCATCAGAAGATTCTTACTTGTAAATGGACCAGACATTTAAACAAAGAGAGGCATAAACTGTTACATAGAAATACAAGAAATGTGAAAACTCCTTATCTACCAAATTTAAAGCTAACTGTGTATAATTTGCTTCCAATCATTTACTCCTTGTGTACAAACACATCTTGGAACAACTAACTCAGTGACATTTCCATCAGATATAAAACAATTGTAACATCTTCCTCTAGATGTTATACCTCTAACATTGTAAAATATTTTGTGGTGGATATTGCATATTGCATATATTACATTTTGCTGCAACATTGGGTAGACGCTCACACATGTACGTTCTCCAACCTGGAGTGGTTCTTATAACCCAGACTTTTCTTACATTCCCAGAAGGCCCTAACAAGATTTTCCTTACATAAAGCCAAATATTAAAAAAAAATACTACAATTGGGTTCAAACACTGCATTAGAGAGTCTATAAACAGCCTCTAAGGGCCACCCTAGCAGAATAGTAAGGGGAGGGGGTCTTCCTTAATGTACTTATAAGCATGTAATCAAACAGCATGAGATGCTCCTGAACTTAGCATTCCCTCTAGAAGGATTATATCCTTCTATTCTTCTGTGAAGCCACAGAGACACAGGGCTTTTGCAGAGACTGCCTGTCTAGGTATCCAACTCTCTGTCCTGGGACTCTAGCAAAATTTAATATAAGTTTAAGTGATAGACAAAATTATTCTGTCATTAACTATCGTCAAACATGCTGACTTTTGAATTATATAGTGATTTTTCCTTTAAAAAATTTTAAACTCTGTATTTATGTGAATGTATGTTTGCTGTGTATATTCCTGAGGAGGTGAGAGAAGGATGGGCTCTCTGAATCTGTAGCTGAAGGCAGTTGTGAGCTGCCTGATGTGATGGGACTGGAACTCAGGTTTGCTGCAGGGACAATATGCAGTATGTGCTCTTAACTGTTGAGCCATTTCTCTATCCTGTAGCTGTAAAAATAAATGTATGGGCTTTTCTATGCCTGTTCTTGCTTCAAAATGATGACATGGAGACCTATTACATTTGTTAATAAGCTTTAAACAGTATAGCTGGGCAGATAATACTCATCTATTCTAACCTGACTATGCTGACCTGGCCTACTTCCCAGCCATGTGCCTGTTACCTGCCATCTTAGTCTTGCCCTGGCTGCTCCATCTTTGTCCTTATGGTTATACCCTCATGGTGACCACCTCATGGTGACCTTCTCATTTTTTCCTTCTCTCTCTGCTATCCACCTGGAACTCCCTACCTGGGACTGGAAATTCTGCCTCAACTCTCCTGCCCAGCTATTGGCTGTTCAGCTCTTTCTTAACCAATCAGAGATGATGGAGAACGATTTTATACAACATTGAGACAGGAGATGCTTCAATAAGAATGACAGTGCCCACGTCCAGACTGTAACCAGATCTCTGGGCACAGAAATTAATACCTGAATATACAGTGTATAAAATTACCCCCCAACATGTAGTAGTGATTTTTCAATCTATTTAAAGTACTGTTGGGGAAAAAATATGGAAAATATGGTATTTCAGTTTGATCTATTACTCGTTGAATGCCCTCAGGACCTGAAGAGTTCCCAGACATCAATGCTCAAAATAATGTCATAATGAATTTTAAGTGAGTCCTGCATATGCATGCATCATTGACCAATTAACAGAAGCTACTTATGTGTCTGGGCATAATGAATCTTAGTTAAAGAATGCTGAGTATGTAGCAAATCATGTTCCAAAACAAGGTTCCTAAAGCACCGTTGATCCCTAGTGAAGGGACATGGTAATCTCCCTCTATTGTGAAATAATAAGTTAAGTAAAAGCTGTAACCAAAATTGGTGTCTAATCATTTCCAAAAAAACATGCTGAATGAATCAGTAGCTAATTGTCCCAAATGAAACACTTGTTTTTAAAAGATGTTACCTTTAGAAAGAAGTCAAGTTAAATAAACTGTAATTAATATAAAAAAATAAAAATTTAATAAAAAAAGAAGCCAGAATACCAAGGTCCATTTATAAGAATGAAACAATGAGAGAAAAGTCATGGGTCTGATTCTCAGGCCTAGTTCTGGCCATATGTAGACAGGTCCTGGCAAGCTGGGACCTGTCTTTAGTATCACACAGGACTTTTATGGCACCATATCATTTTAAAGACCCTAACCATCTCTCAAATTCCAGTAAGCTGTAGCTTATAAAAATGTGATGTTTGGTCAGAAATGACTATGTCATAGGCTAAAACCGAAATAATCATCATACTTTATTTTTGTTACTGTTATACATTCTTTCTCTCTCTCTGTGCATGTGTATGTGTGTGTATGCATAAGTATATACATACAACTCATTGAGTTCATTTAGTGTCTCTTGTATTTACATGATTTCAGGGCTGACTACTTTGTATTGGATAAACAATTCAGGGGCTCATCCCTGCAAGAGGCTAATTCTCCTTCTGTCAGAAGCCATTAATTGCCTGTCGTTCTTTGTCTCTGGGTGGGACACCATGAGACTTCCCCTTTCTATATTAGCAGGTCTATTGATGTTGTGATTGATCAGGTCTTTTCAGACAGTCCTAATGTTGAGTTATCATGGATTATCTACCCTGGCATTTCTAGGAGACCCAATCTCAAGCAGATTTCCACATTCTCTGGATCTTACAATTTATCTGACTTTTCTTTCATGATGTTCCAAGAGCCTTAGGTACAGGAGTTGTGTTGTTGATATTATCTGTTGGGATTGGGATTCTCATGATCAGTTTATTTTTGTACTATGACCAGTTGTGGTTTTCTGTAATGGTTTTTATTTGTTGTAAAGAGAAGCTTCTTTGATGAAGGGTGAGAGTTGTGGATAAAAGGCTTAGTTTTAGAAAGAAGTTGGTTCTTATGTTGGTCTAGTGAAGTGGCGATTGTAGGTTCTCTTCTAAGATCCACAACTTCACTAGCCCTAAGCATGTGAAGTTCACTAGGCATTATTTCCTTCTATTGGATGGGACTGAACTCCAGTTAGACAGCTATTGGTTACCAACAATATATAACTCCCTGTTGCATCTCTAAGGATATACTGTCATGCTTGTCATTGCTACGTATCATAGACATCACAGCTAGATAAGAGTCATTTCCATCATCATCAGCCATCTTGATCTCTTGTTCAGAATGACTACAGAGTATATAGCAGGTAACTCAATAACGTAACAGTTAGCTTATCATTTGCCATATGTAACTACTTTACTTTTCCTGTTTTTAAATTCTGTGAGTTGTGAGGAGGCTTTACATGAAGTTCTAACAGCTGCAAAAAAGTACCAAAGACTAGATGGCTTACAGGCAACAAGGTTCTATTTCCTACAATTCTAAGGCTAGACCTTGGAGATCTAGGTGTCAGTACAGTCAGGTTCTTGTGAGAGTCTTCTGTTTGCAGATCACAGACTTTTCTCATGTATTTCATGCAAAGAAATCTACTTAGTTTACTGACCTCCTGTAAGGGCACTATTCCCACACATGAGGGTTCTGCCTTCATAATCTAAATATTTTTAAAAGACTCATCTTTAAATATTGTCAGATTAGAGATTAGGGTTTTATCAGAAGAGATCTGGGGATGTATAAATGTTTATTCCATAACAATGTAATACACAGAAAATCATCTTTGTATGTAGTCAATATTTTTATTTTTTAAACATTGGATTTTATTTTATATGTATGAGTATCTATCTCTATGTATGTGTGTGCATCATGTGCATGCTTAGCATTAGAGATGATCATAAGATGGTATTATAGCTCCTACAAGTGGAATTACAGATAGTTGTGAGCCACCATGTAAGTGCTGAGAAGGGAGCCTGGGTCTCTACTAGAGCAGCAAGTATCCTTAACTACCGAGATATCCCTCTAGTGCCAGAGTCCACCTTCACTATTCAAAGCCTTCATATTTATAAACATTTTTTGTAACACAAAATAGATATTTATGAAACATTCTCAGTAGTAGTCAGGGAAATGAGGTTGTCTAGTTCTTCACTGAGATAGACAGTGACACTCTGCTGTCCTGTTCCATTTTTCACACTGTAACAAGTATCTTCTTTTGGGTCCTAGAATGGTCATTGTGTCTTTGTCCCTTTTGTTGTTATCTCATTGTTGAAAGTAGCTTCGATATGTCTTGCTAAAGAATTTGTCAAGTGTTTCTAAGAATACAATGACTATGATGCACCTGAAGGAGAAAATGTGTATTAGGTGAGCCTCATTCGGATGTGAGTTGTAACACTGTTGGCCATGAGAGTAGAGCTTAAGCAAACAGTATAAATTTGCAAAGAGAGTTCTAATTTAAATAGTACATATGTAACCAAGTTATGTATTAATGTGTTGATGGAAATGTGATCATTCCAGAAAACTATTTTTTTCCCATATGGAACATTTTTTCAAGATTGAAACTGAATGACGAAGTGTCAGTTAGAAACACGATCACTGTGAGTACTGAGAGAGAAGAGTATAGATTACCTCCATAGGTATGTGCCACTTTTGTAAGATGAAAGAAAGGTGGATGCATAAAATGTCAAGATTATCCATTGGCAGAAGCCAAACATGTACTCCTGCAAAATCAAAACCTGAGAGACTCAAATGCTGAAAGCTTGGCATTAATCATAGCTGTATCTTGTTTGCGTGTGTGTGCTATTTTTGTTCTTTTAGATAATTTTATTGCTTAGTTTTCTGTCTTAGTCTTTTATTGAGCTCATTCTTTTCTTCCCACATCTGGTCTACTAGCCAAGTGTGTCTGTTGCCTCACACACATACTTTGGCATCTGTGTTTGGCTCATGTGAGGAGCTCTTCTTGACATATTTTGTTCTCTTCACATGCACAAACTTGCACCATTTTCCCCAAAGCCTTTTCTAATTCTCAAACCTCAGACTGCTGTAATCTCTCACTTATTTAAATGTTTATCAAAGTTTATTCTTTTCTGAAGACAGTAACATAGTTGAATAGAAAAGTCAAACTCAGTTTCTTCCACTATGCATTCACAACATGTTCCTGGTTCCAGGGATGCCATGTGTTTTCCATTTAGCAAACAAGCAATGCTACCACAGTGGATATCAGCACAGTGGCCTCTAATTCAATTGAATTCTGATACTGTCTACCTGGTACAATCTGAGATTTCACAAGTTGACCATTCAGCATTTAGTCTACTCCCTCCACATCAGATAACTCTGAACTCAAGTTATATGTGTACGACTGTCTATAAACCTACGTTTCCATAACCCCCTACGTGGATTTATTATAAAATCAACTAGATGACTCATGGGTAGACTGTTTTAATTAGTTTATTATAAAGGGTATTACAAAATATAAAAAGGAAGGCGTGTACACAGAGAACTGAACTCTTAAGCCTTATTTTTTCTTCCTTTCTTTATTTTGTATTTATTACAGTTTATTTGCTTTGTATTCCAACTGTAGCCTCCTCTGTCAAACCCTCTCAATCCCACTCTCCTGCCCTCTTCTCCTTCCATGCCACTCCCCAAGTCCATTAATAGGGAAGGTCCTCCTCCACTTTCATCTGAACCTAGCCTATCAGGTCTCATCAGACTGGCTGCTTTGTCTTCTTCTGTGGCCTGGTAAAACTGCTTCCACCTTTGGGATAAGTGATCAAAGAGCCAACCACTGAGTTCATGTCAGAGACAGCCCCTGTTCCCCTTACCTAGAAATAAACCCACACACCTACAGATACTTGATTTTTTGACAAAGAAGCCAAAACCATACAGTGGAAAAAAGACAGCATCTTCAACAAATGGTGCTGCTCTAACTGGATGTTTCCATGTAGAAAAATGCAAATAGATCCATATTTATTATCCTGCACAAAACTAAAGTCCAAGTAGATCAAAGACCTCAACATAAAACCGACACATCAAATCTGTAAGAGGAAAAAGTGTAGAAGATCCTAGAACTCATTGGCACAGAAGACAACTTCCTGAACAGAACACCAATAGCACAAGCTCTAAGATCAACAATCAATAAATGGGACCTCATGAAACTGAAAAACTTCTGTAACGCAAAGGACACTGTGGTCAGAACAAAAGGACAGCCTACAGATTGGGAAAGGATCTTCACCAACCCTATATCTGACAGAGGGCTAATATCCAGTATATTTAAAGAACTAAAGAAGTTAAGCAGCAACAAATCAAGTAATTCAATTAAAAAATGGGGTACAGAGCTAAACAGAGACTTCTCAGTAGAGGAATATCAAATGGCAAAGAAATACTTAAAGAACTGCTCATTGTCCTTAGTCATAAGGGAAATGCAAATCAAAACGACCCTGAGATTTCACTTTATGCCCATCAGAATGGCTAAGATAAAAAACTCTTATGCCTTCTTTAGGGCACCATTCTCTGGGGGTCACCTCCATCTGTTCAGTTGTGTGAAAGTTTTTTGAACCTTGCTCTTTTATAATTTTGTAGAGCTCTGTACATAGGCATCGTTAATTAAATCACCAATCTCAGTTAATCATCTTAACCTTAGCCCCTCTGTTGTCCACAGAGAGCTACAACACTAAAATCTTGCCATAATCTTTCTCCCGTTTTGAAGCTGCCTAAGAGCTGCCAGGCATCAAACAGTTTACTAGCACACAAAAGAAAATTTATCACTGTGACCATTCCAAAGATTTTAAGGAATTATTTACCAGGGAATTAGAAGTAGTTCCAAAATACAGTTCACAATGTCAAAACATTGGTCTTTCAATTTTGATGATTTGAGTGTTTGTCCCAATTATTTTTATAACCTGTTTTACCAAACCTAATATTCAAGACAAAACATATATATATATATATATATATATATATATATATATTCAAAAGCATGTAACTCAATGGTTCCCAGCAATTTTAGAGTATAAGATTCTTTTTAAAACACACATACTTTGGCTGTAGCCAATAACTCTCTAATCGCACTTAATATTCACTCAACAAGAGGGCAATCATGTCTGGCAATTATCCAGAGCTAGTGATGCCTTGGATCTTGGAGGAGAACCTGCGGCCTCTACTTTAATAAGCTAGCATAATCTTTAATCACATTCTACACATCTGTCTTTATATCCACATATAAAGTTAGTTCTCACACCTTACCAAGGAATCTTTGCAATAGACAGAAACCATCATAGAAAACCACAAAAATAAAAATGTAGTCTTGGAGCCTCGTCCTAAATGACATATCTGTACCACTACTACTCCTGCACCTTTGGCTCAGGGTAATTACAGAATTCCAGAGAGATGGTAAGAACCAAAGGAGCACAGAGCTTTCTGTGAATCTGTTTGTCTAAGGAATGTCCAAAGCTATACTCATGAAGTCTCACCAACACGACTGACTAAACATGACCTGAACAAGGATGATCTGAGTAATATGTTAACACGGATAAGGAAAAGATCATAAGGCCCTGGACAAAAACTCTAAATGACTAAGAAAAGCTGAGAGTAGAAGAAAGTCTTCCCTGGGGAGCAGCACACTGATTCGTTACTTAAGAGCAAATTCTCAGCCCTGAAAAAATGTATTCATACAAGTAACATTCTAGAGACTGGACAGGTTATATTTATGTGTTTAGGAACACACACACACGTATGTAACAGCAAGAGCCCGTGAATATGAAAGTGACCAGGAGAGGTACACAAAAAGGTTTTGAGGGAATAAAGGGAAGGGATAATGGTATAATCGTAATCTCAAAATAAAAAACAGAAAACAACTAAAAATAAAATACAGCTGAAAAGTTCCTCCTTTCTAAGTGTTTCCAGCTCTTTTTCTCACACCCTGCATCTCCATATCAAGCCTTTGTTAAAAATTCTGATTAATCCCAATTTTCTCAGAATTTCCCTGAAGGTTTAAAGCTCCTGGATATCAGTCCCAGTTAAGAAGAAAGAGTGGGTGTGGAGCTTAAAGCTCAGTTCCCAGCATAGGAGTTTTCCTGTGTGGATGAATGAGCTTCTGTTACAAAAACATACGACTGTATTTCCAAGTGGAAATATGAACAATTCAAGGAAACTTCCTTCTCACTTACCACATTCATATAGTGGTGAAAATTCTGCAACGTTACAGAGAAGTAAGTATGGTATTAGGACAGAAAGCAGTGGGAAGAGGTGTAGGAAGTTATTGTAACCCTAAGCCCATTGTTTATCATTTTCCAGTCTTTCAATTTTACTTTTTTTTTATTAATCGTGAGACTAATAAGTCCAAGGAACCTGCTGGTCTTGGACTTTAGAACCAAACAACAAGTAAACACTGAAATAGCTGGTTTATCTTAGAGCAGAGAGTTAGGGAATTCATCAGGATCATCAGTTAGGATCATCATCAGGATCATCATTTGGAATATGGTGTCTTTCTTGCTTTGTATTTCAAGAGCTGATTCCTGTTTGCTCCCTCTGAACACCTGGTTTATCCACAGTGCCGTGGCAAAGGTAAGTTCTCTGAGAGCAATCATACCTCAAGATGTGCTGAGGTTTCCAGATAAGCAAACCCTGTATGACACAGATAAAAGTAAAAGCTCCTGCTCCTTGTGGGAAATTAATAGAAAGTCAGTCTGTACCTTGCTGTTCTATAGGCAAGACTGATTTTTTGCCACTTCTTAAAGTCATCTATCAAGTAATCTTTGATTCCATCTCTCACTAATCCTTTTGGAGAGACCAAATCACACTTGCTTTCTTTGCGAAATATTGATAAGGAGACTTGTAATCCTTTTGCTATGCCCTTTAAGTCATTTCTAAATAGTGCTATAGGATAATTTCCATAAGGTCTTATCTCAATTTTAATAGTATGGTAACAGAAATACTTGCATTCATGCATTTGTTAATGATATTAAAGTATGTTGTGGTGATTCCACTCTATGTGATAAAATAGCTGGTCACCATATTTTATTGACTTGTTATCTTAGACTTTTAATGCCATCTTTACAAAATATTTTCTACTTGTTGACAAGATAAACATTAGTTTTTAATTGATAAGCAGGGACTTGGTTTATTTCCTGTATCTTTTAGGTTCACAAATATCTTTATATGAGCGAAATGCTTTACTTTATGAAGTCATGCTAAAGTTTGTTTACCTTAAGATAAATATATGTAGGGATAACAAAACTATTTTCAGCCACAATAAATGCTAACTTATTATTAGCCAGGAAATTCTATATTAACGATACTAAAGCTATAAGATTAATCATATTGAAACAAATAGACTTCAATTTAGCAAAGAAAGATGTTATAGGAGTAGAGGGTATTTGTTTCTTCAGAGACAAATACCTAAAATTTAGAGTTCATATGTTGAACTCTTCCCTACAATTTCTAAAAAGCATTGAGAACACTTAAAAATTAATTCATTATAGAATAACATCTATGGAGAGAAATCAGAACACAAAAAGAAAAAGTGTAGTAAGGAAGTACCTATAACTTAGATCGTGTTTACAAAGTATTCTGTAAGGTTATGTCTGTGTCACCGAAAACCCTATACATTTTGAGCATAAATTTCTCTATTGTCAAATGAAAGAGTCACAATACTGTCAATAAAATACATGAGTGCTGGCAAGTAGGCTCAAAGATTGAAATAGTAAATGTAAAAGAAACAATTTAATAATCAATTCTAAAATAATAAATTTTATTATTATGGTATCAATAGTTTTGGTGAGCACATAATGTTATTACTGATACTCATCACAACTGTAAGGCTGTTTTGAAGCCTCTTCTCATGAGGCATCACAGATCATTCTGATAATATGCAACTCAATTTTTAATTTTAATTCATTAATTTTTTTATTAATTACAGTTTATTCACTTTCAGAGGCCTTGCAGAATCTTTCAGAGGCCCTCTGTGGTAGGCTCCTGTCCTGTTCCCTGTTTTCTCTCTCTTCCAATGTCCATCTCATTTGCCTTTCTGAATGAGGATTGATCATCTTACCCAGGGTCCTCTTTTTTGCTTAGTTTTTTTGGGTGTACAGGTTTTAGTATGATTATCCTACATTATATGTCTAGTATCCATTTATAAGTGAGTATATACCATATGTGTTTTATGAAATCATTTTAATCTAAGAAAAATCCTGTGCTAAGCTGATCTTTCCCTTTAAACAATGAAGATACACATTATTATTTAAAGTAGCCCATGGTAGTTCAGTATCCAAGTAGATACCCTAGTAAGGGGAACAGAGACTATTTCTGACATGAACTCAGTGGCTGGCTCTTTAACCCCTCCCCACCCAAGGGAGGAGCAGCCCTCCTAGGCCACAGAGAAGGACTTTGCAGCCAGTCCTGAAGATACCTGATAAGCTAGGGTCAGATGAAAGGGGAGGAGGTCCTCCCCTATCAGTGGACTTGGAAAGGGGTAGGGAGAAGATGAGGGAGGGAGGGTGGGAATTGGGAGGGAATGAAGGAGGGGGATACAGTTGGGATACAGAGTTAATAAACTGTAACTAATATTAAAAATGAAAAAAAAATGCCTAAACATGGGGGAAAAAAAGAACTCAATATGAGGCTAGATTTATAGGGTTTTCCTTTGTCTGTTTTCAGTTTGCTTGCATGTATCTTTCCCTGTGTGTGCTATGCATGTGTCTGTGTGTGTGTGTATGTGTGTCCACACTCCTGTAATATTAAGGTGTATATGTGTGTGGAAGCCTGAGCCTGACATGAGCCGTTTTTCTCAATCATTCTTTACTTTATTCATTGAGGCAGGGCTCTGAAATGGACCTGGCACTTGATCATTCTGACAGTAGGGCTAGCCAGATTTCTCTAGAGAGCCCCTGTCTCCACTTTCTGAGTCCTGGAATTACAGGCAGCCTGCCATGCCTGCCCAGCTTTTTTGTGGGATCTGAGATCTGGTTCTCATACTTGCACAGTAAGAGCTTCATCCATTGAGTCATCTCCTTCTGTCTTGATAGGTGTTGACGTGTGAAGGACGTCGCCATAACTGATACCACTAGCCAAGCTCAGGACATCAGTGTGCTTTGCCAACAACAGCTTCTAATCATGGTGCGGGACAGAGAGATCAGAGCACAGAGGCTTGTTACCTACTTAGAGCTTAAGTCAAGCACAGTTTGGGGAGGTTTAGGTCCATGGAGCATTCTATTTTGTACACTGCACTCAGCTGCAAGTGCTGGGCTTGAAAATGCTCCTGGCCTCCCCTGCTAACTTCTACAGAGGGAGAAGAAGACGTCTGAGGAGCTGTATTCTTGGAGCCCTTGTTACTTGGAACCCAGAGCATTTGAGTTCATTTAGTTTTCTTGACACGTTAGTATTACTCAACATGTGAATAAGTAGGAATTTCATAATATCTCTTGAAGAAAAATACAGTGAAACACTTCAGCCACATTTTTCCCCCTTGGACCCTAATAGGACATGATAGGAATTCAGTAGAGGGCTGGTTAGCTCCTTGATGTGTCCATTTATCATAAGATAGTGTCATCGGGGAAGAGGAAACCTCCATATGATTGTCCTGTATTCAAGTCTGTATGACATTTTCCTTACTGAGGGTTGATGTGGATAGAACCATCCCACTATGGGCAGTAGCATCCCTGGGAAGGGGGTCCTGAGAGATCCAAAGGATGTAGCTAAACTTGAGCATGGGAACAAAACAGTAAGCAGCATTGCTCCATGGTTTCTGCTCCAGTTTCTACTTCAGGTTCCTGTTGGACTTTTTTTCATACTAGACTGTGGGTGGGAAGAATAAGCCGCTTATGTTTTTCCTACCCCAAGTTGATTTCTGTTATGATATTTGTCACAGCAGTAGGAAAAGAACTGTAAAGCAGACTCTAAGAAGGCTCACAGTGATCTAGCGCTCCTAATCATAGGTCCTTGTATATCCCCCAACAGGCAGGATCCATAGCACACTACTAATGAATGGATTACGCCAGCCACTACTTCAAGGCCCCACTACCGTGCACAGTCTCTTCTGTGTGTCAGAGTTCATGACTCCTTAACATATTAGGAAGCCACTTGGTAGCAATAGACATCCTTATGAACATACTGCAAAGATTTTCCCAAACTGAGAGTGCAACGTAAGTATCCTTTTATTTTTCTTAAACCTGCAAATCTTGGTGCTCCTAGTAAACTGTGTCATGGCACATGATGATTATGGTGTTTATTCACTTTCTTTTGTAACAATGA
>REGO01000012.1:7769460-7786410 GCA_010120015.1 Rhombomys opimus
TTCTTTCTTTCTTTCTTTCTTTCTTTCTTTCTTTCTTTCTTTCTTTCTTTCTTTCTTTCTTCCTTTTCTTTTTTTCCAATCCAAGCCTGTCTGCCCCAGGAGTGGCACTACTTACCGTGGGGTGGGCCTTCACACATCTATAATTAATTTAAAAAGCCTCTCAGTGTTGTGTACAAGCCACTCTAATTATGGTAATTTCTGAACTGACATTCCCTCTTTATAGATGACTCTGGCTTGCATCACGTAGATTTAAAAAACTAACAAACTCTAACCAGCACAGACAGTTAGCAAAATTAACCTTGAGAAAATTTTTACATTAAGAATGGTGATAATGTTAGCTAAGATGCCAGATGAGAGGATACCTCTATGTAACCTGGTGAAGAAGAAGAGACAAATTAAAAAAATAGAAAAGGAAATATACTCTATTGCAAAGGTCAGTAGAGAGAAAATACTAAAAATGCCCCCAGGGTAGTAATAGAATGACTGACAAGTAAGGAGAAAAAATGATGAGTGGAGCATTCAAAAGAAACACATCATGTTGAACAGAGCCCCAGCACAAAAATCCCTTTTTGTTGAAGGAGAAGTGGAAGACTTATCCATTAGCAGAGTGTTTTCTCCTCTCTGACTGATGTCAGAGTCCAGTCCTCAAGAACTGGGTGCTCATCAGAAGATTCTTACTTGTAAATGGACCAGACATTTAAACAAAGAGAGGCATAAACTGTTACATAGAAATACAAGAAATGTGAAAACTCCTTATCTACCAAATTTAAAGCTAACTGTGTATAATTTGCTTCCAATCATTTACTCCTTGTGTACAAACACATCTTGGAACAACTAACTCAGTGACATTTCCATCAGATATAAAACAATTGTAACATCTTCCTCTAGATGTTATACCTCTAACATTGTAAAATATTTTGTGGTGGATATTGCATATTGCATATATTACATTTTGCTGCAACATTGGGTAGACGCTCACACATGTACGTTCTCCAACCTGGAGTGGTTCTTATAACCCAGACTTTTCTTACATTCCCAGAAGGCCCTAACAAGATTTTCCTTACATAAAGCCAAATATTAAAAAAAAATACTACAATTGGGTTCAAACACTGCATTAGAGAGTCTATAAACAGCCTCTAAGGGCCACCCTAGCAGAATAGTAAGGGGAGGGGGTCTTCCTTAATGTACTTATAAGCATGTAATCAAACAGCATGAGATGCTCCTGAACTTAGCATTCCCTCTAGAAGGATTATATCCTTCTATTCTTCTGTGAAGCCACAGAGACACAGGGCTTTTGCAGAGACTGCCTGTCTAGGTATCCAACTCTCTGTCCTGGGACTCTAGCAAAATTTAATATAAGTTTAAGTGATAGACAAAATTATTCTGTCATTAACTATCGTCAAACATGCTGACTTTTGAATTATATAGTGATTTTTCCTTTAAAAAATTTTAAACTCTGTATTTATGTGAATGTATGTTTGCTGTGTATATTCCTGAGGAGGTGAGAGAAGGATGGGCTCTCTGAATCTGTAGCTGAAGGCAGTTGTGAGCTGCCTGATGTGATGGGACTGGAACTCAGGTTTGCTGCAGGGACAATATGCAGTATGTGCTCTTAACTGTTGAGCCATTTCTCTATCCTGTAGCTGTAAAAATAAATGTATGGGCTTTTCTATGCCTGTTCTTGCTTCAAAATGATTTTTCTTAAACCTGCAAATCTTGGTGCTCCTAGTAAACTGTGTCATGGCACATGATGATTATGGTGTTTATTCACTTTCTTTTGTAACAATGATGGAAAGCTCTGAAAGAAGCCCACAAAGAGTTGGCATAGTATAGAATACAATTTCCAAGTTTCCTAAAATTGACATCTCCAAGTAACTTCACACAAACATGTGCACATTTATGGAAATTAATTAAAATTTTAACTCTTTAGAACAGAAAAAATTGAGTGTCAGGTATTTGGTGAATATTATAATGCAAATTTAAATATTTAAAACAGAATATCAGATATAAAAATATAAAAGAAATTCTAAAGGCAAAGATATGTGAAAAAAGAGGGAGATTCAACAAAAAGGTGGTGTAAAAAATATCTATTTTGTAAACTAAGTAATAAAGTAAAAATGAACAAAACAAAGAAACAACAAAAAGTTTAATGTAATCGGGACATACATTTTTTTGGGTAGAAACAAAATATTATTTAAGGTGAAATTAGCAATGATAATGCCTGTATAGAAAGATTTAAGAGCACAAAAATAAGAGTTGATTTTTTTAAAGATATTGATGATAAGTAAAAATTATCAGAACATAAAATTCACCAGCATCTGTATTAAACATCCAAAGGGCAATGAATGCCAAGAGTTCGTAACTTAAGTAGAGGGCAGTCTTAGTGTGTATTTTTATTTTTATTATTATTATTTTTCAAGACAGGGTTTTTCTTTGTGTGGCCTTGGCTGTCCTGAACTTATCGTGTATTTTATAAAATGTATAAATACATAAATGCTATTATCTGAAAGTCACATGTTACATATATTTCTATATACTAAGGAAGGTACTATCATTTGGAGGTTGCATGATTGAGAGGGCTGAGCTGGCAGTTCCCCAGCTGTATTAACAGTGTTTTCAGTAATGTCACTGGGTGTTTACTTGGGCCCAGCAAGGTCGGCATGGTAAGGAACTTTCACTCACACTCAGTGTTTCAGTTGCAGTCATTAGATAAGTGGGCTTCTTTGGGTAGACCCTCTCTCCAAATAGGCTCTCAGTCTTTCTGTATCATCTCTCCCAGGGGGAAGTTGCAACATTTATGTCTCCTTCAGGCTCAAAAGAACTCAGGGGAAGCTGCAAGGGACTTTTCTCTTCTTTTCCTTTTTTTAAAGCTGAGCCCAGACCTGGCATAGTGTCCATTTCACATTCTTTTGCTTGAAGGAGTTCTAATCAGACCCAGATCCAAGGAAAGAGGAACAGACACCACATCTAAAAGGGAGAAATTTCAAAAAAATATTGTGACCATCTATAATTTGCCACAGATGGCAAATCAGACATGTAAAATATGGTAAGAATGCAGAAAAAAAAAGCCAGATAAGAAAACCTTTCATCAATACAGGAAAGGAGTAAGCAATCGAGCTTGCACATCGCTAACAATGATACCGAACTCAAACTGATCAAGCAACAAGATGTAACTAAAGTAGGCCAGTGCCACATGTCTTCAGAGTTCACTGATATAAAACAGCATGGCCTGGTCCCCACCTTGGACCTTTTTTTTTGGATATTGGTGTGATGGCATATTTTGGATATTGTGTAATATTATGTGACACATTTTCATCAATAAGGAGTGTCCTAGTATCATTGTGTGCAGTGGCACACACCTCTAATCCCAGCACTCGGGGAGGCAGAAGCAGGAGGAGTTTGAGGCCAGCCTGGTCTACAAAGTGAGTCCAGGATACACAAAGAAACCCTGTGTTGAAAACCAAAACCAAAACCAAAACAAAACAAAAACAAAAAAACAAACAAAACAAAATTTTTTTTCTTAGTATAGGCTGACTTCTGATTAACTAGCATCTTTCTTTTTGTAAGAGGGTTTAAACAATCGCCTGCATTGTTTTATTATTTTACAATATTTAGTATTAACTACATGACTGTCCCAAACACTATCAAGAGTACAGTTTAATATAAAAAAATCCAGCTTTAAAAAGACCTCAGCAAAGACACAATAATGTGATGTTCTTATACATTTTAAGGACAAAATATTGTCAATATTAAATGACAAAAATGCTGCCATGACTAAAAGTTGCAGAACATTTATTATTTAATGGTTATGCTACGAACATTTGGGTTTTATCAGAACATTTATGATAGCTAAATGATAAAACTATAAACTGAATCATAAAAGGTAAAAAGAAGTAACTTGTCATGAAAAATAGAATAAAATTTTAATATTAAGTCTATACATTTATTCAAAAATAATGATTATATTTTGTATCTGCTATTTTATTTTTACTGCACATTACTGTAGAAGGAACTTTTATTCAAGTACTTCAGTTGAGTTGGAGGCTTACTGCCTCTGTCTGCTAACCTAGGCCTAGTCCTGGAAGCTTGATTGGAGGGGCATCTACTTTTGGCATAAATCTTGCATTTGCTGACAAGGGACTTTCAACAACGGACAAGACAGCCTTTCCTATAGCAAGTGATCCTACAGTAAAAAGGTCTCAATCTAACTAGGAAGTTAGAAGTTTTATCATAGGGAGATGACATGTTGTTTCTTCTCCGGGTCACTGTTCACAGATACTTTGGGACAATGTGGGAAAGACTAAAGAGTGAGAGACAGCAGGAAGTCATTGGTGTTATCACAGAAGTCGGTGTATCAAGATCCCAGAGGCGAGGAGAATAATTTTTTCTTATATCGAGAAAGAAAGAAAGAAAGAGAGAGAGAGAGAGAGAGAGAGAGAGAGAGAGAGAGAAAGAGAGAGAGAAAGAAAATAGAAAGAAAGAAAGAAAGAAAGAAAGAAAGAAAGAAAGAAAGAAAGAAAGAAAGAAAGAAAGAAAGAAAGAAAGAAAAAGAAAGTCGACTTTCCCAGTTTTGTCTTAAGGAGCAGCATATCTTGCTGTTAAGAAAAATAGACTGTCACTAGCTGCACACCCTGTGCATCACATGCTGGTTTCCTGGCTGTGGTAAACTGAAATGTTTGTGAAGCCACTGCACGCATTGTCATAATGGAACCATGTTCTGCCCACTGCTCAACGGCTTCTCTTCATGAAACCAAAATACAATAAAACTTGCAGTAGTGTCGCAGTGGTGTTTCAGATGATATTAATATTTACCGTGCCATGATATAAATATACCTCAAATCTTATAACAAGCTGCAAAACAGTCTTCCAAGTGGCTACACCATTTTTCCATTATTAGCAACCCACAATGACTTTAGTGTTTTATTGTCCTCCTATCCTCTATTTATTATTGTCAAGTATGGTTTGTTTTATTTTATTTATTTATTTATTTATTTATTTTTGAGTTTAGCTATGGTCCCAGGTATGGAACTTTACTCTGGTTTTAATTTGTTCTTTTTGATTGTTTAATGATGCAAAACATTTTTACTGTTCGTTATTTTTTGAAAGATTAAGTGTGTGTGTGTGTGTGTGTGTGTGTGTGTGTGTATGTCTGTACATGGTTATGCCTAGGTCAGTGTGGTGCCCAGGAGGCCTGATGGGAGTGTCAGATCCTGAAGCTGGATTTATAGGTAGCTGTGAGCCAGCCAGTGTGGGTGCTGAAGACGAAACCTGAGTTTCTTACCTGCGGAGCCATCTCTTCAGTCTCCCAATCGCTTATTGTTATAGTTATTAGCTGCCCCATGTCCGGTTAAATGTATTGTCTGCTTTAGCATTAAACAAATGAGCAGCTCTGAAAAGTACATATAGGTAATATAGAGATTGAGCAGGTTGTACTTATGCATTTGGGGACAACATATATGCACATATGCATATATGTATATATAATTATATACATATATATATTATATATATATAAAACAACAATCAAAAAAGAGGTCATGAATTTGCAAAAGGAAGAAGGGGTATGGGAGGATTTGGAGGTAGAAAAGAGATGGGAAATGATGTAATTATAGTATAATCTCAACAAGCACTATAATAAATAATTTAAAAGTAATAACAGAAAAAGGAAATTATTTGGAATGTGACTGGCAAATATTTTCTCCAAGTTTGTGTTTTTCCTACTGTCTGGGCATGTTTTGTAGAGCAAAGGTGCTTTGTTTGTAGGGACAAAGTGTTCACTGTTTCTTTTACAGATTGCACCTCTTAGATCACATTTTAAAAATGTGTATATAACCCAAGGTCATAATTTTTTTCTTCCATTTTAACCAGGATTTGTGTAATTTTGTTTTAAATTTATGTCTGTATTTTATTTACAATCTATTTATCAAAGGTGACAGGTGAGTAAGAAGCCTATATTTACTTTCATGTGAATAAACCAAGGAATTAGTTTTGAAAAGAATTCTTTAATTTGCCAAGCTGCTTGTAGATAAGTTTAGCCTCGGTTTCCTGCCCACAGCTGGTATTCTTCCTGTCACTTTTAACTTACTGTTTTGTTTGAGGTTTTGCTTTCTTAATTTTATAGCTGGCCTCTTTATGCCCTAAAGATATCTTGTTTCTGTTCAGACCTTTTTTTGGAACGTATATTCTTAACAGTTGCCAGAGAGTTAGTCCTTGCCTAGGAATGTGTCCAGCTAATGTAGCATCTTGCCCACATTTTATTGTTCAGGTATTGTCACAGTAGTGAGCATAACTGACTTCTCCAGAAGGTAGTGGTGTGTAGACGAAGACCGATTCATAAGCTGGAGTTTGGCTATTCTATACTCAATTCAGTTTGCTGGTTCTGCTTTGGGTTATGGTCATTCTTGTCTCTGGGTTAACGTCAATCCTGTTTCTCTAATGTTTTCTTCTGGTTTTGCAATATGGTCTGAAAACACTGGCTGTCTAGAACATGCTCTTCATGGTAGATCAGTGGAATTTGCAGTCAAGCTATGGCATGCTCATATCTGCACAGGATCTCTTTCAATATGAGTTTTAACATCCCACTTGCAGAAGCTTTACAGATCTGCCTATCCTCATTGAAACGAGGAAGTAACTTTTACATAGAGTAGGAGAACAGGCAGAATTGCTTATATTTGGAACTTAGTATGATGATGATACAGTCTGAAATTAGAATTCTATATTACTTAACAAAAGTGTTCTTTTTCAAAATATACTATGAAATGTGAACATAAAGTATACTTCAAAGTTAATTAATTGTTGTCAATGGTAGTTGCCCTGGATGACTAAGGCTACTAAGATTGCAATATTACACAGTTCAAAATTTATTTTTAAACCATTTTCTTCCACATCTCTTATCTAGGCAGACGTGATAAGATGATATAATTAGGCTCAATACGAAAACCAAAGTGTGTTCACCCTCAGTGACCACAGGCCTCTAAGCTCGGGTGCTGCAGTGTTTATCTGTGTTACAGTGAGGATCATCATACTTTTCTGTAGGAGTTTACAATAATCTCTGAACAGATGATTCATTTGTTCTCAAATTATATGAACACAAGTGGAAAATATTAAAATGTGGGGTTTGGAGGTATTTAAATAAGTACCTTTTTATAAAAGTAAGTAAGCTGGTGTTAAGAAATGTTCATAAATTTTTAGAAAGGCCTAAAGGGGTTGGGGAAAGGTTTTAGTCAAAAAAGCTGAAACAAAAACATTCATAGAATCAAAATATTTCAAGGAGGAAGAGGAGAAAAATTAAAAAGACCTAAACTAGGTGTTCTCAAGCTGTGGGTTGTGACCCTTTTGGGGACACTTTGTACCAGTGAAAATACATCCTGCATTTCAGATATTCACACAACAATTTATAACAGCAACAAAATTGCAGTTACAAAGTAGCACCAATATACATATTGGTTCTGGTCACCACACATGAGAAATTGTGTTAAAGGGTCACAGCATTAGGAACATTGAGAGCACTTGTTCTAAACGCTTGGTTAGATTTTTAAACTTATTAAAAGACTATAGCAAACTTTCTTTTTTATTTATTACCATTTATTCACTTTGTATCCCAGCTGTAGCCCCCTCCCTCATCTCCTCCCAATCCCACCCTTCCTCCCCCTTTTCCTCCTATGCCCCTCTCCAAGTCCACTGATTGAGAAGGTCCTCTTCCCCTTCCATCTGACCCTAGCCTATCAGGTCTCATCAGGACTGGCTGCACTGTCCTCCTCTGTGGACTGGTAAGGCTGCTCCCCCTTCAGGGGGAGGTGATCAAAGAGCCAGCCGCTGAGTTCCTCAGAGACAGCTCCTGCTCCCCTTGCTAGGGAACCCACTTGGAGGCTAAGCTGCCATGGCTACATCTGAGCGGAGGATCTAGGTTATTTCCATGCATGGTCCTTGGTTGGAGTATCAGTCTCAGAAAAGATCCCATGAGTTTTTTTTATTTTAGCCATTCTGATGGGTGTAAGGTGAAATCTCCAGGTCGTTTTAATTTTAGAGCAAAGTTTCTATACGGACAGAACGTTCCAGGTAATTCCAACACTGAAAGCAGATGTCTGAATATGAAAGCATATAGGCACTTATGGTGGCATGTACTGCACGAGAATGCTATCAGCCTGTGCTTTCTTGTAAAAGGACTTAATCCTGACCCTTCAGAGACAGCTTTAAGGGAGATGATTCTTATTTTAGCTAACGATGGAAAGAAAAAGAAGAAAAAGAGATCTGAAGTATTTTGACAGAGAAAGCAGATATATCCCATTAATCACAAGGCAGCGTTGGTCTGGGGGTGTTATTATTCATCTGGGGTTACTGTTATTTTATTCTGATACCAACAATGCACACATCCCTTTTCTCCATGCTTTCGCCATGGGTCCATGAGAAGGGACTCAAAGTAAATCAGGCTAATGTCACTCCAAGAAAGATGAAATGAACTTCACCTGTTTGAGCAACTGTCTGTCAGCTGTCCACTCCACCAGGGTTTTTGAGTAAAATACACAAAACGGAAAATAGATAGCAATAAGTAAACCCATCTCATGAATTTTGGGTGGCTTTGCAGCATTTTCAGTGCATCATAGGAAAGGATTGAGGCATGGCTTTATTTTACCATTCATAGTCTTCTGTTCAATAAATACCAACTTTCCATATCATATTTAAATAACCTATTTTAAAAGAAAATTTCATAGAAATTAATAAATATGTGTTCAAATTCATCCCCCTTTTTTTCTTGTATTTCCCCTAATGATGTCTGTAATTTTTTTTTTAGTTTTTTTATCTATTAGAAGCAGAAATACACAAAACTTACATAATAAAATTAAAAAAAATGTTGTAGATTAGATTAAAAGTTGCTGTGTCTATGTATGTATGTATGTATGTATGTATGTATGTATGTATCTATCTATCTATCTATCTATCTATCTATCTATCTGTCTATCTAATCTGTTTATTTTAAAAATAGGTTTTCACCCAGGTCTGGCCTGGGTCCACATGCCTCTGCCTCCTAAGTGCTGGGAATTACTGCGTCCATCACCATGCCCGGCTCAATTGTTAGATGTTTTGTTCTTTTTAAAAATGCAATGTGGGTAGTTATCATTATGCTCCAGCTAATCTTGTGGTAGATGAACTTATGTGAAATATGGAAACAGATACACATACTACCCTCTGTAACTGTTTACTGAAATTAGTCCAGCAAAGCTAATTGTAATGTGAAGCCTGGACTTGACTATTTGAAGTGTTCTCTCTCTCTCTCTCTCTTTCTCTATCTCTCCCCCTCTCTCTTTTTCCTGAGATGGGGTTTCTCTGTGTAGCCCTATAGGCCAGATTGTCCTCAAACTCACAGCAATCTGCCTGCCTCTGCTTCCCTGAGCGCTGGGATTACAGGTGTGCACCGCCACGTAGGGCTTATTTGAAGTTTTTAAAGTATTTCCTCGAAGAACAAGATGAGAATGATGGCCACAATAAACATGAAAGTGCAAAAACCAAACCAAACAACGAAAAACCGCAGGAAAGGCATGTATTAGGTATTATTTTAAAAACTCAAAATGAGTTTTTGACTAGCAACAGTAAAATTTTTATTTTCCAATTAAATGCAGTATTTTGCTTGATAACAGTTTCTAAACTTAGTGGCGATTGAAGTACAAAAAACACAAAGTTATTTGGGGACATGTGGGTACCAAACACAGGGTGATTCATCTTACCTTTGCATGTAGAGTTTAGCTCAGCACAGCTGGGCCCAAGATTTACCAAAAGTCTTCTGGATACTTTATGGTTTTGGCTACTCTAATTGAAAAAAAAAAAAAAAAAGGTTTGTTTTCAACAAAGGACAGGCACCACACACCACTTTAACACAGTACTAATTCTGTCATCATTGCTGATTTACCCCACCAAAGGGAACATGTCTTGGCTTTGGGTTGACAAGTACCATGTGTTTTTTTCAGACTTAGAACACTGAAGGGAAGTGGTGTATTTGGTCTGGCATTTCCTGTCTTGAAAAATAGCCCATTTCAGACTCTAAAAGTTAATCTAGAAGGCACTCAAATGTAAACATTTCAATAATAACAATGAAAAGAAACCCTAAGCTTGCATCGTTGCCTGTGTCTCTAAGGTCACAGCCTCAGAATCTTTGCCTAGATCAATGAGCATCCTGAAGCTCCCCCTTCACTTTCTTCTGTCAACTGTATAATTTGGGAGGGGGAGGTGTCTCACATTGCCCCCTGCCTCCTACATTTTGGGGTCAGGATTCTCTTAGCTATTTGATGTCTTTTGTAGTGTTTTTCTAACTTACAAAGAATGTCATTTATATTTTGATAAAAACCGCAGAGTCTAGAGATTATCTTTGTGATATGACCATTTTAACAATGGTAATCAATCTAACTCATGAACAGGGGTGTCGTTTCATTTATCACATTGCCTGCATTGTATTTCCTCAGTAATTTGTTCTTGTTGCCGGAAATCATTCAGTTTGTTTGTTATTGTTGTTAAATGTATCCCCTGGTACATTTTTACTATTATGAGTGGGACTTTCTTCATTTCTTTCTTAGCAATTTCATTACTGGTGCAAAACAAATCTCCTGACCTTGTATGTTGGATTCACATTCTCCAAACCTACTGGATTTGTTCAGCAATTCTAGCAGTCTTTAGTAAAGGCTTTACCTTTTTCTATGTAAGAATTTGGCCTCTCCCTCTTTCCTGTTTGGATGTCTTTGTTTCTCCTGTGTATTACTGTTTCCGGTTTTATATTGAGTAAGAGGGGTGAAAGTAGACAAACTTCTTGTAATAACAGAAGTGGTTTCAACTTTTCCTTTTTCAGAAGTCTGGGTGTGTATGAGTTAGTCATACAGAGCCTTTTTGCACTGAGACACATTTCTCTATCCCAAGTTTATTTTACTTATTATCAGTGGCAAGGCTGGGGTTTCTATAGAAACACTAAAGGTTTCTATCAGGTGCCAACAATGAGTTTTATCCAGTACCTTTCTTACATTATTGAGATGATCGTAGTTGTGTCTGTTTGTTTTGTGGATGGTTTTTTTAAATCTCCTTTGATGATATGTGCATGTTTACCTCTGGAGCTAAAGTTCACTTGGCTTTCAGAATTGATTTTCTGCTGTTTTGTTGACAAATTTTGCATCTGCTCATCAGAAATATTAGTTGACAGGTTTTTCTATGTGCTGGGTTTTGTGATAGGTCATGTAGAATATATCAGGATTATTCACTCTCATTTTTAACTCTGAAACAGTCTGAGAAGAATCCACATCACTTCTTCAAGTGCTGGTGAAACTTAGCAGTAAAGCCACTCATCCTGGGCTTTATATTGGTGAGAGATTTTATTTATTTGTATTACTTTTCTTTGTTAATTCTTCATCTGTTGATGTTTCCAAAGTTCTAATATTCAATTCTGATAGATTGCATGCAGAAAGTACCACTTTTTTTCTCTCTCAGCTTTCTACTTCCTTGATAAGCCATTTTTAATTCTAGGCTCTAATAATCCTTTGTATTCAGCTGTGAACCCTCTCCTTTCATCTCTGCTTTTATTTAGCTGAGCCAACTTTCCTTTTCTTCTGAAGTTTTTCAATGTTGTTTATCTTTTCAAGTCCAGCTCTTTGTTTCATTAAACTTCTGTGCATTTCCGTCTTTTCTAGTCTGGTTCCCTCCCTCTCTCTTTTCCCTCCCTCTCTCCCATCCTCACTTCCTCCCTTCTTCCTTTTTTCTTCCCTTTCTCCTCCTTCCTTCTGATGCTGGATTTGCTTTTTTAGTTCACTAAACTATATCATGAGGCTGTTTATTCTATATTTTCATCAGATTCATTTAATCTTAGTAGTGATTTTTTTTTATCCTATGAATTTGGTATATTTTCATTTATTTCAAGATCATCTTTAGATTGCACCATTTGATTTCTTCATTTGCATACTGATTATTCATAAATTTTTAACTTCTATAAATTTTCAGTTTTAAATTTTGTCTCAGTGTTGACTTCCATTTCTATATAACTACAGTCTGAAAAGTACATAATATGATGGCATTTTTATAAAAAACTTAATTTTTAAAGAATTCTTTAACATGTGTCAAGACTAGTTTTGTGCCAGCATCTGTTCTGTGAAATAATGAGACCTAGCATTCTTCAGCTGCTACAATGGAACGATCTGTATATGAATGTTGGGTCTGTTTCTTTTTTCCATAAGGTCATTCATTTCTGTTGTTCAATTATATGTTATTACTAGTGAGGTGAATTCTTTTTTAAAACCATAGTATCCAGTTGTGCCTATAATGCCAGCCCTTAAGAAACTCAGGAAAAAAGATCAGTTGTTTGAGGCCAGCATTACTACATCATAAGATCCTGATTCAGTAATGAGAAACCCTAGAGCAAACATAAAACATATACATTCATATTATAAATTACCAAAAGTTCTATTTAAAAAATGCTCAACATCAATAATCACCAGTAAAAGGTGAACCAAGTAAGAACCTCACTCCAAACAAACACTAAAGGTAGCAAGCTATGGTGAGAATTTGGATGTAAAGAAAAGGAGACACAGATATCTTATTGTTGACAATGTCCCTACAGCCATTCTGGAAAAAAATATTCAAAAATTATTTTTTGTTAATTAAATTTTTATTTTTCACATTAATTACAATTTATTCACTTTGCATCCTAGCTGTAGCTCTGTCCTCCATTCCCTCCCAATCCCATCCTCCCTCTCTCATCTCTTCCCATGCCCCTCTCTAAGTCCACTGCTAGGGAAGGTCCTCCTCCCCTTCCATCTGACCCTAGCTTATCAGGTCTCATCAGGACTGGCTGCAATGTCCTCCTCTGTGGCCTGGCAACTTTTGACTATTTATTGAGGATAATGTTGCAACTGGGCAGACATGTGCATGTCCTCACATGTGAATTTATTGTCACTCAACAAGATATGATATGAGAGAAAGACATGACATTTTGGAATAGTGTTCTTATAATACACTATTTTTCCCTTTCCCTTTTCTACCTCCATCTCCTCTCATGTACCTTCCCTTGTGCTCGCTCACAATTGTAGTATGTATGTATATGTAGCAGTAACAACTACAGAAAAAATATGCCTCAGTGTGTAAATCTCACCTGCTGAATTGGTTTGCTGTTGCATGTATGTGGGAGATTTCAAGAACAACCATTTGCTTTTAGACATCAAATTAGGGAATCATCCCTGTGTAAGACTATTTTTCAAACTTGGATCATTCCTTTTTTTATAATTTTATTTTTATTATTTTTAATTACAGCTTATTCACTTTGTATCCAACCTGTATCTCACTCCCTCTTCCCCTCCCAGTTACACCCTCTCTCCCACTTTTCCCTCCATGCATCTCCCCAAAGTCTACTGATAGGGGAGGTCTTCTCCCCCTTCCATCTGATCCTAGTCTATCAGGTATCATCAGGACTGGCTGCATTGTCTTCCTCTGTGGCCTGGTAAGGTTGCACCCCTCTGAGGGGGAGGTGATCAAAGAGCAGGCCAATCAGTTTATGTCAGAGACAGTCTTTGCTCCCATTACTAGGGAACCATCTTGGACACTGAGCTGCCATGGGTTGCATCTGTGCATGGGGTTCTAGGTTATCTCCATGAATTGACCTTGGTTAGAGTATCAGTCTCAGAAAAGACTCCTGTGCCCAGCTTTTTTGGTTCTGTTGCTCTCTTTGTGGAGCTTCTGTCCCCTCGAGGCATTTCTATCTCCCCCTTCTTTCAAAAGATTCCCTGCACTCTGCCCAAAGTTTGGCTAAAAGTCTCAACATCTGCTTTGATACCCTGAAGGCTAGAGTCTTTCAGAGGCCCACTGTGGTAGGCTCCTGTCCTGTTCCCTGTTTTCTCCCTCTTCTGATGTCCATCCTCTTTACCTTTCTGAATGAGAGGATTGATCATCTTCCCCAGGGTCCTCTTTCTGCTTAGCTTCCTTAGGTGTACAGATTTCAGTATGGTTATCTTATATTTTATGTTTAATATTCACTAGGAGTGAGTATATACCCTGTGTGTCTTTCTGCTTCTGAGATACCTCACTCAGGATAATTTTTACTGGATCTTACCATTTGCCTACAAATTTCATAATTTCCCTGCTCCCCCCTCATGGGGAGGTGGTCAAAAGTCATGAGAGTCTTCTTCTTCTCCTCCTCCTCCTCCTCCTCCTCCTCCTCCTTCTTCTTCTTTTGATATTCTACTGAGAATTTTATGTTTAGCTCTGAACCCATTTTGTAATTGTATTACTTGATTTGTTGCTTTTTAACTTTCTGAGTTCTTTATATATTCTGGATATTAGCCCTCTGTCAGATATAGGGTTGGTGAAGATCCTTTCCCAATCTGTAGGCTGCTGTTTTGTTCTGAGGAAAATGTCCTTTGTTTTACAGAAGATTTTCAGTTTCATGAGGTCCCATTTTTTGATTGTTACTTTTAGAGCCTGTGCTGTTGGTGTCCTATTCAGGAAGTTGTCTCCTGTACCAATGAGTTCTAGGCTCTTCCCCACTTTTTCTTCTAACCGATTTTCTGTGTCTGGTTTTATATTGAGGTCTTTGATGCACTTGGATTTTAGTTTTGTGCATGGTGATAAATATGGATCTATTTGCATTTTCTACATGTAGTCATCCAGTTGGACCAGCACCATTTGTTGAAGTTACTGTCTTTTTTCCATTGTATGGTTTTGGCATCTTTGTCAAAAATCAGATGTCCATAAGTGTGTGGGTTTATTTATTTATTCTATTTGATTCCATTGATTCCATCAGTCGGTTTCTCTGCCAGTACCATGCAGTTTTTATTACTGTTGCTCTATAGTACAGCCTAAGATCAGAGATGGAGATACCTCCAGAAGATTTTTTGTTGTAGAGGATTGTTTTAGCAATTTTGGGTTTCTTGTTATTCCATATGAAGTTGAGAATTTTCTTTTAAGGTCTGTAAGGAATTGTTGGTTATTTAATGGGAATTGCATTGAATCTGTAGATTGCTTTTGGTAAGATGGCCATTTTTACTATGTTAATCCTGCCAACTCATGAGCATGGGAGATCTTTCCATCTTCTGATATCTTCTTCTATTTCTTTCTGCAAAGACTGTAAATTTTTTTCATACAAGTCTTTGACTTGCTTGGTTAGGGTTACACCAAGGTACTTTATGTCCTTTGTGGCTATTGTGAAGGGTGTTGTTTCCCTAATTTCGGTCTCAGCCCTTTTGGGATCATCCTTTGTTGTAAAACATTTTATTGATATTTTTGTGAGTTTCTCATCATTCACTCCAGTCTCGCTCATTTCCGTTTCCTCTCCTAACTGTCTTTTGCTCTTGTAACTCCCCCAATACACACACACACACACACACACACACACACACACACACACACACTCACAGCATTGAAAATATCTTATTGTAGAAGCTGTAGTGTGTCACAGGTCTCAGCATGGTGACAGGCAGTGTTCTTTGTATCCATGGCCACCTGTGCTATGTGTAAGAAGGCAGGCCTGAGTGTTTTTCCATGCCTATACTGCATGGCATGGTGGACTGCATGTCTCTGTCTATCTGCTCTAACACTGCATTGCCTAGATTCAATTTAATTTGATTTTTATCAAATTAGATGTATTAGGTATAAAACAGCTTTGGACACCAAGCCAGGCATCAAGTTAGCATGAACTGCCATCTGCTGTGCCCTTGACTGATATAAGAACACCGCCACCAAAAAGGTGTCCCTTTGCCTATTGCCAGAGGGCAAGCAATGTTTAGTTGCCTGTCATTCTTTGTCTCTGCATTGGTCCTTTTGAACAAGATTCCCCCATTTAATGATTTCCCCATTTAAGACAACATGCCTATCAGTGTTATCCTTGTTTAAGTCTTATGTAGGCAGTGGCATTACTAAGGCATTATGAGAGTAGCTTCCCTGTTGTTTCTAGAAGACACAACTCACAGCAGCTTTCCTGGCCCTTCAGCCTTTAAAATCATTATGTCCCCTCTTCTATGTCGTTCCCCAAACCATAGGTGTGGGAATTCAGTTTCAGATGTATCAAGTATGGCAGCATAACCCACAATCACTCGGTCTTCACAATTTGATGGAGTGGTCTCTTTCTGTTGCAAAGAGGTGTTTCTTTAATAATAGACAAATGCCTACTTATCTGCAGGTGTAAGTATAGATGTTAAGAATGCAGTTAAGGCATCATGCTGATTTAGTTATGTGGTAGGTTCTCCTCTAAGATCCACAACTTCAGTGGCCCCAGATTTCCAGTACCACACATGATCTCCCTCAGGTCCAAAACACCTTAAATTTATTTAGAGAGTTGCTAGCTAGCCCCATGATACGAGTGACACCATTGCACCCTTACAGCTATCATGGCACTGGTCATTGCTGTGGTTCATAATGCAATAGTGTTTGAAGGAACACCATGGACCTGTGAGTGAGAATAATTATTTTATTAGATATTAGGATAGCTACCTCAGCTTGTTTTCTGGGTCCGATTATTTGAAAGACATTTTTCCAGCCCTTTACTCTGAGGTAGTGTTTATCTTTGTTGCAGAGGTGCGTTTCTTGGATGCAGCAGAATGTTGGATCCTGTTTCCGCACCCATTCTGTTAGTCTGTGTCTTTTTATTGGTGAGTTGAGTCCATTCATGTTGATAGATAATAGTGACCAATGAACGTTAGTTCCTTTTATATTGGAGTCTGTGGTCCTACCGTGTTCCATTGCTTGTTTTCTTTTTAATTTTTGTTGGGATATTATCTGCATGGTATGTTTTCTTGGGTGAAGTTGTTTTCATTGGATTGGAGTTTTCCTTCCAGTATCTTCTGTATGGCTGGTTTGCTGTGTAGATATTGCATAAATTTAGTTTTGTCATGGAATGTTTTGTTTTCTCCATCTATGTTGATTGAAAGCTTTGCAGGGTATAGTAGTCTGGGTTGGCATCTGTGGTCTCTTAGAGTCTGCATGACACGTGCCCAG
>REGO01000012.1:7786420-7824841 GCA_010120015.1 Rhombomys opimus
ACGTGCCCAGGCCCTTCTGGCTTTCATAGTTTCTGATGAGAAGTCCGGTGTGATTCTGATAGGTCTACCTTCATATGTTACTTGGCCTTTTTCCCTTGCTGCTTTTAATATCTTTTCTTTGTTCTGTAGATTTAGTGTTTTGACTATGATGTGACGTGATATGTTTCTTCTCTGGTCTAGTCTATTTGTTGTTCTGTAGGACTCTTGTATATTTATGGACATCTCTTTCTTTAAGTTGGGAAAATTTTCTTCTATGTTTTATTTGAAAATATTTTCTGGATCTTGGAGCCTGGAGTCTTGTTTTTCATCAATTCCTATTATTCTTAGATTTTGTCTTTTCATGGCGTCCTTGATTACTTGGATAATTTGTGTTTGGGACTTTTCTGATTTTACTTTCTCTTTGAGAGAAGTATCAATTTCTGCGTGTGTATCTTCAGCTCCAGAGATTCTCTTTTCCATCTCTTGTATTCTGTTGGTGATGCTTACCTTTGTAATTACTGATCTTTTCTCTAAGTTCTCCAGCTCCAGAATTTTCTCATTTTGTGTTTTCTTTATCGGTTCTAATTCTGTTTTTATGCCTTGCACCATTTCCTTCATCTGTTTGAATGTGGATTCCTGTCTCTTACAATGGTCTTTATTTTTTTGTTCATTTTTTCTTTGTGTGCCACTAATTGTATCTCTCCTTGTGCCTCTATTTGTTTGGCTATATTTGCCTGTGTTTCTTTAAAAATATTGTACATTTCCTCTTTTTTTGCCTCCAATTGACTGGCCAAATCTTTGATAGATTTGTTCATTTCCTCTTTAAATGTCTGAATTTGCATGGCTATTGCTCTGAGAGAATTGTTTGTTTCCTCTTTATGAGCCTCAAATAATTGGATAAGCATAGCTTTAAAGTCATTTTCCTGTGTTTCTGCTGAATTGGAGTATCCATCGATTTTGGGGATTGTTGGTGAAGTCATGATGTCCTGATTTATGTTGGATGTGTTCTTTCGCCTACCCCTGGCCATTGGCTTATCTGAAACCTTCCCTGTTTGTTTCTGGATTCTGCAGTTCAGACTGGTACTGTCTCTCTCTGGCATCTGGAGATTTCTTCAGGAAATTGAGAGAGGTCCCATGGCCTCAACATGTGCGTTGGTGCACTATCTGTACCTGTGGGAGGAAAGAAGATGGGTGCAAAGGGACAAATGCAGGCATACATGAGTAAACGTGTGTGTGTGTGTGTGTGTGGAAGTGTGTGTGTCTTGAGGGACAAACTGATAGAGAATGTTGAACCCTTGAGTGTGTGGGAGGGGCTCTGCCTTTCAGGCTTCTAAGTGGTTATTTGTGCATGCACTGTATATGTATCAGGCGCTGGTGATGGTCGCAGTGCAATTTCTGGCATTAACTGCCTTAACTCTTCAGTTGGACCCGCAGAGCAGGGGCTTCAATGTCCCAAGTGACCCTCTGTTCCCCACAGTGGGTATGTGGGTGGGAGGGTTCTGATGCCTGGCTTCTAGTTTAGAAGGACTCTGGATCTGGGGCTCTGCAGATACTCAAGGGCACACTCATTCTCAAGCAGGTCACATAAGCAGGGATCTGGGTATCTGGGCTCTCTGCTCTCTGGTTTGGCCCTGCTTGGTCTTATGCAGGAGGACTGACATGCTCCTCGGCCCAGTGCTGCTGCAGCTGCCAGATTAGGAAGTCCAGCTGCAGCTGGAGACTGGGATGCCTGTCCAGATGCCTTCTGGAAGTCCTGGATGCCCTCCACTGTGCTCTCAAGGCCTGGGAGGCCCAGCACCTGGTGTGCCTAGCTTGTATGGTGGATTTGCTGGGCTTTGGTGGGTATATAGCAAATTATCTATCACTGAGGGATTGGGCGAGCCATACAGTCAGTGGCTGAGTGATTCTGCGGAGCCAGTATGGTGGCTAGCAGACCTGGGACCCTGGAAGGATGGTACCACGGGTCTGGGACTGCAAGACCAGTACAGTTGGCAGTTGCCCCTAAGGGTCTAGGGCTCCGCCTCAGCTACTGGCTGCAGACCCCAGACAGTTAGGTCTGAGCTGAGCATCTCAGTGAGTTGGCACAGGAGGAGAGTTGTCTGAGAAAGGGGGTGCCAGGAGATCAAAGGATCATTTCTCTCCTTCCCCAAACAAATCCACGGGTGACCTGAGACCAAAGTTCTCACCTCGTGTGATGTTCCCTTTCGTTTAGAAAGCCTCTCCGTAGTTTCTCTGGCTTCAGAAGTCCTTTGACTCACCGATGCAGGCATTCAGCTCTTCCACAGCTCAGAAACTGTGCGTGCTAGTCGCCATCCTGGCTCCGCCCCCGCTTTTAAACTTTTGATAACTTTTCTGGCAGCAATAAAAAAAAAAATCAAAACAGAAAGAACAAATCTCTTGTGTTTTCTAGGGGTAAATAGAAAACCAAGTGAAGTTACTGGTTAAAGGTGGTGATTGTTCCCTGTCCAAAGTTTGGCTGTCAGTCTCTGCATCTGCTTCAATCCCCTGCTGGATGGAGTCTTTTAGGGGGGAATCTGTGGTAGGCTCTCATCCTATTCTCTCTCTTTTACCACTTACGGCGTGTATTCTATTTCCCCCTCTGAATAAGAATTAAGCATCTTCCCTAGGGTCCTCCTTGTTGTTTAGCTTCTTTAGATCTGTAGATTTAAGTATGTTTATCCTATAAGACATGGCTAATATCCACTTATAAGTGAGTATAAAGCATGCATGTCTTTCTGATTCTGTGTTACCTCACTCAGAAGGACTCAGAGGAAATAGGACCTTCACAAGGAGACCAACATATCCAAAAAAGCTGGGCCCCAGGGGGACTAAAGCGACTGATGAATCAAACAAAGACCATGCACTTAGACCCCCTGCTCAGATGTAGCCCATAGAAAGCTTAGTCTTCATGCAGGTTCCCTAGTAAGGGGAGAAGAGACAGTCTCTGACATGAACTTGGTTTTCTGCTCCTTGATTACTTCTCCCTGTTGGGCTGTTCTAGCCAGCACACAGAGGAAGGAGACCCAGAAAGTCCTTGATGTGACCTTATAGACTGTGGTCAGACAGTAGGAAAAGAGTGGATGAGGGGAGAGGGATAGGTAAGAAAGAGGGAGAGAGAGTAAGAACAGGAGGAGATGAGGGAGGGGCTACAAAGAGGATACAAAGTGAATAAATAGTAAGTAATAATAATAAAATAAGTGACTACAATCAAATAACAAACTGAAGTGATGATACTATGAAAAAGAAACTCATACATGATGTTAGTAGGTACATCAATTGCTCTAGTAACTATAAAAAAAAACCCATGGGTTGTCCCCAAACTCAGAACTACAATATCATTTTACTCTCTAATTCCTGGGTATGTCAAATACCCAGATATACCCACATAAAAAAGAAATAATGTTATGTCTGTGTTAACTATGGCACTATTCACCTAGTTATGACATCATCATAGATTTGTATCAGTACTCAAATATGGTATTGGTACTTTCCTTGTCACTATAACAGAATACCCGAGCAAATCTATTTGTGTGTGTGCATGTGTGTGTGTGTTTGTGTGTGTGTGTGAAACTGCAATGATCATCCTCATTTATGAGACCAGATTGCCTGAGCTCATTAAATACATACCTAGAGGGCTCAGTCATCATCTGAGAGATTTGGAAAAGACATAAGAATTGTCACAACTGGTTTTCCCCTTGGCACAGGGAGTTAAAAGCCGGGCATGTTCTCACAGGATCTTAGTCCAGATTTGTTTTTCTTCTTCCTTGTATAAAAAGAATTGTGTTAGGAAATGTAACCTTATCAGGAAAGTCAAGTAAAAAATTTTTTAGCATAATCTATTATTGTACATAGAGTTTGCTCCCTTGTATTTTGCTCCTATCACACTGCTTATGTAGTTCCATTTTTTATTTTTATTTTTTCATATTTACAGTTTATTCACTTTGTATCCCAGCTATAGCATCCTCCTTCATTCCCACCCAATCCCACTCTCCTTCACTCAACTCCTTCCATGTTCCTCTCCAAGTCGAGTGATAGGGGAGGTCCTCGTCCTCTTCCATCTGACACTAGTTGATCAGGTCTCATCAGGGCTGGCTGCATTGTCTTCCTCTGTGGCCTGGCAAGCTGCTCTCCCATCAGGGGGAGGTAATCAAAGAGCCAGCCACTGAGTTGATGTCAGAGACAGTTTCTGTTCCTCCAACTGGAGACTCAGATGCCATGGGCTACATCTGAGCAGGGGTTCTACGTTATCTCCATGCATGGTCCTTGGTTGGAGTATCAGTTTCAGAAAAGACCCCTTTGCCATGATTTTTTAGTTCTGTTGCTCTCCTTGTGGAGCTCCTGTCCCCTCTAAGTCTTACTATCTCTCCCTTCTTTCATAAGATTCCCTGCCCTCTGCCAAAAGTTTGGTTATGAATCTCAGCATCTGCTTTGATACACTGTTGGGTAGAATCTTTCAGAGGCCCTCTGTGGTAGGCTCCTGTCCTGCTCCATGTTTTCTCCTTCTTCCAATGTTCATCCTATTTGTCTTTCTGAGAGAAGATTGATCGTCTTACCCAGGGTCTTCTTTCTTGCTTAGCTTCCTTAGGTACACAGATTTTAGTATGTTTATCTTACATATCTAATATCCACTTATGAGTGAGTATATACCATGTGTGTCGTTCTGAATCTGGGTTACCTCACTCAGGATGATCTTTCTAGATCCCACCATTTGCCTTCAGATTTCATGATTACTTTTTTTTTAATTGCTGAGTAGTATTCCATTGTGTAAATGGACCACAGTTTTTGTATCCATTCCTCAGTTGAGGGACATCTGGGTTGTTTTCATGTTATGGCTATTACGAATAAAGCTGCTACAAACATGGTTGAGCAAATGTCCTTGTTGTGTACTTGAGCATCTTTTGGATATATGCCTAGGAGTGGTATAGCTGGATCTCGAGGAAGCAGTATTCCTAATTGAGAAAGCACCAGGGTTGATTTCCAAAGTGGTTGTACAAGTTTACATTCTCACCAGCAATGGAGGAGGGTTCCCCTTTCTCTACAACCTCTCCAGCATGTGTTGTCACTTGAGGTTTTTATCTTAACCATTCTGATTGGTGTAAGGTGAAATCTCAGTTGTTTTGATTTGCAACTCTCTGATGGGTAAGGATGTTGAGCATCTCTTTAAATGTTTCTCTGCCATTCTATATTCCTCTACAGAGAATTCTTTGTTGAGCTCTGTACGCCATTTTTTAATTGGATTCCTTAATTTATTGCTTTTTAACCTCTTTAGTTCTTTGTATATGCTGGATATCAGCCCTCTGTCAGATATAGGGTTAGTGAAGATTCTTTCCCAGTCTGTAGGAAGACATTTTGTTTTGATGATGGTGTCCTTTGCTTTACAGAAGCTTTTCAGTTTCATGAGGTCCCATTTATTGATTGTTGCTCTTAGAGTCTGTGCTGTTGGTGTTCTGTTCAGGAAGTTGTCTCCTGTGCCAATGAGGTCTAGGCTGTTCCCCACTTTTTCTTCTAACCCATTTATTGTATCCGGTTTTATGTTGAGGTCTTTGATCCACTTGGGCTTTAGTTTTGTGCATGGTGATAAATATGGATCTATTTGCATTTTTCTACATGTAGACATTCAGTTGGTCCAGCAACATTTGTTGAAGATGCTGTCTTTTTTCCATTGTGTAGTTTTGGTTTCTTTGTCAGAAATCAAGTATTCATAGGTGTGTGGGTTTATTTTTGGGTCTTCTATTCAGTTCCGTTGATCCTCCTTTCTGTTTCTATGCCAATACCATGCAGTTTTTATTACTATCGCTCTGTAGTACAGCTTGAGATCAGGGATGAAGATACCTCCAGATGATCTGTTGTTGTACAGGTTTGTTTTGGCAATTCTGAGGTTTATTTTGTTTTTCAATAAGAAGTTGAGAATTTTTCTTTCAAGGTCTGTAAAGAACTGTGTTGATATTTTGATGGGAATTGCATTGAATCTGTAGATTGCTTTTGGCAAGATGGCCATTTTCACTATGTTTATCCTACCAATCCATGATCATGGGAGATCTTTCCATCTTCTAATATCTTCTTTAATTTCTTCAGAGACTTGACAGGTCTTTCACTTGCTTGGTTAGAATCATGCCAAGGTACTTTATGTTATTACTGGCCTTTGTGAAGGTTGTTGTTTTTCTTTTGTCTTTGGTATACATGAGTGTTACTGATTTTTAATTTCTGAGTTAATTTTGTATCCAGCCACTTTGCTGAAGGTGTTTATCAGCTGAAGAAGTTCTTGGGGTCGATCATGTAGACTACCATATCATCTGAAAATAGTGATACTTTGACTTCTTCCTTTCTGATTCGTATCCCCTTCATCTCCTTTACTTGTCTTATTGCTCTAGCTAGGACTTCAAGTGCTATGATGAAGAGATACTGAGAGAGTGGGCAGCCTTGCCTTGTCCCTGATTACAGTGGGATTCATTTAAGTTTTTCTATATTTAGTTTGATGTTGGCTATAGGCTTGCTGAATATTGTCTTTGCTATGTTTACGTATGTGCCTTGTATCCCTGATCTCTCCAAGATTTTAAACATGAATGGGTGTTGGAATTTGTCAAATGATTTTTTGGCATCTAAGGAGATGGTCATGTGGTTTTTCTCCTTTAGTTTGTTTATATGATGGTTTACATTGATGGATTTCTGTATATTGAACCACCCTTGCATGCCTGGGATGAAGCCTACTTGGTAATGTTGGATGATATCTATGATGTGTTCCTGCATTCGGTTTGCCAGTATTTTATTGATTATTTCTGCATCAATGTTCATAAAAGAGATAGGTCTGAAGTTCTCTTTTTTTGTAGGATCTTTGTGTGGCTTAGGCATCAAGGTGACTGTGGCTTCATAGAATTAGGTTGGTAATGTTCCTTCTTTTTCTATTGTGTGGAACAGTTTGAAGAGAATTGGTCTTCTTTGAAGGTCTGGTAGAATTCTGCGCTGGAACCATCTGGTCCTGGGCATTTTTTTTGGAAGTCAGACTTTTGATGACTGCTTCTATTTTCTTGAGTGTTATAGAACTATTCAATATTTCTACCTGATCTTGATTTAATTTTGGTACATGGAATCTATCAAGAAAATTGTCCATTTCCTTTAGATTTTTGAATTTTGTGGTATATAGTCTTTTGTAGTAAGACATAATGATTGTTTGGATCCCAAGAATCCCTATGTTGCCACAGAATCTGGAGCCTGGAGTTGTGGTCCACTGGGAGTCCAGCCACTGCAGCAAAAATAGGCCACTGGCTCAGATGCCTTCTGAAAGGCCTTGGGGACCCAGGGGACTGATTGGCCTGGTGGAGCTCCCTGAACTGTGCTCTGTGCTAGGAGCTGTGGACACTGCAGGCCCCACTCTGCACTCTGTGGTGGGTGCTGTGGGCCACCTCTGCAGCCTCTGCCACCACCAACGAGGGAGAAGGGAGGCCTGTTGTGGAGAAATGTCCAAGGATTGAGTATTCGCTAGGAACTGCATGCACTGTGGACCATCTCCACTGCCTCCACTGCTGGCTGCAGTGCCTCCACTGCCTCTACCCGTTAAAGGGGAAGTGCCTGGGAATTGAGTCCCCAACAGAAGTCCATGGAGAAGTCTGCAGTTGACCTGTATCCCATTGGTCTCAGTTCAGGGTTTGTCTCCCTTTCCCCTTGAAGCCTCGATGCAGATGTAGTTGTTTTCTTCACTGCCCATTCACTCACCAATTTAGGAGTTTCAGTTCCTCTGCCCCTCAGATATGGTACACACGGGTTGCTGCCATCTTGGATCCCCTGCCATGTGTATCTTTCTGGGCCTGGGTTGCCTCGCTCAGGGTGATCTTTTCTAGTTCCATCCATTTGCCTGCAAATTTCATGATTTCCTTGTTTCTAATAGGTGAGTGGTATTCCATTGTGTAAATGTAGCACAATTTCTGTATCTAATTTTTACTTGGATGAACAAATTATTTATCAGTAAATGCCTCATGTTTTTGTGCTGGATAGGAGGTGGCTGTCAGAGTACTTAAAAGTGATGCAGAGTCATTCTGCTTCTGCATTAGCACTCACAATGGGCCTAGCTGCTGGTTAGTAAAATGGAGTCACCCAGGGCAAGGCACAGCTGGAATGCCACTCTCGACACAACACAGAGTAATTCATAACAGCATATAACTTGAACTCTATAATTTGGATAACTGTTACTTTGTCAGCATCATGAATCTGGTAATCATTATATTGTCTTGATAGGCCTTGAAAATTCTCAGAGCCCAAAACATCAATTTGTGAAGCTTCCCTCCCCCCCCCACATATAACTGCTAATTTCATGTGCTGAATTTATCACGTTTTATTTATATTACACTTTATGTTATGTATTTGGCCACTGTGTTGAATAAGACTGCCCCCCATAGACTCATGTGTGAATGTTTGGGATATAGGGAGTGGCACTCTAAGGAGGTGTGACCTTTCTGGAAGAAGTGTGTAGACCTTTCTGGAAGCCCGCTGTAGAAGTGGGCTTTGGGGTCTGATGTGTTCAAGTGAGGCTTAGTGTGACAGTTTCTTTCTGCTGCCTGTGGATCAAGGTGTAAAGCTTTCAACTCTTTCTGCGGCACTGTATCTGCCTGCATGCAGCCATGCCTCTCACCATGAAAACAATGGACTAAGCCCCTGAAACTGTAAGCCAGCCCTGTTTAAATACCTTCCTTTAAAAAAAATACCTTCCTTTATAAGAGTTGCTGTGGTCAGGGTGTCTCTTCACAGCACTTGAGACTAATTAAGATAGTCACTAACTTCAATTTTCTTTTAGGACATTATGAAGAAGAAATAAAAGAGAAATAAAAATGAACGTGAATGCTAGCACTTATTACATATGTCTGCTTCTGAATGTATAATAGAAAAATTAAACAAACTTTTGCATGCATAGACATTTGTAAATATTCATCGTCATTGACTTATTTCAAATTTCAGCTATGCCAATTCTTTCTGTTTTTCTGGGTAGGTGATTTCATATTTGTTGATCTAGTTCAGTCTTGTTTAAGAAAACAATTGCCTTTCTTGGCCTCATTCCCAAATTCTGTGTTTTGGAAATTCTTTCTGCTCTGTAAAACCCAGGCATATCAGAAACTGTCATAAATTCTCATTGGCTGAGATGAAGTCTGCTGTTTCAAATTTAACACAATTAAGACATGGTAATACTGGTAAAGACAGCAATATCTTTGTTTTTATAGTATTTTCTGTCTTATAACATTTTCCTTCTGGAATATAATGATGTACTATAAAAAATAAAAAGGTTTTCTTTCCAAATTCCAATTAGTTATATAAAATTGCAAGTACCTGTGACATTTCTAGTATTTTACTGATGGTTACTCAGGGATGATCCAGTAATCTGAATTTAATATGAATTGCAACAAATGTATTTCAAATCCATCACTTTATTTAAAATAAACAAACTCAGAATGAGAAATGTTTAACAATGTATGAATTTCAGTTATATAGCCAATGGAATCTTAGGTCCCAAATTACATTGCATTCAGTTTCTTCTACTTAACGTCTTTCCTTTTATGTCCTATTCAGAAATTAGTTAATTAATTAATTAAATAAATTTCTTTAAATTTTTATTCATTTCGTGTATGTGTATATAATATCTTTCTCCCTTTCCCTCTATCTGTGTTTGTGTATGTGTCTGTTTTTCTGTACAGCTGTGTGTGGGTGTGGATATAGCATTCAGGAGGGAAGTCAGAGAACAACCTCCAGGAGCTGGTTCTGTCTTTCTACCATGTGGGTCCTGAGGTAAAGACAATAGTCTACTTGCTGAACCATCTCACCTGCCCCAGTTTTCCTATTGTGAACCAGAATATGACACTTTAAAATGAAAAAGCTGAGACCTTCTACTTCTTGTTTCATACATTAATAACAGGATTTTTGTAAAAACATTAAAAAAAACAAAACAAAAAAAAAAACCCTCTTTCATACGGTTTATTCTGATTTTGGTTTCCTTTCTCCCAACTCTTCCTGGATACTTCGTCTGCACCATCCAACCAAACTCGTACCTTGTCTGTCTTTCTCTCATTGAAATACAGACAGGCATCTACAAAAGGTGATAATATTAAAACAAAATCAAACAAACCAGAATTTGAAAAATCAAACAGAAAAAAGGCAAAGAAAAATCACAATAAACACGCAACACATACAAATGCAGACATGCACACACACACACACACACACACACACACACACACACATACAAATCCATAAATCAGAAACCACAATATAGAGGCAAAAGATCTGTAAGTTGAAAAAAAATGTCCAGACAAAAACCCTACAACAAACAAACAAAACATTGAATTAGTTTTGTGTTGGAGTCTGCCCTTCAGTGTAGTTTGTATAGCTAGTGAAAGTAATTTTTCATTTCTAAGTGGTTATCAATTGGAGATAGTTTCTGGGTTGGGGCTCTTGTGTCAATTTCTCCTTTTTTTTCTGGGACCCTGCATGACTTAGCCCTATGTAAGCCCTGTGAATGCTGCTGCCACACTCTCTTTGAGTTCATACATGTGTCAGTTCTGTTTTGTCTGTAAGTTCTTAGTTCATTGGTGTCTTCTATCTCAACTAGCTCATAAAACCTTTCTGCCTCTGCCTAGTCTTCTGAAGAGCTTGCTGAGCCCTGAGGAGAATTTGGTGGAGGTGTCCCATTTACAAATGCATGTTTCAAGGTCTCTCAGTCTCTGAACATTGTCTGGTTCTGAGTCTCTGTATTTGTTCCCATCTGCTGCAGAGAGAAGCTTCTCTGATGATGGAAAGTCAAGACACTGAACCTGAGTATAGCAGATTAGGAGTCATTTTACTGCTATGTTCCTTGAGTAGAACGATAGTATTTGTTTTTCCTCTAGGTCCATGACCTATCTAGTCTCAGATTCTTTTCCTTCTGGGCAGTGTTCTATCTCATGGAGTGGGCCTTAATTTCAATAGATAAGGGTTGGCTTCTCTTATAACTTTAGTGCCATTATTGTACTAGTGTATCTTGTAGGCAGGTCACCATTGTGGATTAAAAGATGCCAGGCCAGAGAGAAAGACAATGCAACCAGTCCTGATAAGACCTGACTGGGGTCAGATAGAAGGGGAGGAGGACTTCCCCTATCAGTGGGCTAGGGGAAGGGCATAGAGGGAGAGGAGGGATGGAGAGAGGGATTGGGAAGAGACAAGGGAGGGGGCTGCAGCAGGGATACAAAGTGAATAAATTGTAATAAATGCTAATAATTAAAAAAGAAAAAAGTTGTGTAGCTGAGATGGTGTTTAACTCTCCTTTCTGGTAGTGCAGAGTACTGTCCATTCCATGAACACTAGTCAGTAGGGTGCAAAATAAGAATTACTCTGAATTTGACAGCGTTCAGATTGTTTTAACTAATTAATTTTGTTTAATTAATTAAATTAATTAATTAAATTACTTTAAACTGATTTCAACCTCCTCCCTTTTCTCCTCCCAGTCTTGCCCTTGAGTTCCCCTCCCCCATACCTTCCTCTCCTTGCCAGAGAAGGAGAGGGCCCCTGGGGTACCAGTTTACCCTGGCCACTCAAGTCACAGCAGGACTAAGCACATCTTCTCCCACTGAGGCCTGATAAGGAAGCCCAGCTAGGGGAAAAGACTCCAGAGGCAGGCAAGTCAGAGACAGCTCCGATTCCCATTGTTAGGGAACCCACATGTTGACCAGGCTGCACATCTGCTACATATGTGTAGGGGCTCTAGGTCTAGACCATGCGTGCTCTTTGGTTGGTGCTTCAGTCTCTGTGTGTCCCCGTGGGCCCATTTTAGTTTACTCTGTAGGTCTTCTTGCGTTCTTGACCCCTCCAACTCCCTTTATCCTTCATCCCACTGTTCCACAAAACTCCCCAAGCTTCGTCTATTGTTTGGCTCTGGGTCTCTGCATCTGTTTCCATCAGCTGCTGAATGAAACCTCTCAGAAGACAGTTATGCTTGGCTCCTGTCTGTGAGCCTAGCAAACATAACAGGATATCATTAATAGTGACAGGTGTTCGTTCACTACCATGGGGTGGGTCTCAAGGTGGGCCAGCCTTTGGTTGGTCATTTCCTCAATATCCGTTCCATTTTTACCCCTACACTTCTTCTAGGCAAGACAGATTTTGGTTTTAAGGTTTTATGGGTGGGTTTGTACCCTCCCCCCCATCCACTGGAAGTCCCAGAGGTACAGAGCTAAACAGAATTCTCAACAGAGGAACATCCAATGGCCAAGAAGCACTTAAAGGAATGTTCAACTTCCGTAGTCATCAGGTAAATGCAAACCGAAACATTTGTGATATTCCATCTTACACCCATCAGAATGGCTAAGACTAAAATCTCAAGTGACAACACATGCTGATGTGGCTGTGGAGAAAGGGGAGCACTCCTCCATTACTGGTGGGAATGTAAACTTGTACAACCACTGTAGAAATCAATCTGGAGGTTTCTCAGAAACCTCAAAACACAGCTATACCCATCCTGGGCATATACCCAAAAGATGCTCCCCCATACAACAAGGACATTTGCCTAACTATGCTCACAGCAGCTTTATTCATAAAAGCCAGAATCTGGAAACAACCTAGATGTCTCTCAACCAAAGAATGGATAAAGAAACTGTGGTACATTTACACAGTGGAATATGACTCAGCTATTGAAAACAAGGAGATCATCAAATTTGCAGGCAAATGGATGGAAGTAGAAAAGATCATCCTGAGTGAAGTAACACAGACCAGAAAGACACACATGGGATGAACTCACTTGTACTTGGCTATTAGCCATAAAGTACAGGATAACCATGCTGCAATCCACAGACCCAAAGAAGACAAGGAGGGCCCAAGGAGGATTCTTGAATCTCACCCAAAAGGCAAAATAAAATAGACATCAGAAGTAGATGGAGGGAGGAAATTGTGTGGAAGAGGAGGTGGGGGTTATTGGGAGTGGGGATCAAGTGTGGGGATGGGGAAGGAGGTCCAGGAGAGAGAATGGGAATAGTTGCGGGAGCATCTCTGAGACAGGATGTCTATAGCTGAGCCCTCTAGATTGAGTTTATATTAAAGACAATGAGAAGCCACTAAAGTTTCTAAAGTAGGAAAATGTCTCAATTCATCATAGCAGATAAAAAGCTTGGAGGCTTGGAAGAGGAAAGAAGATCTTTCAAGGATTACTGAAGTAATTGTGGAGAGCTACACTAAGAACCTAGATTAGGAACCCTGTAAAAGGAAAGTAGGCTGGTTGACCTATCTAACCTGTGGATACTTAGTCTCCATGGCTCTCTCATGAAATCAGTAATGACACTTGTATACTTTCTTCACCCTGCAAGTCTCTTCTGGTGTTTATCTTAGAGCCTTATTCTTATCACGGAGCTCTGTGTCGCTTATAGCTACTACCTGCTTCTTCTTCCTCCTATTAGACTGACCAAATAACACAGCTATTGCAGGTAGATGTGGCTGCCACAGCCAAGGTTAGATAGATTCACAGCTGAAAACCCAGATCTCCTCATTTGAATACTGGCTTCTGGCTTCTTCTTATAATCCTGAGAGAGAAAGGTGTACTTGCATGTGAGTGTGTGTCTTTGTGTTGGTTTTTTTCTTCCAGATGTTTACTAAGTTATACATATTAAAGTTGTTCCTCCAATCTAAGTATTCTCAAAAATGTTCCTGGAAACAGATAATACTAACACTAAATACTCAGAAATTCAGGATGTACAGTTTACTCAATCCATTCTGCTCATCTCTGGGAGAAAAGGAAAAAATATGAGAGGAAAAAGCTTCTTGGGCCAAAAGGAAGTTTTTGGTTGCTTAAAATATGACAAAGGAATAGACCTAAGCTTTCGGAAGTGCACCTGTGGCTTAAATGGTAGTATGACATGAGACACAGAGGCAAGGAAAAGAAGCAAATTTTTGTCTCAGGTGGAATATTTAATAAAGTGTAATTTTTCAAATGTAATATAGTGTACTCAGAGTTTCAAATTACAGGAACGATAAGACACAATCACCAATGCAATGAACGTAGAAGCAGAGTTGATTAGGGAAATGATGTGACGAACAGGAGGGCTGGGCAGGGATAAGGCAGGATAAGGAGCTTAAGAGAGACAAGATAACAGCATATTATACATTTTTATAAAGTGTCCTTATGAAATTACCCATGTTACAATTTGCTTGAATGTAAAAAAAATAATGTAAAAGTGTTGTAGGTGGTGATTAATATTTACTATTGATGTATCTTTTATTAAAGCTGCGGTTAATCCTAAACAGCTGTATACCCAAAGCACCACACAGACACTGGGATTTATTTAATAAACCTAGAACACAATGCTGGACAATAGTTATTCTATCCTAAACCTCCAAGCCCATGTAGTTTCTACCATTCAGATTTCCCACATTATGCTTGCTTTTTGTGAAATCTTAGGTCCAGTCCATCTCTCCATGTTGTTCCAAGACCTCTGATCTTGCCTCTGCTCTCCCAGCCTCTCCTTGCCCTTTGCCTACTACTCTTTCCTGTCCTCTGGCTCCTCCCCTCTCCCCCTACTCCTTCCTCTCTATTGCTCAACATTGTGGCTGGTTGTTTTATTTTGTCATGTTTACACAAAATTGAGACAGGTGATGCTTAGAAAAAGTATCACAATGCAATGTCTGGATTGAAACCAGAGAGTGGGGGAGAGAAATCAGCATTTGAATGAACAAGGGTAAAGTGTATGCATTCCAAAAGAACATTATACCAACATAAAAGTGATAGTCTCATTATTTAATAGATAGGATATGTGCTAAAGGAGTAACGCTTGTATCTATTTTAAGAGCATTTCATCCTTAATATATTAGGATAATGATCATTCAGCACATCCTGGCACTCTATTTCAGCTACTTGTATCTGCATCTAGGTAGCAAAACGTGAGTCATCATGCTATGCAATCTACGTTAAAAGAATATATGCAACAGAAACATTGATGGTTTATAAAAATATATAATATTCTGTGAACTTGTCTCCCCATGGCCCTCACCCCCCCATCTGCTTGTCACAGGATTCAGTAATTTTTATTTTGAAATTTCTCTGTCCTGTGCTTATACTTGTAGAGATTAGAGGCTTGTATAATTTGTAGAGTTTTAGAAGCCTCTAAACCTCTCATTGTTTTATCACTTTTTAATCTGATGATTTGCAGTTATTATAAATTGACCCTAAGTTTTTGGTTGATACATTTGTTTCTTCTACAGATTTCTCAAAGGTGAGTTAAGTGATAGTTATAAGAAAAGTTTGCCATGTGATTAAGCTTTTTTAAAAATAAATTTTTTGGCTTTCATATTATATTTTTTTTGAGAACTTCTTGTATAAGCCCTACACCTACATTGCTCCTGGCCTTCCCTTTCTGCCCCCACTTCCCAATACATCCCCTAACCTGTCTCTCAAGTTCATGAGTTCATGATCTCTTCTTTAATTATTATTGTTACATATGTATACATGTGTGTATATAGGTACACACACACACACACACATACATGTACTGAAGCCATTTAGCTTTGCTCATGTGTACTTGTATCTAGGGACAGCCATTTGGAATTACACAACCTATGTGAGAGGAAATTGGTTGTCTTCATATCGGTGGCCACTCTGACTGCCCACCACAGTGGACTCCGTGACTGCTCACCACATTGACCACTTTGGCTGCTTACCACAGTAAACACTAGGAGTGTCATCCACAGTGGTCACTATGACTGACCACCACTAGCCACCATGACTGATAATCACAGTGACGACTACACCTGGCTGCTTAGGTGAGCACTGTGCCTGAGGAGAAGGCCAGCAGAAAACAAAATCAATAACATCTTTAGAGGTCCCTTGTTTCATATGTAAAATATGTAAAAAAGATTTTATTTTATTTATTGATATATTTATTTATGCTTTATACCTTTCTCTCTTTTCATCCTATAAGTCTTTGCACTTACATTATGGTTTCCTGTTTTTATGGTTTTCTTGAGTGTGTGAACTAGTGGGTCTCTGTATCTATATATGTTTTTTTTTTTTCCTTTCCTTAGGCTCTTTTCTATCTGTTTGTTTTGTTGTATTCCAATGTGTTAGTTTTTGATTTATTTTATTATATTATATATATTTATTTTATTATTATTCCTTAGAAGTCTATTTATTTTCTAATGAGAGAAAGAAAGAGGTAGATCCAATGGAAGGGGAGGAGGAACTGGGGGGATTAGAGGGAAGAGAGAAACCATAATCAAAATATATTATATAAAAAAATTGTATTTTAAATAAAAGGAGGAAAATGCCTAATCAAAAAGAAGAATTTGATCCTCAAACAATGACCTATAAAGTAAGAAGGAAGTCAAAAAATTTCAGGTTACATGAGCAGAGAAGACTAAAGGAACAGAATGAATTTGTCTGGCGATTACTTTGCTGAAATAGTTATTAAAGGTACTATGTGATTTGCCATAGCTTTCTTACTTAATTTGTTTTTATTAATCTTTCCTTGCTTTCTATATGTTTTAACTGTGTTTTGTTTTTGGTATTATACTCTTTCATTATAATGTATTGAGAGAAAAATTTACTTTGTGCTATATTTGGAATTTAATGTCCATATTAAGTCTACAACCATTTTTCATCCATTGCAAAAATTATAGCCATCATTATTTTGGTATATTTCTTCAATAGCTCCCATATGAAACTCCAATATAGGTGTATTTAATCTTCCATGCTCCTAATTGCAGAATTTTACTTTTTTTTTTTTTTGCCTCAGTTCCATGTGAGAAATTTTTCTTTCTGTTTACTGCCTGTATCATTTTATAATAGATGAATCACAAACCACCTTCAAAAACTCAATAATGTAGGACCAAAAGATAGTATTAGTGCTCATGAGTTCAGGCAGCAGCAAGCTGGTTCTTGTGGTCCTGGGCCGACTTAGCATTGTGAGAATTCCTTCCTTGGGAATAAATAAAAAATGATCTCCTTTTCACTGGTTCCAAAGACAAACCAAAGTATGATTCCCCTAAAATTTAACCTTTGGACCATTTATTGGACTTACTCACAGATGTTAGTTACAGGAGCAAAGGCAACCTCCAAAGCAGCTGCACTAACATTGATGAAATTTCCTTTATAACTTCATAGATGTAACTCTTCTGTTACCTACAGTTTTTCCCATTTCTTTCAGACCCTTTATTTCTTAAAGCAATTCATTCATTTCCTCTTTAAAGGCCTCTACCATCTTCATAAGATTGGATTTAAAGTCTTTTTCTTGTGCTTCTGCTGTGGTAGGATATCCTGGGCTCGTGGTAGCAAGATAGCTAGCTGGGCTGTGGTGGTGCCATATTGCCCTGGCTCTTGTTGACTGTATTCTTTGTTTTGTTTTGTTTTGTTTGTCTTATAATTTTTATTTTTAATATTAATCACAGGTTATTTGCTTTGAATCTCAGCTGTAGCCCCCTTCCTATTTCCCTCCCAATCCTAACCTGCCTCCCTCATCTCCTCCCTGCCCCTTTCCAAGTCCACTGATAAGGGAGGTCCTCCTCCCCTTCCATCTGACCTTAGCTTCTCAGGTATCTTCAGGACTGGCTACAATGTCCTCCTCTGTGGCCTACCAAGGGTGCTCCTCCCTCAGGGTGGGGAGAGGTCAAAGATCCAGATATTGAGTTCATGTCAGAAATAGTCCTTGTTCTCCTTACTAGGGAACACACTTGGATACTGAGCTGCTATGGGCTACATCCAAGCAGGGGCTATATCCATGCATAGTCTTTGGTTGGAGAATCAGTCTTAGAAGATCTGTGCCCTGATATATTTGGTCCTTTCGGCACTCCTGTCCTCTCCAGGTCGTACTAACTCCCCCTTCTTTCATATGATTGCCTGCACTCTGCCCAAGGTTTGGCTATGAGTCTCAGTATCTGCTTTGATACACTGCTAGGTAGAGTCTTTCAGAGGCCCTCTGTGGTAGGCTCCTGTCCTGTTACTTGTTTTCTCCTACTTCCAATGTCCATCCCATTTGTCTTTCTAAGTGAGGATTGATCATCTTACCCTGGGTCCTCTTTCTTGTTTATTTTCTTTAGGTGTACAGATTTCAGTATGTTTATCCTATCTTATAGGTCTAGTACCCACTTATAAGTGAGTATATACCATGTGTGTCTTTCTGCTCCTGGGATACCTCACTCAAGATGATCTTTTTTAGATCCCACCATTTGCCTGCAAATTTCATGATTTCCTTTTTAATTGATTAGTAGTATTCCATTGTGTAAAAGTACCACAATTTCTGTATGCATTCCTCCATTGATGGACAGCTGGGTTGTTTCCAGGTTCTGTCTATTACAAATAAAGCTGCTATAAACATGGTTGAGCAAATGACCTTGTGTACTTGAGCAACTTTTGGATATATGTCTAGGAGTGGTATAGCTGGATCTTGAGGAAGCACTATTCCTACTTGAGAAAGTGCCAGATTGATTTCCAAAGTGGTTGCACCAGTTTACATTCCCACCAGCAACGGAGGAGGGTTCCCCTTTCTCCACAACCTCTCCAGCATGGGTTGTCACTTGAGTTTTTGATCTTAGCCATTCTGATGGGCATAAGGTGAAATCTCAGGGTCATTTTGATTTGCATCACTGATGCCTAAGGACTTTAATCATCTCTTTAAGTGTTTCTCTGCCATTCTATGTTCTTCTACAGAGAACTCTCTGTTTAGCTCTGTACCCCATATTTTAATTGGATTGCTAGTTTTTTGCCTTTTAACTTCTTTAGTTCTTTATATATTCTGTCAAATATAGGGTTGGTGAAGATCATTTTCCAGTCTGTAGGCTGTCGTTTTGTTCTGATGACAATGTCTTTTGCTTTACAGAAGGTTTTCAGTTTTATGAGGTCCCATTTATTGATTGTTGCTCTTAGAGCCTGTGCTGTTGGTGTTCTGTTCAGGAAGTTGTCTCCAGTGCCAAAGAGTTCCAGCTCTTCACTATTTCTTCTATCCAATTTAGAGTATCTGGTTTTATGTTGACGTCTTTGATCTACTTGGACTTTAGCTTTGTGCATGGTGATAAATATGGATATATTTTCATTTTTCTGCATGTAGACATCCAGTTGGACCAGCACCATTTGTTGAAGATGCTGTCTTTTTTCCATTGAATGGTTTTGGCTTCTTTGTCAAAAATCAAGTATTCATAGGTGTTTGGGTTCATTTCTGGGTCCTCTGTTGGTTGCATTGATCCACCTTTCTGCTTCTATGCCAATACCATGCAGTTTTTATTACTATTGATCTGTAGTACAGCTTGAGATCAGGGATGGGGATACCTCCAGATGACCTGTTGTACAGGATCGTTTTGGAAATTCTGGGTTTTCTGTTTCTCCATAGGAACTTGAGAATTTTTCTTTCAAGGTCTGTAAAGAATTGCGTTGGTAATTTGATGGGAATTGCATTGAATCTGTAGATTGCTTTTGGCAGAATGGCCATTTTCACTATGTTAATCCTACCAATCCATGAGCACGGGAGATCTTTCCATCTTCTGAGATCTTCTTCAATTTCTTTCTTCAGAGACTTGAAGTTTTTCTCAAACAGGTCTTTCACCTTCTTGGTTAAAGTCACTCCAAGGTACTTCACTACTGTGAAGGGTGTTGTTTCCCTGATTTCTTTCTTGGCCCTTTCGTCTTTGGTACACAGGAGAGCTACTGATTTTTTTGAGTTAATTTTGTATTCAGCCACTTTGCTGAAGGTGTTTATCAGCTGTAGGGGTTCCCTGGTAGAATTTTTGGGGTCACTCATGCATACTATCATATGATCTGCAAACAGTGATACTTTGACTTCTTCCTTTCCTATTTATATCCCCTTGATCTCCTTCAATTGTCTTATTGCTTTAGCTAGGCCGTCAAGTACTATGTTGAAGAGATATGAAGAGAGTGAGCAGCCTTGTCCTGTCCCTGATTTCAGTGGGATTGCTTTAAGTTTCTCTCCATTTAGCTTGATGTTGGCTATAGGCTTGCTGTGTATTGTCTTTAGTATGTTTAGGTATGTGTCTTTTATCCCTGATCTCTCCAAGACTTTAAACATGAATGGGTGTTGGAATTTGTAAAATTATTTTTCGGCATCTAAGGAGATGATCAAGTATTCCCTGAGTATGTCAGTGGCCTACAGGTCCTTTCTCTAACTGAGCTCCAGGAGTTATTTGCCTAAACTCCACTGGTATATCTGCAGAGCAGGGTCTTCAATGTCCCAAGAAATCCTCTGTTTCCAAAAGTGGATGTGTGGGTGGGAGGGATCTGATGTCTGGCTGCTAGCTTAGAAGCACCCTGGCTCTGGGGCTCTGTAGGCATGTGAGGGCACACTCACTCTCTAGAAAGTCAAATCGTAAAGCACAGGGGTTCCTCCTGTTCTCTACTGGCTGGTTTGGACCTGCTGAGTCAAATGTGGCAGGTTGAGCTCAGTCAGCTCAGTGGTGCTGCAGCCATTGAACGTGGGAGTCCAGCTGTGACTGCAGAACTGGAGTGTCCAGGTGCCTGCTGGGAAGTCCTGGGGAGCCACAAAAGTGGTCCATAGACCTAGGTGGCCCGGAGCCTCGTGTACCTGGTTGGTTTTGCAGGTCTGCTGGACTTTGGTGGCTGTACAGCTGGCTATCTGCCACTGAGGGAATGGGTGACACACACAGTCACTGCCTGGGAAGCCCTGCAGAGTCGGTATGGCTGCTTGCAGATATGAGACCAGGAAAGGATTATACCGTGGATCTGGGACTTGGTGGGCGGGTACTGGGCGGGAGGGTACAGCTGGAAACCTTGGCTGAGGATCTAGGAGCCCTCTCTCTGCTGTCCCTGTCCCGAGGCAGTGAGTTCTGTGCTCAGCGTCACTGGCTGTGTGTCTGATACCCTGAGGAGCAGGGAGGCCTGAACAAGGGAAGTACTGCTCTCCATTCCCAGAGAAGTCAGCGCCTGATCTGAAGCTGAATGTTCTCCTCTCCTGTGATGTCCCCCTCTTTTAGGAAGCCAAAACGTCAATTTTCTGGCTTCAGTTGCCCCGCCACTCACCAATATCAGAGTTTCAAGTCCTCTGCCTCTCAGAGAAGGTGTGTGCTGGTCGCTGCCATCTTGGATAACCCCTGTTACCTTCTTTGATCTATAGAGTTCACTATGTTCTGAGACCTCAGAGCCACATGTATTTAGGGCAGAAATGCATATAAATGGCTGAGAGAAATGTCCAGACTTTTAAGTGAGTGTCCAGGTATTTCTCCTCTTGAGATCAGCCTTCACCAGGTCTTTTGCAACCAGGCACAGTCTATTTGATGAAGACGACTGTCACTCTGTTTTAAGGATGGTGTTCTATAACACTCACTGTGTGTTGTTGACGGCTGTGGGTTGGCTATGTGGCTTAGCTGATTTTGACGGTTTCAGCCAAAACATTTGACAAAGTCTTAGCTGTTTGATGTGATCTTCTATCTCCTTGATGTTAGATTATATGTTTCCTTCTAAAAAGCAGTGGTGTTATGATAGAGCGTGGCTTATTAAAGCCCAGGTTCCAATTGCGATAACATTAGGTTCGTGACCCATGCACATTTTATATGTATGAACCACCCTCACAAAAATGCGTACATAGCTATATTTTCCAATTGTATTGTTATGAAAATAAATACAATGTGAATTCATTATTATGTCCTCAGATTTATTCTGCTTGAAAATTAAAACAGCCATTTTTTGAGGGGCAACATGAATACATATAACTTCAGTCATTAATATTTGGCAAAGGTGCCAAAATCCTATCCTGGAGAAATGAAAAGTGTCTTCCACAAATGGTATTAGAAAACTGGATATCCACATGCAAAAGAATGAAATTAGTTTTATATCTATCACATTACACAAAAACAAACTCCAAATGATCAGAGATCTAAATATTAAACCTGAGCTACTGAAGCTACAGAAATAAAGAAAGTAAAAAGAGACTGTTGCTTGGGTAGAGGTTGGGATTAGGAAGCAAAAGAAAGGGGAAGCACAGGGTAGAAATGATCTGATGAACAAAATTGTAAAATTGGAAGGAAAGGCTTTAATTAGGGTTGAGGAGGAGATTAATTCCAAAGAGGGAGAGGGGAGGTTAAATAACAAATGAGACTGTGTAAAAAGTTATAAGCATGGTATATACTCACTTATAAGTAGGTATTAGTCATATAATATAGGATAAGCATATTCAAATCTGTACACCTAAAGAAGCTAAGCAAGAAGAAGGACCCTAAGGAAGTTGCTCAGTCCTCACTCAAAAAGCAAATAGGATGGACATCAGAAAGGGGAGAAAACATGGAACAGAACAAGACAAGTACCTACCACAGAGGGCCTCTGAAAGACTTTACCCAGCAGGGTATTGAAGCAGAGGGTGAGACACATAGCCAAACTTTTGGCAGAGTGCAGGGAATCTTATGAAAGACAGGGGAGGCAGAAAGACCTGGAGGGGACAGGAGTTTCACAAGGAGACCGATAGAACCAAAAAATCTGGGCCCAGGGATCTATGCATAGATTGATACTCCAACCAAGGACCACACATGGTTATAACCTAGAACCCCTGCACAGATGTAGTCCATAGCAGCTCAGCTTCCAAGTGGGTTCCCTAGTAATGGGAACAGTGACTATCTCTGACCTGAACTCGGTGGCTGGCTTTTTGATAACCTCGTCCTGAGGGAGAAGCAGCCTAACCTGGCCACAGAGGAAGACAATTCAGCCAGTCCTGATGAGACCTTACAGGTTAGGGTCAGTGGGAAGGGGAGGAGGACCCCCCTATCAGTGGACTGGAGAAGGAGTATGGGAGAAGAGTGAGTGACGGTGGGATTGGGAGGGTTAAGGGAAGGAGCTATAGCTGGGATACAAAGTAAATAAATTGTAATAATAAAAAGTAAATAAAAAGTCATAAGCAATCATACTACCAAATCTCTACCTAAAAACCCTCTAATCACATAAGTCTGTGTCTAAATTTATATTAAAGTTTAAATGAAAAATTTTCATCTGGGTTAACAATACTCCAAAACCCAGAGAAAATCAAACAAAAATCCCAGTAAGAGTCATGAAAAGCCCTCTCTCGAGTTATTGGTGAGGGTTGTCCACAAAAACTCTCCAAGCTTTATAGGTCAGTGCTATTGACCTTGGTTGCATACCAAAGGTGGAAGGTGAGTCTGTGTTGGTGAAGACACCATGAACTTCAGATACAGAGTCTAGAAGCCCCTGAACCAGAACTGACCTGAATGTCCTCCTCCCTGAGGATTAGCTTCTATGGGACCACAAGGCACCATTCAGGCTTCCAAAGGAGGGAAGAAACCCATAATGCCAGAAGCTACAAACCATAAATTTACACATAAAAAAGTGCCTAATTGTGAGTGGAAAACAGACAAAAACAATAGATGTGCTGGTGGGAACAGGTGAGATCCCAGGAGAATTCAACTATACCAAAAAAAAAAAAAAAAAAAAAAAAAAAAACAACTAAGGAATACTGAGAGCAGAAGAGCACATTATTGGTTATCCAATACCATAGGTCATCCCTGAAAACATACATATAAGCAACATTATACAGGCATAACAGCTTATACTTAGGAATGTATATATGTATATATTCATAAAAAACCCATGAGTTTGAAAGGAAGCAAGAAGAGATGTAAGGGAGGGCTTGGAGGGAAGAAAAAAAAGGGTTGGGGAATGATGTAATTGTAGTATAATCTCAAAAACTCAAAGACATAATTAAAAGAAAAAAATCCTTTTTATGTTTCCAAATTTTACTGCAGCCTAAAGCATTCTCAGTCTATTGAGTGTCATATTTAACAGCCCATCAGACTGCCATTGCTGACAATGACAATGGTCCCAACCACCAAAAGGTGAAGCTCAAACCAATCTTGGGGATACACAATACCACCTGGTGAAAAGATCTTCAAAGTCATATCACAAAGGAGAAGCCAAGTTCATTTTATAATTATTTTTTCCATAGTGAGTCTCTTTCTGCATTTCCATTCAACTCAGTTCATCTATTACTTTGATTCTTGCTTTTTTTTTCCTGCTCAGATTGTTATTTTCTTCCTTCCAAAACATTTAAAACATACTTTCTTTGCAGCTTGAATTTAGTAACTGTAATACCAAATACTCTGATTGGTTTGATGCAATGTTCATTTGCCTTTGCTTTTGTGAGATGCCTAGGATATTAAACACAGAATCATGTGAGATTTGTTTTATTGTTTGGCCTTTCTTTTTTTCTTTTATGAAATTTTTAAATTAAATTTTATTTTTTATATTAATTTCAGTTTATTCTTTTTGTAGCTCCCTTCCTCATTCCCTCCCCATCCCACCCTCCCTCTCTCATCTCCTCCAATGCCCCTCTCCAAGTCCACTGATAGGGGAGGTCTTCCTCCCCTTCCATCTGACTCCAGCTTATCAGGTCTCATCAGGACTGGCTGCATTGTTTTTCTCTGTGGCCTGGCAAGGCTGCTCCCCTCTCAGGAGGAGGTGATCAAAGAGCCAGCCACTGAATTCATGTCAGAGACAGATCCTGTTCCCATTACTAGGGAACCCACTTGGATACTGAGCTGCCATGGGCTACATCTGAGCAGGGGTTCTAGATTATATTCATGAATGGTCCTTGGTTGGAGTATCAGTCTAAGAAAAGAATCCTGTGCCCAGATTTTTTGGTTCTGTTGTTCTCCTTGTAGAGTTCCTGTCCTCTCCAGGTCTTACCATCTTTCCTAAGATTCCCTGCACTCTGCCCGAATTTTGGTTTTGAGTCTCAGCATCTGCTTTGATTTCTTGCTCTTGACCAATGAATTTAGAAAGCAAACTATCAGGTAACAGCTGGTCCTCAGGGAAGACATTTCTCTCATCTAAAGCCTAGGCTGGCACAGCTGGTTCTTTCCCATCTTAAGGTTATAGCCTATAGCTTTCCTCCTCCCCACATAGCTTTCTAAATGGTCTTTAGAAAAGAAGAACCAAACTCATTTATTAACAAATGCCCTGGGGAAATTATTTCTTTAGAGCCTCTTGGCACTTTATTTTTAGGAAATTCATTTTTCTTCCATGGAGTACACCTAGTTTCCTGTGTGATACTGGCTTTGAACTATTTTTAAAATGATTATTATATGTATGATTTTTAGGTATTATCTCACTAGCTCAGCTTTAAACTTCTAGTCTACCACAATACTGCAAATGGAGGTCAGGCTGGCCTGCTTCAGGATGCACAGATGAAAAGGAAAATGAATTCTATAGCAGCAATGCAGACTTTAAGAGTTGGGTAGGTAGTGGAGACCCAGGTGAGCTGATGCAGGGGACTCAGGAGAACACTCTCCTTAGCTTCCCTGAAGACTTTGATACCTCTATTCCACTCTGCTTTGATCTGTCCCTGTACATTGGGTTAGTTCATGCTCCTGTATCTTCCTGACTACCCCTTTCTTCCCCATGCCTGTCTGCATTGCTGGTCCTGTTTTACCACTGTGTGTTTTATTTTGGAAACAACATAATCCACTGTAACTTATTTGGCATTCATCATATATTCAAGTGGATTTTTAAAAACTTTATCTTAATAACAAGTGAAAGATAAAAGTGAGAAAGAAAAATTTATGTTAACCTGCTTGGGGTTGAAAGCGGATTAGTATGTATCTAGAGAAAAATGTGGAGATTTAAGTACTTTTATGAGGCTTAAGTATTTATACAGATAACTTCAAGCTTTTCATTCATATTATTTTCATCTTCATTTTATTATTTATACCATGAAATATTTGGTGGGTTTTGAAAGGCTAAATGCCATATTGTATCATAAATAAATATTTTGATAGATTCTGGTATGACAAGTAGTAGGTAGTATTAAAATTTACCAGCCCTCATTTCAATTCAATAGAGAGGTTCAGATAGAGAAGAAAATATTACAACTCAGCAAAATGTGTCCACATACTTTCAAAGTAATCTCTTTACAGTGAAGAGGATGTAAATAGCAGTTATTAGACAGGTATGCACTAGAAGAACAGGCATTAACACAGGTAGCCTGTTCACATGCTAGGTGAAGGGAGTTCATATTGTATTAAACATAGAAGACTAGCACTCTGGAGAGAACAGAATGAGTCTTCAGGTCTGTGTACACATGATTAAAATGATCTCATTTTTCAGTTTTCAGGAAAGTGTCTTCAAATAGGTGCCCTCAAGCCCTGGCATCCAGGTCACTCAAAGTTCAGAGAAACTTCAATTGTTTAGAGCTAGCTGTGATGAAATACAGCAGTCACTTTAATATCTCCTAGGCAAGTGCTGTTGGAAGTGGAAAATTTTTATGCACATTGGCTTGTGGGAAGATGCTGTATTTAGAGTGATGTAAACCATGGACCTCGCTTCTGTCTTCCAAATCAAAATAGGCTCTGTGGACAATAGAACATGTGTTAGCTGGGTATTTACGGAAAGCACACATTCTTAAGATCTTATCCCTCTCCTCTTGAGCCACAGTCTACATTTTATGGGCTCCTGGCTTTTTCTAATGCTTACGCTAAATAAAGAAAATAATAACTTCACAACAAGCTTTTACGACAGTGGTTCTCCAATTTCTGTGTGTGGCCGAAAGTGCTGGATGGTCAGAATCACAGACGCACTGGAGTCTACAAGGGCTGGGAACTTTGCGTATCTTACCACATTCTCCCAGGAGACTTTGATACCCATCAAAGCTGGAAAACCACTGCTGTCCTTATCCAATTTGTGATCCATAAACTCAAAATATGTTAGGGGTGGATTCTCAAGATACAATTCTAGTTATATGACTGACTAAAATAGACACTTATTTTTAACTGGACTTTGTCCCATTTTAATTAGAATCAGTGGTGTTTGTAGTAGCTAGAGTTTCTATAATCTGAAAATACATCCAGAATAAGTAAAATTATTTCTATAAAAAACAATTAAAGGCAATTAAGGAATGCTGAGAGCAGTTGAAATAATCAATCCTCCCAGTTGGTTTTTCAATGCCAAGTTGTTATCCCTGAGATTATATACATTTGCAACATTATATGGACTGAACAGGTTGTGTTTAGATATTTCATATATATATATATATTATACACATGCACATATACATATATAAAACAATTAAAAGTGGACATGAATTTGAGAAGCATCAGTGGTATATGTGGGAGCGATTAGAAAAGGGAAAGGGACAGAACAAAGAACTAATATAATTGTTTTATAATTTTAAAAATAAAAAATATTAAAAAAATAATTTTAAAATAAAAAGAATGTTGTAATTGTAAGCACATTTCAATGGTAATAACCTGTACCCAGAAACAGAAAACATTCAATTCCTTAACATATCACCTCCCCCTAAGTGGGGTACAGCCTTACCAGGTCACAGAGGAAGATAATACAGCTAGTCCTGATGAGACCTGATAGGCTAGGGTCAGATGGAAGGGTAGGAGGTCCTCTCCTATCTGAACTGGAGGAGGGGAATGGGTGGTGAAAAGGGAGGGAGGGTGAGACTGGTAGGGGAAAAGGGAGGGGGCTACAGTTGGGATAGAAAGTGAATAAACTGTAATTAAAAGAATAAAATTTAAAAAACATAGCATAACTAGCTAGTTTAACAGTTTAACTATGCAGTAGAAGAGAGCTGGCTGAATCTCAACTTGTGTTTAGAAGCATTCTCCTTTTTTTTTTTTTTTTTTTTTTTAATCCAGTCATCACCTGTCTTTGGCAGATGCACTACTTCCTCTGCTAGTGAATAATAACTGTTTTTTTTTTTTGTTTGTTTGTTTTGTTTTGTTTTTTGTTCCCAGGGTATCTTTTAGGAAAAGTAAATTTTAGTATTCCATGCTTAAAATCCATTTTAAAAACAACAAAAAAGGTAAATCTCCTTCTCATCACTTCTTTCTAGGCCACTCACGTTGCCACGGAGGAGAATAGGGCCATGCACCTCTAATGAGACCAAATACCACAAAATATAAAAAATTATTTGTCCAATTTTTTACGGGATACAAAACTTAATATTTATTAGCCATTTAATTATGACTTCAGAAAAAAATTTGATAGTGAAAGAATAATGTTTGTTAATAATTAGGGAAATGAGCAAGGCACAAAATTTCTTAATAGGGCCATCCCTTCTACTTCCTGCATGGTAAACATTGGTGAAGGAAATATGCTGTACTAAGATAAGAGGGAGAGACACATTTGGATTTTCTCCCCAAATGATTCAACATAATACTGGCAATGGCTTTAAGAAATGTATTTATTTGTAGCTCATTGTTTCAGTGGCTTCATCACTTTGCTTTTTAAAGCCTTGTACAATGGGTCACTTCGCAATCCAGACCTCCAATTTTACCAATGAAGAAAAAAAATGAAACCACAAAGTCAGATAACTATACTATTTGCAGATGTAAGAAATGAGCTAATTTTCTTGTATTTTAACCCAAAGATCCTTGCAACAAGCCCTTCAGCCGTTTGCTTTGTATTTGAACAACTCATTTATGAGAACGAAGCCAGTATATTGTGAAGAACAGGCTTTAAACGTACGCAGACTTTGAGATCAAAGCCTTTATTCTAAGGAAATATTCAGTAATGGAAAAATGACATATGTATAACAATATGTGTTGTAATGGTCAGAAACATGAAAAATAGTTTTTACCTTCAGCTTCTGACTTCAATTTATGAAAGGCAGATCAGATTTAACTGGTAAGAAATGCAGAAGGAAACTGAGATAACTGACCACTTGGGACCTTGTTCAAAATTTTAATAAGTTAAAATTTTATCATTAAAGGTTTGGGTCAGTGTACTCTTGATGGAGGACTTGATGGGAAGTTATTTCTCAGGAAAAGAAACAGCTCGGGGGCATCATGGACAGATGAGTTCTGCTTTCGAAGTGCAAAGTTGTGAAATTACAGGAAATCTTGTTTGTTTGTTTATCTAGGATATTGACAGTCTTTTCAAGAAAATCTGCTTAAACCTTAGGATAAGAGGTTTCTTTAAGAATTTAGTTTAAGTACATGTTTGTAAAATACTGGAGCCAAACTAAATGTTCAAATATGCTGCCTTAGACTGTTGTACAACTATTCAGTACTATAATATTAGCTGGGCAGCAGTGTGCATATGTTTAGTCCCAGTACATGGCAGGTAGAAGAAGGCAAATCTCTGAGTTCAAGGTCAGCCTGCTCTATAGAGTGAGTTCCATGACAGCCAGGGCTACAAAGAGAAACCCTGTTTTGAAAACCAATGATAATAATAATAATAATAATAATAATAATAATAATAATAATAATCTATTAACATTTTGTAGAATGTTTAAAACACAGAAAGAGTATCATAATAAACTATTGAATCTTAAGGGAATGACATGTTCAGCAAAACCTAAAAGTTGTACCAGCATAAAGGAGGATAAAAGTTACATGTGTACACAAGCAAGCATACAGCAAAAGCTGCATAGTGAGTGTCGGGGGGGTGGTGGGATCAGAGGTCTGACAATGTTTATGTGGGAGATGGCTGACTTATTTTTCTATCACACTGTAGTAAGTAAAATCAAAACTTAACAGCTTAAGATCAACAGCTTAAGATCTCTTCAGAGATCTACCATGGCCAGCTTGCCTTTGAGATTCTGCTCTCCTAAGGCTGAAATCAGCTGCTGGGAACCTGTGGTTCCTGTCAGCTCTGGAGGGTAATCTACCGCTTAGATTATGCGCATCACTGGAAGTTCAGTTTCTTGTGGCAGTAATGCTGAGGTCGCTTCCTCCCTAGCTTCAGCCTGGATCAAGACTCAGCCTCTAGAGTCTGAGAGCATTTCCTAGCTAATGTTCCTGTCACTTCTAACTCCGTCTAGCATAGCTCTCAATAACGCTCATTGTAGCACTGCCAAACTTACTTTTGGTCCATTGCTGTCTGTTTTGCAAAAAAACTTGTATTAATCATCATAAGACAAGCAATACGAGTTATTCTCAAGCAAGAAAATTTAATTCTATCCATATGATTATTTCTGCCTGTAAGTACATATTCTCAGCTCTTAAAACAGCATTTTTCTGATGCACTTTTTATCTGCATATAACTTTTTATTCTTGTTGAATTTTAGTGTTTAGTTCATATATATTCCAGACATGTATAGAATCTGCTTCTGATATTTCACCACCACAACATGCATGTGTTAAGATTAATGAGAGAGCTTCTTGTCAATTCCTTAATCTTAATAATAAGAGCTTTGATTTAGTAATCTCTTGTTTTTAATTCATAGTATGATTGATGACCTTTTTAAAAATTTGTTTATTTCTTTTATTAATTATAGTTTATTCACATTGTATCCCAGCTGTAGCCTCCTCCCCTTTCCCCTCCCAATCCCACCCTCCCTCCCTCATCTCTTCCCATGGCTCTCCCCAAGTCCACTCATTGGGGAGGTCCTCCTTCCCTCCCCTCTGACCCTACCCTATCAGGTCTCATCAGGACTGGCTGCATTGTCTTCCTTTGTGACCTTGTAAGGCTGCTCCCCCCTCAGGAAGAGGTGATCAAAGAGCCAACCACTGAGTTTATGTCAGAGACAGTGTCTGTTCCCATAACTAGGGAACCCACTTGGAGACTGAACTGCCATGGGCTACATTTGTGCAGGGATTCTAGGTTATCTGATGCACTTTTAATTAAAGTTGATCTTTAATTTCAAATGTATAAAATGATACATATTTATGCATATGTTTATTTCTAATGTTCTTTTAACTACAATAAATGTACACAAAATGTCAGCTTTGTTCTTTACTATATACTCAGTGTCAAAAAAATTCCTGGTATTTAATAGGTAACAAAATTTGATAAATGAATTAATTTTTAGTACATACATACAAGACCCTAATAAAAGCATTATTATTACTTAGCAATTTTTCATTTGCATTCTTTTTCCAGAAGTAAAGAAAAATATTACTGTACTTTTAATCTGAAGCATATTTTTTCTTTCTTTTCTTTGAAGCTTGAAGAAAAATTTATTAGAATTTAAAAGAAAAACAACACCTGGAGAGAGAAGCTGTAAACCCCAGCAACTCCCCAAGGAAGAAGAATGCAGGAGAAAAAAAATAAGAAATTCAACCTGCACAGACGTCAGCCAAGTGGAGGGTAAACAACCATTTGCTGGGAAAGAGGGCTCTAAGGAAGTCCAAAGTTTTAGGCAAACGTGCTTACAGCAGAAGCAGAAAAAAGAAAGGGGAAAGTCGTGTTTTCAGAGCACTCAGAGAAGCTGGCTGATTTATGAGGCAGCATGGCTGTAGTCTGCATAGGGGTAGGGATTCCCAGAAAGCAAAGCACTTGCCTCGTTGAAAGGATAATCAAGGCCTATCTCTTCAGCATAGCTTAAGGTGAGCCTGCCCTCACAGGAATTGTTTCACCTTCCTGAGGGTTGATCCTTTCACAGGGTCAGTGACCCAACCAACCAGATTCATCCTTAAATTAATAACTGCCACAGCAGTTTATTTCCACCTAGAGGTAGATTCCATTCTTCGCTATAATACCTCTCCTCCCCTAAAGAGGTAATTTTAATGTCATTTAGGAAGTGAGCTGAAACTTGGGCAATAGCTGTAATCCGTATTCATCATGAAAGTCTAGATATCCAGTTCCAAAGCTGTCGACCAGAAGCGAGTTATTTCTGGCCTGGATTTCTAGTTCTAACCCCATGTACTGCTTTTAGGAAAAGGCGTTCGTTTAGGGTAAGACTGGAAAGCAGAGATCTCTCTGGTTTTCCTGAACAGGGAACTAAGGCCACGTCTAGAATTGTTGCTTCTAGGGACCCACTCCTGAGCTGCCAGTCTGGTTGGCTCTCCTGATTTTAGCCCGCCTATGCCTCTTCCAACTTCCAGGCCTTACTCAGGGGGCTCATCTTGTGCCCATATCCAGTCTGGCCTACCCCAAGACCCACATCTGACACAGATCCAGCTTTGAGAGTCCCTGAATCCTTGCTTGTCTGCCCCAGCCTGAACCCCCAGGCTTTGCTTCAGTCATATATCCTGTACACCATTCTGACTCAGGGCAGCCTAAAGTCTCATATCAGATGCACAATAGATGAAAGAAATCCATATGCCAATGTGTCATTACAAAACCACAAACAATGTGAAAAGCCAAGAGAGTGTGTGACCCTTCTCCCATTCACCAGTTCTATAGAAATGGTCTTCAAAGCAAATGATCTGGTGGGATCTAAGAAACAACTCAAAAGAACAACAATAAACATAGCCAAAAATTTAAGGAATTTAAAGAAGACACAAAGAAACAGCTCAATGAATTTAAAAAGAATATCAGGAAATGCCTGAATGATGTCCTCAAACACAAAAATACTACAGAATGAAATGATGAAGACAGTTCAGCATTTCAGATTTGAATTCAATTAACAGATGTAAATATTGAAGAGAATTCAAGCTCCAATGAAGATAGAATCTAAAAATTAAAGCCTCTATTAAAAGAGGAATCTTTAAAATTAGAGTGGATATAGTACAAAATAGATTATCAGAACTTGATGATGAAATAGAACAATTAGACTACATAAGCAAGAAACATGAAAAATCAAACAAAACAAAACCCAAAAGCCCAATCACACAAACAAGCAAATGAAACATAGAAAAGGAACATTTGAGAACTTTGGGGCACCATGAAAAGACTCAATCTTCCAATTATAGTCATGGATCAAAGAGAAGAATCCTAGGTGAATGGCATAAATCAGACTTTCAATCAGATCAGAGAAGAAAACATTTCAAAACTGAGGAAAGACACAGATACAAGACAAGAAACAGATACAAGAAGCACACAGAACACCAAATAGACATGGACAGAAAAAAATTTGTCTTACCATGTCCTAGTTAATATACTAACTGCACAGGCAAAGAAAGAGAACCAAAAATTGAAAATCAAATCAAAACAAACCCACAGATCGAATATAAAGGAAAGCCCATAATAGCCAATTTATTAATGGAAAACATTAAATATCAGAAGATCATAGAACAATGTACTTCAGTTCCTAATAGACTATATTTGCCAACCTAAACCTCTGTATCCAGCAAAACTACTTGTCTCAGGTTAAGTAGGGAGGAAATCTTTCCATGATCCAAATGGCCTAAAAGAATTCCTGTCCACTCAAACAAATGAAGGGATAATTGCTGAAAACAAAGTATGGGTGAGAACAGAAAAACAAACAACAATAATGCAGTCAATGAAATGACTATACTCAATAAACACCTTTCAAAAATAACTTTAAATATTTATAGTCTCTGGCCAAGTGGTGATGACACACCTCCTTAATCTGCACTCAGGAAGCAGAGACAGACAGATCACTGAGTTGGAGGACAGCTTGATCCACAGCCATGACTACACAGAGAAATCCTGTCTTAAAAATAAATAAATAAATAAATAAATAAATAAATAAATAAATAAATAACGGTCTTTCCTCCACAACCAAAAGACACATTAGCTGAATGATTAAGAAACAATTCATCTTTCTGTTTTCTATAGGAAACACATCTTAGTTTTAAAGAGAGATATCACCATAGGATAAAAAGATGGACAAAAGTACTCCAATCAAATGGGACCACTAGCTAACCGGACATTACTATTTCAATATTCAACAAAACAGACTTCAAACTAAAACTAGTGAAAGGAGACAGGAGAGGGCATTTCATTTCACTCAGCAACAATTAACCACGATGACATTACAACTGTAAATCTATACTCACCAAGTTCTGGTATGGTGTAGATTAATAAAAAGCTTACTGCTGGAATTAAAGATTCAGGCTAACACCAATCTAGTAACAATAGATGATTTCAATATTCCATTTTCTCCAATATAGGTCCACTTGGAAAAAAAAGATCAGTGATTCCTCAGAATTAAATGTCATCTTACATCAAGTGGATCTGGCAGTTATCTACAAACTATTCAACCTGAACACAGCATTCCATAGAAGCTTCTCTAAAATAAACCACATTTTTAAACAAATTTTTAAAAATGAAATAACCTCCTGCAGCCAATCTGACTGCAATGCAATAAAACTTAAAGCTAACAGTGAATGGATTTCTAGTAAATGCACAAAGCGATGGAGATCAAACAACACATTACTGACTGATCAACCAGTCAAGGAGAAATCAAGAAAGGAATAAAAGTTTCCTGGAACTAAGTGAAAATAAAAGCATGACACAACAAAACCTCTGGGACAAATTAAAAACAGTCATAGAGGGAAATTTATGGCTTTAAGCTCCAACATTAAGAACACAGATAAATGACTTAATGGTACATCTCAAGAATTTGGAAAACAAGAACAAGCCAAGATCCAGTAGATACCAAGAGGTAATAAAAAATAGAGCCAAAATTAATGAAGTAGAAACAAAGAAAATAATACAAAGAATAAAAAAATTCTAAGGCTGGTTCTTTAGGAAGATGAACAAGATAGATCCTTGGCTCAACTTAGCAAAGCAAAAGGTGATGTGAACTCATGGAATCAGAAATGAGCAAGGAAACTTTAAAACAGACACCAAAGAAATTCAGAATATTATGAGGAAATGCTTATACTTCATTAAGTTAGAAAATATGAATCAAGTGAATGAATTTCTAGAGTCATCCACTGCACCAAAGTTAATACAAAAAGAGATAAAAAGCATAAACAGACCCACACAAAATAAAAGCAAACAGTTCTAAGTGTTCTGATTTAAAGAAGCCCAGGCCTAGATGAATTCACAGTGGTGTTCTTCCAGACCTTCAAAGACAATCTTCAACTAACAATTTTCAAAAAATTAGAAAGCAAAACAAAAACAGAAGGATCACTCCCACACTTGTTCTGTGAAGCAAATATTGTTCTAATAACTAAAACTAAATAAACATACAGCACAAAAAGAAAACTATACACTAATATCCCTGGTAAACATACATGCAAAATTGTGAAGTAAGTGAGTTTGAGGCCACCCTGGTCTCCAAAGTGAATCCAGGACAGACAAGAATACTCAGTGAAACCCTGACTCAATAAACCAAACCAAACAAACAATCAAACAAAAAACTGTGAAATAAAATACTCAAAAGCTGAATGCAGGTACATACCAAAAAGATCATCCACCAAGAACAAACTGGTTTTATCTTGGGATTGCAGGGATAGTTCAATACACAAAAGCCAATAAATACAATAGATTCATAAATGGATGCAAGCACCAAAATTGCATAATCAACAAAATAGAGGCAGAAGAAATGACTGATAAAACCCAATGTGTCTTCATGACAAAAGTCCTGAGGGTGGGAGCGGAGGAAAGATACCTCAATATAATAAAGGCTATGTATCTGACAAACCCACAGTCAACATTATCCTAAGTAAAGAAAACTTGAAGCAATTCAATAAAAGTCATGAATGAAACAGGGCTGTCCACTATCCCTACTCCTCTTCAATATAGTGCAGGAAGCACTAGATAGAGCTCTAAGACAAAAGAAGAAAATAATGAGCCTATAGCTAGGAAAAGAAAATCCCTATTTGCCAATGCAATAATATTATGCAGAGAAGGTATTAAATTCTACCAGAAAATTTCAAGAAATGATGAAAATTTTAGGAAAGTTTCAGTACCAGTCAGGGAAGGCTTCATTTTGAGATGTGGGCCATAGGAGTGTAACCCAAAGTATATAGGCTATTGCTGTTGGGACATAAGACTTGTTATATAAATTGTAATTAATAAAAAACAAAAAGAAAAAAAAAGACTTGTTAAAATTGAGCTAAAACTAACCTGGAGACCTCCTTTCTGAAGACTGAAGACTAGTATTCATAGTACCTGGAAGGTGCTGTGCAAATTTCTAAGAGATGTGGTGAGGAATCCATCATTCTACCCAGCTGTAGGGCTTTTCAACAATAACCAGCGTGCAAAGATATCCCCTATGAGGCAGTAGTGGTACTTATGTCTAGGTGGTAACTAATAGCTGAATAATTCAACCTAAAACCTATTTAATAAGAGGGAAATCATGTATAATAGAAGGGAAATCATGTCTGGGACTTCAAATATAGTTACTATTGGCTGGTGAGGCCATTACAACCTAGAAGAGAATGCACTACTCTCACTTTCTCAAACCAGTGCAACCCCTGACCATATTCTTAATACTCATTCCTTCACTTCTGTAGCTTTCACCCTTTATTAACAAAGTGTCTCTTTGCAGCAGACAGAGGCCATTTCAGAAAGTCACACGTGCTCAAAATGTAGAGAATAGTTAGTTATCTCTGGGGTGCCCGGCACCGATTGCCACATTACAACACCACTCCGGACCTCACAAAGGAGGGGCTGAAAGAATGTAGGAGCCAGAAAACTAGGACACCTATGAGATTATGTCATCTATATATGCAAGGGAATTGCACCCATATTTCAACAATATGACAGTCTAAACAAGACATGAACAGTGATAATAGTAGTTGACAGGTCAGTGTGGATGAAGAGATCATCAGCAGGCGTCATCCCTAAATGAAGAGCTACAGGTGATTAATGACTGCTAGGAGAAGGGGAAACAGCCTTCTCTAGGATGAGCTCCCTAAATTGTTAGCTAATACCAAGAGCCAGTTCTAAAAACATGTACATGCGAGGAACACTAAATAGAATCCGAAATTTGTATTTCTATGTTTACTCATACATACATGTAACAATGATAATTAAAGAAAAAGAGGTCGTGATTTGAGAGAAACCAGTGTGTAGAGGGAAGTTTAGAGGGAGAGAGGAAATAATGTGAATGCAGTACACATATAGGAAATTATAAGCATCAATTAAAAAAGCAATCGATTAGTTAATTGATTTGTATTACATATACAAGCAAACTGGCAAATGAGCCCAGAGCGCAGGAAGAATGTGTGCTAGGGACTGAATTTTTGGTGACACGCATAAGCCAAGGAAGAACACCAAGTCCTCAGCTGAACTAGACTGGTGCTTCTGTCAGGCTTGTTAGCAGCAGGGAGTGACTGGAAGAGTTGGAGCTCCTACTCCATTGTGGATGATTATGGGAATATGTGACTAATGCATACTGAGTGAGCCAAGTCCCATTTAGGCAGCTGACAATGGCTAACTAGTCTGCGTATGCCTGAGAACATGAGATGAGGATGTTATTTTACAAGGTTTCACTTAATCTTTAACAGGCCATTAGGGTCAAAGAATGATGAAGCTCTGATAATCTACGAATACATCATTCTGATTCAGAAAACAGACACAAACCCTGAAAATGATAAGAAGGGAAATATTGATGTTAAGAAGGCTTGAAGATTCTCTTGCTCTTAAAGAATAACCCGAGGCTGAACTTTTCCATTTTCAAATTTATGTAGTCCATTAGCAAATTATGAAATACATTTCTGGGTTCCAATCAGATAATTTGTCAAATGAAGAGGAAAAGTACAGAGTTTATTGACTTGGAAGTATAAATATTGATGCTGAACACTGTTATTTCTTTTCTGTGTGTGAGATGTTAAAGGTATGTCTAAGTTCCGACCATGGCTGAAATGTTTCTCATTGCTTTATAAGATGGGAAGTTTCTAAATGGAAGTTACAGAATACAGAGATTACATGCTTGAAGGGAAAAAATGCTTCTTTAATTTTACTAATATTTAACTAAAATTTAGCAAGATTATATAAAAAACCTTCAACAATAACAGTATAAGGCATATCAATACTAATGACTTTTCAGCTAAAAAAAATGTTGGTTTTGTCTTATTGTGATGCTGAAGTTATTTTAAATATATTGTATAGGTCTAAAATTATCTGCATATTTTGGTCCTAATACATTGTTACTAAATGTGAGTAGCAAAAAGCACATAAATTGCTATACCACAATATGAGCACTTTGAAAATTATTTTCATACAGTGGACTATTTTGCTGTATTGTTTATCATTATAAATAGAAACATTGTATTTTATGCAAATATTTTTAACTACCTAGGGACCCCAAGACATAAAAATATAGAGAAAGAAGCATGAAGTAGTATATTTAATGTTCAAGATAGTACCTATGAAGTTCACTTTGTGTTGTCTCTAAAATTTATTTTAGTTCTAAGAACATAGTTTTTTTTAAATCATGGTTGTTTATTATTATGAAAATAATGCAAATGAAACAATCAACTGTAACATGTGAGAAATCTCCAAAGTGTAATACTTGAAGGGCCTAGTAAAAAATATTATACAAAAAAGATCATAATTAAGGGCATGCATGCACTTATCAGTAAAGAATGAGATTATTACAAAACAAAAATTACCTCTTAATTTTAACTGAATAAAGGTTTAAAATAAAAAACATATCACAAAGTTTAATGGAGATTTCATTATTAGGGAATCATTCTTTTATTTTTAATTTTTATTTATTTATCCATTTATTTATTTATTTATAAATTCTTTTTTTTAATTAATTTATTTTTTTATTTTTTTATCAGTTACATTTTATTAATTCTGTATCCCAGCCGTGCCCCGAACCCTCATTCCCTTACAGTCCCTCCCTCCCTCCCTCATCACCACTGTGCCCCTTTCCAAGTCCACTGATGGGGGGGGGACCTCCCCCATTCATCTGATCCTGTTTTATCAGGTATCTTCATTGAGTT
>REGO01000012.1:7831136-7870883 GCA_010120015.1 Rhombomys opimus
TTCACCTCCTGTGATGTTCCCTGTCGGTCTAGAAATCTCCACCGTTGTCTTCCTGGGTTAGAGGTCCTTCCATTCACCAACTCAGAAGTTCAGGTATTCCACTGCTCAGAAACGGTGTGTGCTCGTCGCCATCTTGGCTCCGCCCTATAAATTCTTTATTAATTATACTTTATTCACTTTATATCCCCCCTGTGGTTCCTTCCCTCTTCCCTTCCCAATCCTTCCCTTCCTCCACCCTCTGCATGTGTGCCCCTCCCCACATCCACTGATAGGGGAGGTCTTCTTTTCCTTCCTTCTGATCCTAGGCAATTAGGTCTCATCAGGAGTGTCTGCATTGTCTTCTTCTGTGGCCTGGTAATGCTGCTTCCCCCTGCAGGGAGGTAATTAAAGAGCAGGCCAATCAGTTCATGTCAGAAACAGTCCCTGTTCCTATTACAATGGAACCCACTTGGATATTAAACTGCCATGGGCTATATCTGTGCAGGGGTCTTAGGTTATCTCCATGAATGGTCCTTGGTTGGAGTATCAGTCTCAGGAAAGACCCCTGTGCTCAGATGTTTTGGTTCTGTTGCTCTCCTTGTGGAGTTCCTGTTCTCTCCAGTTCTTACTATTTCCCACTTCTTTCATAAGATTCCTTGCACTGTGCCCAAAGGTTGCCCTTAAGTCTCAGCATCTGCATTGATAGTCTGCAGGGCAGAGCTTTTCAGAGGTCCTCTGTGTCAGGCTCCTGACTTGTTCCCTCTTTTCTCCTTCTTCTGATGTCCATCTTCTTTGCCTTTCTGGTTAGGAATTGAGCATTTCAGCAAGAGTCCCCCCTCTTGATTAGTTGCTTTAGGTGTACAGATTTTAGTAGGTTTATCCTATATTATATGTCTATATGGGTGAGTATATACCATGTGCGTCTTTCTGCTTCTGGGATAGCTCGCTCAGGATGATCTTTTCCAGATCCCACCATTTACCTGCAAATTTCACGATTTTCTTTTTTTTTTTTATTGCTGAGTAATATTCCATTGTGTAGATGTACCACAATTTCTGTATCCATTCCCCCATTGAGGGGCATCTGGGCTGTTTCCAGCTTCTGGCTATTACAAATAAGGCTGCTACAAACATAGTTGAACAAATGTCCTTATTGTGTACTTGAGCCACTTTTGGGTATATGCCTAGGAGTGGTATAGCTGGATCTTGAGGAAATGCTATTCCTAGTTGTCTGAGGAAGCGCCAGATTGCTTTCCAGAGTGGTTGCACAAACTTACATTCCCACCAGCATAGAGAATCAATTTTTAAAATAAGATACAAAAAGTAATATTGATGAAGTAAATGTTGCAGAATTTTGATTATACTAAATTGACAAATCATCTCTATTAAAGTTGTCATAAAGTTATATTATAGCATATAGCACTTAGAAATATATGTAATCACCAATGGGAAATCTAAAAATACATCATCCAACTATTAACAGGTTTAATGTAGAAGTGTCAATTCAGGAACAGCAGGTGATATTTTTAACATTATCTTCAGGATAGGTAGATATTCCCCATAGCAAATCAACATGGAAATATTGTAGTTGAACCTCAGTTAAGACAAAGGTAATAACAGACATATATCAAACAATTTTGAGCACATATTCATAGCTGCTATGTGCTTATGATTACAGCAGCCATGTTATTCCCAGATGACAGCACCTCCTGGCTCTCCAGCTCACCCAGCAACCCTTAAACAATCTCTAATCACTGTCCAGTGAAGCTTCCTAAGACCTTGGGTAGATTATATAGCTGGCTTATTTAGGGCTGAGCATTCCATGGTCATTCCCTCTCAGTACTTTGAGCAGATGTAAGTCTTTGCAAAGAGAGGCTTCTCTGTCACAGTATGAAAGTAGCACTAGTCCATAATACTAACATAAATATTTATAAGGAGATCTCAAAACATGCCCAATTAGAGAAAAACAGCAGCATGATCCTCCATGGGTTCCATGACGTACCCAATCGTAGACTTCTGACCAGGGTTATAGAAGAAAGTATGTATTCCTGTGTGGTGAGTAGGCTTCCAAGCCAACCACAGTGTAAGGTGTATCTAAGGTACTTGTGCTGCTGCTGGAGCAGTGAGCATATCTACTCGCTGGCTCTGTACTGTCTGCATGATCTACAGGAGGATTACAGTATTGATTAATCTTCTTCCTCATCCCACAAAGATGTTTCTGATACCATGAGGGCTACCCAGCAAGGAGATTAGTTTCCCACTCAGTTCCAACTTGATTTCTGTGTCCTGTTAACAGGTGTGGCATCCTCAGAAATAAGGTCTTGCCATCTAGTTGTTCTAGACAATAAAGAGCAAAGGCAGTGGCCTGTGTTTTGTTTGGGGACCTATGAGACTTCTCTACACAATAGGATGTATCCAGGACCTGGCACGGGGGTTTTTGTTTAAAGGCCATTTTCATCTTGGAGCAGCATTGTTCTCCTATTGAAACATATCTCTGTTCTAAGTTCTTAATATTTTTATTTAATTTTTAAGTTTAAATTGTAGTTTATTGTGTGGTAACTTTCCATTTGGATATTTTTATGCATCACAGTTATTGTCAACAGTGAAAACTATAAAGATATTGAATCAGTGAAAGTAGAAACACAACTTACCTAAACCTATGTGATATGGCAAATCAGTTCTAAGAAAGAGGTCAGAAGTACAAACATCAACATTAAGAAAAAGCAAAAATATCAACTTGATTTTACCTCAAAGGTAACTATAACAAATTAATGAGCAACTACAAGGTCAGCAATGTGAAAGAAACAACAATCGGTCAAGAAATAAAAGAGATATGTTACTGAAAAATAATTTAAAATTAAAAAGTTTGAGTTTGACTTTTCCTTGCTTAACCAAAATAATAAACCTACAAGTGGACATGTCAAGAAAGAAGAGAATAAGGTTCCAATAAATAAAGACAAAATGTAGGAAAAGATGTTATAACGATGCCATAGAGATGCAAAGCATCGTCAAAGTCCTCTGTGAAGAACTGTATGACTACAAACTGAATGTAGATGAAGAAGTCATAAATCTGAGCAGATCAGACATCTCAGTCATGTAAATCTCTAAACAAAGCAATCCCAAGTCCAGATGGCTTCAGTGATTGCATGAATCACTGAAAGAACAGTACAGCCCTTCTCAAAGTATTTCAGACAATTGAAGATGGAGGAATACCTTTAAGTTCCTTTTATGAGACCAATGTCACCTTAGTATCAAGGTCAGTCCTACATATTTTAAGAAAATTACAGCTACTTTCCTTACTGACTGTAACTACAGAAATCCTAAATACAGCATAAGGAAACCAAATTTGACAGTAGAGTGGAAGGATCATACACCATCACTAAGTGTGACTTATCCCTGATATGCTAGGATGCTTCAGCATACAGCAACTGATAAACCTAGTCTTCCATATTAACAAGGCAAAATTTACAAAAGTTACACCATCATCTTAATGTATGGGGAAAGAGCATTTATAAAAATTAAATTGTTTTATAATTAACTACCCCATAAACCAGGTACAAAGTAATTTGTCTCGATATAGTGAAAACCACATACAGCAAGCTCTTAACCAGCACTGAGCCAAACATAAAAGCTTTTAGCATCTTATAAAGACCAGGGAAGAGACAGACATGTTTGTTTTCACTACTTCTGCTCAAAGTGGAACTAGAAGTCCCAACAAAGCATTTGGAAAGTGAAAATAAAAGCATACAAATAATTTCTGTCTGTAATTGTCATTTGTGTTTAGAAAATAGTGAAGAACTTAACAAAATTATTGGACCTCATACAGTCATCCAGTGCATGTACATAATTCAAGCTAATGTATAAAAATCAATGGCATTTCTGTGTACTACAACAGTACTCTACAACAAACTATGTGAAAAGAATTTTAAAAAAGTCCACTTACAACAGCATTATAAGGATTATAAAGTTTAGAAAGAGTTTAATCAAAGTGATAAATATTTTTATTCTGAAAATATAAAACAACAATGAAAAAATTCAAAGTACAAATGAACATAAATCTACCTCATGTTCATGGTTTGGAAAAAGAAGCCCAGAAAAAAATATCTATGTTACTCAAAGAGGTGTACAGATCTGATAAAATCCCTATCAATGTGTTAATGCATTTTTCACAGAAATTGAAAAGTCAGTTCTTAAGTTCACATGGAAATGCAAAAGATTTAGTAAAAAATCTGAAGCGAGTATAAAAGACTAAATACATTGCATTTCCTGCTTTCAAATAATATTACAAATCTCTAATAATGAAACAGTACAGTACTGGCAGAAAAACAGACACATATTGTAGTTTGCAGAGGATCCAGAACTGTTTGACATCATTGATGCGTGTTTCCCACAGGAGCCTGCATTTCCCCAAGGACGTGCCCACACCCATGCAAATATGTATAAATACTAATGGACTCAAAGAAGACATGAATTTAGGAGGATAAAATATTGGAAAAGATACAAGGGGAGTCTAGGGATTGTGAAATGGATGGAAGGTAGAATCATATTTCATTATGTACAAGTGTGAAAATTTTCAAACAGTAAACTAAATAACAGACCCGTAGATTCAACATACTTGTCCGCCCAGAAATAAAAGCACTCTTGTATGAGTTTACTTTTAATAATCATTTATGAGGTTTATTAAGAATACAAACAGTTGGGAAAGGGTAGTTTGTTCAATAAGTAGTGTCAGAAAACCTAGGTATCAACAAGAATATGTTGAAAGTACACAGGCCATCCTACAAAAGTCAAGCCAAATTATTTAAATGTAAAACTTGAGGCTATGAAACCCCTAAGAAAAAGCAGAGGTAAAAATATCCTCGATATAGATATTGACAACTGTTTTTTGGATAAAACATGAAAAGCAAAATAAAAAAATAAACAGGAAGCATCATTCTCTAAAGCAATGCAAGCAATCAGTATGATGAAAGGTGACCTACAGAATGGAAATACTGTGTACGAGGTGGGTAATAATTAAGTGTTAAAGGACTTAGAGCTCAGTGACACAAAAAGATTTTGATCAATTAAAGAAAAATAAGGAAAGAAAGGGAAGAAAAGGCATCTTGTACAAAGGTGATTTCAGAGACAGTAAGTTCTACTCCAGGGAGGTCCCATTAGTGGCCAATAAGATATAAAAGGTGACCACTACCACTGAGCACTGGAAAGATGTATAAAAGCCACAATGAGATATTACTTCACATCAGTTAGGGGGATATTAAGGAATCAAAATATCACAAGTCCTAGTATGTAGTGAAAGGGAAACCTTTACACATTACTGGTATGAATGTAAATTGTAGGATTCCTAAAATACCAGACCTACCACATGGTCAGGCAGTTCCACATTTGAGTTTTACCCAAAGGAAATGAAAGCCTAAAAATGAAAGTCAGACACAACTAGCAAGCTCCGTTGAAAAATGTTTGGACATTTTTCTTTTGATTTTTGTGGAATAATGGACTTTGCAGTATTTTACAATTTGTTCTAGACAAAGGCATCCCCAAGTGAGGAAATGCTGATTAAAATCTGCCAGTATACACAATGGCAAATACTTACAATTGAGTATTTCTCACCATTTTATGACATCTTCCCAGAAATATGGATATTTGTGACCTATCTTCAGTAAAAGTGAATCAACCAACCTGAAATCTAATAAAAAAAAATATTAGCTCACAAGGAGACAGTGGATTTGAACAGATGTTTCTATAAAGGATAGGCAGTTAACACACTTCAGACAACAGAGAAACTAGCTAGAGAAATAGAGAAGACGTTTGATAAATCGGTAGAAGTTGAATGTTAGCTGGTGTGGGCAATGAAACCCTTGCACTTCATAACGAAGAGAAGTCATACCCATCGGCTCTTCCCACAGGCGGTTACCCAGTTATAAAAAAGATCACGGGCTTTGCAGACAATGTAGAGCAAGTCTCTATTAGTTCATTTGTGTTGATATGACAACAAGGCCAAGTACTTTTTAGAGAACAATTAAGTTAATGGAAATAAAAAAACGGGTCTTTTAAAGAAAAATTGCTTTCAAAGAACCATTTCTTTTATTAAATTATATAGCTCAGCTTATTTTATGACAGTCTTCATGGCTTAAAGAATAGACTTTAACATCAGATAAAACAATTTGACTTTCCCATGCTGAATCTTTAAAACTCTCTTTACAGATTATATTCTTTCTCATATTTTCTGATGATCATGTCTTGTGACTTCTGAGGATGTATGAAATCCTCCATTAGTTTGATGTTTTGAAAACATACATTACTTGGGTTTTGGTTTCTAAGGCGCACATCATTTCTGTGCTGTTTTGTAACTGCTGCTTATCTGTAAGCCACTGGCATGCAATGGATACCCAATTCTGGAAAGTCGTTATCACTAATTATTACATTTTATTGCTTCATGACTCATTCAGATCCACCTCTCTTGCTACATAATTATTTGTGACAATAGTTTAAAAAATAAATTGCAAGGAAATGAAAGCCCTGAAAAAGTTTCAACTATAAGAGACACATTCCCGTAATTCAAAGAGTGGGTTATGAAAATTGAAAGAGCTATGATCAGACCTTGTGATATGAACAGCTGGTTGAGAACAATTAAAAAAAACAAATGGAATTAAGTGCATTTTTTTTCTTTGGTGGCCATTTATGAGTCAGCTGTAGCATGTCATCTTTTTGCAATAGAAAGCCAAGGACAGTAGAAAATCAACCCAGTAATAAGTGTTTCTGCATATAAAGTCCCACTTGGGAAACGGCTATCCAGTGATGGTAAGAGTATCTTAAATGCTTTCTATATTTATGGTCTGTGAATCCTTTGCAAATACATCAGTCAATTCAGCTAATATTTACAAGAGATCAAGAAGGCAGAAAACAGAAGCTAAAGTTCAGATTGAGGTTCATAGGCTTGGAACGTTCATTAACTTTTTACATCTTATGTAGCTAATTGGCTTGTGATTTGTATAGAAATCATAGTTTCCTAAATATGATCCTTTAAGTTTTTACAGTCTATATTTCATATAAAAGCTTAAAATTTCAGATAACTATAGCTTTTGTCTACACTAATCAATACACAATTTTGATTCCTAAATAGTGCTATAAAACTCTTTGAAAAATATCCCTCCATTTTGAGTGTTTCTTCACTCTGATTTTTAGTTCTCAACTATTCATTTCTTTCTCAAAAATTTAAAAGTTCTGTTTCCCTTATAGTGCAAAGACTACAGTTTGACTTTTACTTCATTCTTGGCTAACAGACTCTGCCTCCTCTGAATAAATGTTGGAAAATTTCAAATCACACATCAAATGCATCTTCCTTCAAATCCCACTGCAGAACAGCCAGAAATATCAGAGTAGAGACTTTTTTCTCAACAACTATTTTCTTGAATAACAACTTTGAGAACATCAATACAGGAAAGAAAAAGAAAATCACTGGTCCATTTATGTTAACTCACCAGTTCAACCAGGCCAGAAAAGGGACAACCTGTGTTTGTAATGGCTAAAACATGTGAGTGGGTTAATTCAGACTCACAGGGTCAGGGGAAAGCTACAAACTGGAAGTATAGCATGTAGCAAGTCTTACTGCTGTCATCACAGTAGCTAAGGAAGTGAACATGTCCTTCTGGGTACTCTCATGAAAGCCTGTATTACCCAGCCAGGTCCCAGAACCCAGTAGCTCCACCATCTTCCCAGAAAGAACCAACAGCTAGGCACGAGGTGTTAAAACATTATGCCCCTGCTGGAGACACTTCACGTTCAATCCACAGTTCGGTGCACTGGTAGCATTTTTGTTTTGGAGCTAGGTAGTATAAATTCAAAACGTGACTCTGCTGTTTGGTAACTGAGCAAAAACTCATCCTCCTTCCCACCCCCATGTCCCATGTCTCTTCAAGAAAAGTTTAAAGTTTCCAAAACCGAGAGTGTAATAATCCTGAATTCAAACACTTGTTATGAGAACCAAGGGAAGAAAACATGTGTAAAAATGTCTGGAAGACAGTAAAAATTGTCCAGATGTTGCTAGGAGCCCGGGTCCAGTCTATGCGCAGGAAGCTGATAACTGCCATGCAAACGCAGAATTGTGAAGTTAGAAACACTCTAAAATAGACTTCAGAAAGCGCTGGCTAAACAGACGGCTTTAGATACCCAGAAGAGTGTTGCACTGCTGTTAAAGAATGTTGGGAGGGGCCTGCTCGATAGTTCCAAGGGTAAAGGTGCTTGCTGCACAAGTAGGAGCACCAGAGCTTAAAGCCTGGAAGGAAAGGATCCAATTTAGAAAGCTGTTCTTTGACCTCCATAGATAGATTGTTGTATATGAATGTGTATGTGAAAACACACTCATACGCACAAATAATAATTAGAAACATGAAGAAGTTCTGTCCATATACTTTACAATATATGGTTAAGTAAGCCTTGTAAGAAATACAATGGTTAAGGATGTTGCTGAGTTGATGGAGGGCTCACCTGGCGTTCATGAAGCTCTGGCTTCCGTTCCTAGCAAAATTGGTTTGATGGAACACATCTGAAATCTGAGCTGCTGAAAAGTGGCGGCAGGGGAGTCCGAAGTTTGAACTCATCCTTGACTACAGAGCAAAGTTAGAGGTCAGCCGGGACTGTGTGGTAAGATCCTAAGCAAATCAAAGACAAAAACAGAGATACAGACAACAAATAAGTAAATAAAACAGGATAATACCAAGTTATCAGACTACTCAATGCCTTATGTACTTCGCTTGCATGCCCCAGAGGCAATGTCTGACAGATCTGTTGAATGTTGGTGCCTGGACTTGAGGCCTAGAGGCCGCGCTGTCAAGGGGTACTATATTCTCTGTACACTTTCGTTTATTCCCTTATGTAATCTTGAGTTACTTTTCAAGTGACAGTGTTTTCTAAAACACAAGAGCACCCATTTAGGAAGTACGTCAGGTGAAAAAGTACAGTAGCGAGTGATGAGTCTTGTAATCTCAGCATTTTGGTGGCTGAAGCAGGAGGAATGTCATGGTTTGAAGCCAGCCTGATCTGCGTAGCGATCTTCAAGACAAATCAGCAAGAGATAAACTCAGTAGAAGCAATGAAGTGAAAACACGAGGAACGGGGATTCTCTATAAGCCGCTCCGGTGACATCCCTGAAAGGGCCTTGTTTGTTTCTCTCCTCAAGTAACAAAACTCTGCTTCCATCGGATCAGTGTGACGCTCCAGTGACTCGAAAGACCCCGAAGGAGTAGAACTCCATTCTGCACACCAGGAAATATTTTCTGTGAAGTACAGAAAAAATGGGTTATTCACTGTTTGTACGCTTAGTGTGTTTCTGTGGATGACATCTTCCCCATACACAAAAATGATAACGTAGCTCAGCCAACTTATCTTCTAAGCCCTGTGTGGATGTCCGTGGAATGTTAGCATACCACTGGTGCCTACTGTAGAAGTCTACTAACAAGTCCATTGCTGCTGTGCAATCTTTCAAACTGGTGGCATAGTACACACACAGGAGGAAAAATACTTGAGCTGGAGATATGTGTGAGTGCAAGTTTGCACAGGGAAAAGAAACAGTTGCTACATTGGTTGGGTGCTTTGATAATTGGAGCCTGATTGACTACTGAAGCTTTATAGACAAAGTAAACAATTCATTTGTTTATAATTATTTGTGAATGTTCTAACCTCAGTTGTCCTCTTTGGTAATGTTTCCCACGTCAGTTTGAAGCACAGCTTGAGTTGGACTAGGGAAATATGTCTGACAGTGTAAACCAGAGGCTCATTTTCTAGAATCATCCCTGGCCTGAGTTTACCTTGTCTCCTAAATATTGATGATATAAGAAAGATAAGAGAAATTGAGAAGGGCCAGAGAAAGGAAAGTAAACTCTTGTTGCTTTTTATATTTATTTATATTTTACATTGTTTATATTTGCTTAGTCACTGCTTTTAGTGATTTTAAACAAATACACATAGTACTTACTCATTTTTGCATTTATTCAATGAAGCAAACATACATACAAGTAATACAATATAGACTGATTGGGTTTTATTTATGTACTTAGGAACATATAAATCTATCTACACATATGTATACATGACTGTACAGTAATTAATGAAAATGAGATCACAGATTTAAATAAGAGCAAGGAAGGGTATATGCTAGGTTTCAGAGGGAGAAAAAGGAAAGTGAGAAATGATGTAATTATATTATAATCTCAAAAAAATGAAATGAAAAATTTAAAAGACACCTGGGGAGGAGGAGATTTTACAGGGCACATGCTTATGTCTGCTTTCGTATGAGCAGTTTTCAAATAAAGCCAGCTAACCCAGTGGTTGTAAGTGAACTCATAACACTAATGCAAAGGAATTTAGAGAACAGTTTAAGACATTTAAAATCTCTCACACTTTGCTCTTCCATCAATAATATTGACAATCCCTTTCTTGCTTAAGCTATACAGAAATATTTGGGAGTACTTTCCTTTACTGGAATATACTTCCACTACTGAATTTAGAAAAATATGCTCTATTATTTTTATAAGAATTTATGAAGCTAAGGAATATCATAAAATACTAGATGTGTGTGTGTGTGTGCATGTGAGAGAGAGAAAGAGAGGGAGGGAATGACAGAGAGAGATAGAAAGAGAAAGAAAGGTGGCTTGATTTTTTTCCCCAGTGTTAATTGTTATGGTTTGCCATACTCATTTCAGGCGGAAATGGTTTCCATGTCTGCAGTCATTTCCCACATTAGAATGACTCAACAGTAACTAGTGAAGGGATTCTTTTAGTGCCAGAGGACATAGGCATTTCAGATGCTCCTGTGAGTAGGAACAGTGTTTACACTTCATAACATTCACGCCCTGTCATTTGGTTCTCTTTGAAAGTACATTACACACAGTTTTTATTTTGTTTCCTAGTAACAATTTATTTATTAACAATCCTTAAATAATTCTACTATTTAAGATTTTGCCTTTAGAAGGAGAGGAGGACCTCCCCTATCAGTGGACTTGGGGAGGGGCATGCGTGAAGAAGGGGAAGGAAGGGTGAGATTGGAAGGGGAGGAGGGAGGGGCTTATGGGAGGATACGAAGTGAATAAAGTATAATTAATGAAAAAATGGAAAAAAGAATTAAAAAAAAGGTTTTGCCTTTAGACTTCTATGCAAATTTTTAGTCTGAAAACTCATATAAAATTTTTATTTTTGAGAGTGAACAGTGTAACATTATGTTTGAAGAATAAGTGCTTGCTTTTTTAAATGACAGCAGATACTGGTAATGTGTCACTATGGAATTTACAATAGTATGACGCTTTAATATGAATGGAAATACAGTACATAACGGGTAATAAATCCTTCTTGTAACCAGGAATACTTTGAGTCTTTCAGGCTGCCTTTTATCTGTTGCTGCGAGTCATTTCCATCATTGGAGGGCTGAAGCCAGTGCTTGCACAGATGGGTCTGTGTGGTGATTCAGCTTAATGTGCAAAGACAAGCAGCAGACCAGGCCTGCTTATTAGCTAGAGTTTTCAACCCTGAATTGTATCATTATAGGAAAAAAATCTAATTATATAATCAACCCTTAGTGTCTCTGGGTTCTGTATTTATGATTTCTACCAACTGGGGATGAGAAATATTTGGGAAAATATTCTTGTACTGAACATCTAACAGATGAATAATTTAAAAGTATTTTCAATTGTTTGGCAGCTTTATACATTTATAGCATGAATTTCAGTTGTTTTTAACTCCATCCCCTTATCCTCTCTCCTCCTTCTTCTGCTGGGATCCTTCTTTCCAACAAGACTCCTTTCTGCTATCATGTTTTCTTTTTGTGTGTGACCCACTAAGCTTAATTCGAGTTTCTTCCCTGTGGGTGGAGATCATTTACTGAAACAAGTGAAACTTCTCAGTGGCTACACCACTGAAGAAAATGACTTCCCCTCCAATTAGAGTGATTCAATCATTATGTTTGGCATAAAATTATCAAAATATCAAATTTAACCTCATAAATATGTACAATTAAAACATATCATTTAAAATGTTATTAATTGTTGGATGGCAGTTGTGCACAACTTTAATCCCAGAACTTGGGAGGAAGAGGCAGGTGGATTTTTGAGTTTGAGGCCAGCGTGGTCTACAAAGTGAGTTCCAGAAACAGCCAGGGCTACATAGAAAAAATCTTGTTTCAAATAGACAGAATAATAATATAAATAAAATGTTATTAATTTTTAAAAATAAAAGATTTTAAAATAATTGTGTTTTATTAGTCCACTCACACTGTGTGTTTATCCAAATATCTCCTTTACTAGGCTAATAACTATGACTTTCACATTCTAGTACGTGGGTATCTTGGGGTCTCTCTGACTTGGAGGAAATTGGGACTTGAAACTCAAGAATGGCTAATCTGTGGTGACAGCAAACAACTCACCTGCAAGCATACCCGCCTAATTACACACTCAACCACTTGCTCAGATTTTCGCATGCAGAGTCAATATCCAATCTTCCTAATCAGTGCAGCCAGACACCAAACTACACCTGACATGATCAAACTGGCCAACAGTAACCCTGCTCACCTTCATCTGCCTGCTTCTTTATATAGAAATTACCATACATCTCTTGTCCACCTATCCTTCCTGTTTCACTACTGTCACACGGTTTTTACATCATAAACTAAGTCAAAGGCAGACATAGAGATGGTTAATAATTTACGCAAATTTTCCTCTTATTCGTGCTTTCTTTATTTAGAGAAAAGATATTCTCTTTGATTAAGACTTTTGATAATTTTGTGGGAGCGCTAGGACTGGGATTTTCCCTCTTCAGGTTCTTGTGGGCTCAAGCTTAGGCAAGTCTCTGAGATTATTTCCTTATGAAGCACTCCCAGCCCAAGAGACCTTTCCTAAGGAGGACAAAGTCTTCCTCACTTTGGACATAAAAGGTGAACTGCATTTTCAGTCACCTTCGAAGGTGCATAGACACAATCATATAACCACCATCATATCCTGGTCCCTCCCTGCTCATTATTTTTGACTCAGAATATCTTAATCAAGTATCATGATGGTGATGCCCTGTAGTTTTCTGAAAGGTGATACAGTGTCCTTCAGGCTGAAGGTCTAAAACAGTGCAACTGATTTTTAATTTTAATTTTTATATTAATTACAGTTTATTCACTTTGTGTCCCAACAGTAGCCTCCTGCCTCATTCCCTCTCAATCCCACCCTTCCTCCCTCATCTCCTCCCATGCCCCTCTCCAAGTCCACTGATAGGAGAGATCCTCCTCCCCTTCCATCTGGTCTCATCAGGAATGGCTGCATTGTCTTCCTCTGTGGCCTGGTAAGGCTGATCCTGCTCAGAGAGAAGTGATTATCAGCCACTGAGTTCATGTCAGAGACAGCCCCTGTTCCCCTTACTAGGGAACCCACTTGGAGACTGAGCTGCCATGGGCTACATCTGTGGAGGGGTTCTAGGTTATCTCCCTGAATGGTCCTGGGTTGGAGCACCAGTCTCAGAAAAGACCCCTGTGCCCAGATTTTTTGGTTCTGTTGCTCTCCTTTTGGAGTTCCTGTCCCCTCCTGGTCTTTCTATCTCCCCTTCTTTCATAAGATTCACTGCACTCTTTCCAAAGTTAGGCTATGAGTCTCAGCATCTGCTTTGATACCCTATTGGTTAGAGTCTTTCAGAAGCTCTCTGTGGTAAGCTCCTGTCCTGTTCCCTGTTTTCTCCCTCTTCCAATATCCATCCTATTTGCCTTTCTGAGTGACGATTGATCATCTTACCCAGGGTCCTTCTTCTTGCTTAGCTTCTTTAGGTATACAGATGTTTATCCTGTATTATATGGTTAATATCCACTAATAAGTGAGTATATTCCATGTGTGTCTTTCCAATTAAAAATGGGGTACAGAGCTAAACAGAGAATTCTCTGTAGAGGTATATAAATGGCAGAGAAACACTTAAAGAAATGTGCAACGTCCTTAGTCATCAGGGAAATGCAAATCAAAATGACCCTGAGATTTCACCTTACACCCATCAGAATGGCCAAGATAAAAAACTAGAGTGACAATACATTCTGGAGAGATTGTGGAGAAAGTAGAACCCTACTCCATTGCTGGTGGGAATATAAACTTGTATAATGACTTTGGAAATCAATCTGGTGCTTTTTCAAACAATTAAGAATAGCGCTTCCTCAAGATCCAGCAGTACCACTACTAGGCATATATCCAAAAGATGCTAAAGTACACAACAAGGACATTTGCTCAACCGTGTTTGTAGCAGCTTTATTTGTAATAGCCATAACCTGGAATCAACCCAGATGCCCCTCAACTGATGAATGGATACAGAAATTGTGGTATATTTACACAATGGAACACTATTCAGCAATTAAAAACAAGGGAATCATGAAATTTGCAGGCAAATAGTGGGATCTAGAAAAGATCATTCAGAGGGAGGTATCCCAGAAGCAACTGATTAATTCTTAGGGGCAGAGGATCTGAAACTTGTTGACAAGTTTCTCTCTTGGTGTATAGCAATGTCTGTTGTTCTATGTTTACAATATGAAAATGTAACCTAAAAAAAGGAGGGCTGTTTCACATTTGAAAGGCTCAAAATTTTAGAAATATGTAAATTTAATAACTTAAAATCTATACTATGTCTATGCACATACCATGATTAGAAGCTGAAGCATTGAAAAAAATAGTTTTGCAGTAATATCCTGCTCTGATGGTCTATTGTAAAACCTGCGCGAATTCTTTAGCTCCGGCGAGTTAGCTTTCTTAAGCAAACAGTGAAAGAATACATGAATTAAATGAGTTATTATACCTGAATATTTGAATTATTTGCTCTCAATAAATGTTTAAAGTGAAGGACAAGAATGAGTTAGAAGAAGAAAGAAGGGAAATGGGATAAGAAGCTGTCTTTACAGAAGGACCATGGAGATTCTGGTAAGAGATCATGTCTTCATATATTCCTTAGGGTGTAGACAAGCACAGCTATTATCCACTGTCTATTAAGGATTTTAGGACCCTCACAGCTACCACCCAGCAGATGCTCAAGTAGCTGTTATAAAGCAACACTGCTTGTGAAGGGGCTACATATATCTTCATACATACTATATCATTTAAAGAATATTTATAGTCCCACAACAATTTATAGTAGTGAATAGTAGCTATATTATATTGTTTAATGGATAATGATGACAGTGAACGTGTCCTTTTCTGTTCAACACAGAAGAAACAGCTATGACGGGCTAACAACACAGTACATAACATGAGGAAAGTTGTTGAGTTGGTGGCTGTTCATCAGAGACTGAGGATGTGTGAAGAAATGGACACTATGCCATCATACACATACGCATCTCTACTCCTGAGGGCGTTTTCCTAGTGGTTAGTGCATTGAAAACAATTTTTGCCTTTGGAACATTCTGAATTCTGTTCAAGTTTGTTCAGTGAGCAAATGTGGAATCCATGGATACATAGAGAAGACTGTACCCACTAATTGTTTGTATATATGCTGAATGAGTAAAGCAGTAGGAAGAATACCAAATTATGGTGAACCACAGCTGACAGGTTTTGCTTTACATTGGTAAAGCATCACACTGGATCATTAGTTACTTTTGGTGTTATGAAAATTTAAACACCAGTATAAAACTGTTCCTTTTCTAGGCTTCAGGGTTCATAAATCCTATTGTCTGCTATAGTCAGTTGGCCTTATTCTTCTTAATTCTAGAAGTTCTCTGTATTTTGGGATTTTCAGGTAAATATGATCTGGAGGCCTAAGGTGGGCACCATATTTAATTGTGCAATAACCAATATGTTTAGCAGCAAGTTTAATTTAAGAATTAATAATTAACATATTAATCATTGGAAAGATATTTGCATTTTGGAGAATCAATAGGTCCAAGGAGCTTCCTCAGTTCAGCCACCTATTTTTTCTCCAGTTGAATCATGGTCTAGTTGAAAATTCGGATCAATAAAAGTGGCTGTTGGAGAATCCTTTTTTAAGTTTTAAGGGAGACAAACTTCAGACACATTAGCGTTTTAGACATGTTAGCATTACTATTGTGATCTGCAGCGAAATAAATTGTAATAAATAAATAAAAAGAAATCCCTTCACTCGCCAACCTGGACTTAAATAGAACTGTTTGTTTGATCAGTTTTCGCCCTCTCTAACTTTAGTAAGGAACTATACCCACCGAGAAATGCCAAGCAACACAAGCGATTGGCATAGCGTCTCCACAGCCCCTGGAGAAACGTATACGTGTCAAATGTCAGTATCACTACCTGGATAAAAATAAAATAAAATAAAAAACAAAAAAATAGAAATAAAAAAAAACCTGTTTTTGTTTTTTTTTATTTTTTGTTTTTTTTTTTTAAGTGGCTGTTGGGTAAAGGAGGTCACAGAAACAATGTTTACTTTTCACATTGTAGACAAGACGAGGGCTGATGTTTTGATTAATCTTTAATAAAAAGATTGCTGACTCACACTTTGCTAGTGCCTACTGACCACATATACAGGCTTGATGAAACATTAGTTTGGAACTAACGGCAGCTGCTGAAGTCCATAGGGATTCACCATGTAATACCACAGAATTGCTCATTCAACATTTGCTTAGATGAGATGTTTGTAGCAACTGATTTTCTCTTATCCGTTGTGTTTATGCTTACTCAATGTCAGAGGATTATTTTACTTGTGGCCTACAGTAATATTTGAAAAACAGTAGTTTTGAAATAAAATGCAACTCATGTGAAATGCTGTTCCTTGTTTTCATTACAAAATCAATACATTCCAATTGTAGAAAGCAGAACTAGCCCAGTAAAGACTAAAACGTCTTCAAAACAAATGAAAATATGGCAACTCAAAGCCCATAGCATGAGGCAAAACAGAATTAAGGGGAAGTTACAGCTAGAGTTCTGTTTCAGGAATAGAACACTCATCCAACATTTGTGAGGGCTTTGACACCACAAAAAAAATGAAACATCAAAACCACAGACATTTTGAATAAACAACATAATAATAACATAATAATGTATCTCAAGGACTTAAAAAAGCAAGATGAGCCAAATCCTAAATTAGTAAAATTAAAAACATAATAAAAATCAGAGTAGAAATAAACAAAATCCAAGAAAAAATAAAAATTACTGTGATTTCACTTAAATGAAAGTTGGTTTTTGAAAAAGAAAAACAAAATAGATAAACTCTCAGCCAAACTAGCAGATTTAATAGAGCAAAACTTCAAAATTAGATATGGAAGAAGAAGACATTATGACTCCTATCAAAGAAATGTAAAAGCTCAGTAGACACTACCAAATACTATACTGAAGTAAGTAAAATTCCCAGGAAAATGAATAAATCCTTTGATACACATATACTACCAATATTATGGCAAGAAGACATGAGAAAACTAGAGAGACCAATATTGTTTAAAGAGGTTGAATTAGGAATTTAAAATATCTTATCAAAGAAAAAATGTATACCCAGAACCTTCACAATTTCTTTATAATACGTTACAAAAAAACAAATAAAAATTATTCAAATAAATGCAAACAGAAGGCATTTTCTATACTTTCTGCAGTGCAAGAATAATTCTGTTCTAAGATTTGATAAACAAAGTGAATAACTATAATTAATTTTAAAAAGATTTGATAAAGATTCAAATGAATAATCTACATTCAGTATACCTGATGAACATAGATACAAACCTTGTCAAAATTCATTAGCAAATTAAAACTATGAGTATGTCAGGCAGTGGACATTTATAGTGAAACATTGCTGGATATGATAACATCATCCCATGTATGAGTCCATATAAGCTGTCACTGCATGCCCAAGACCTGCACAAGATCGGGCTATCCCAAATCCAAATATAGATGGGGGAGAGGCTATGATATCTCACTCCTACTGAAAAGTTATTAGTAACTGATGGTTGCTAGGAAGGGAGATAAGTTATTGTCAGGGATGTGGACTCTGAGAGGATACCCATGGGGCCACAGATGCTCCTGCACCTGAGCACATACAGGTGCCACTAAGTAGACTCAGTTGGTTTTAAAATAGAATCAATGAAGTTAGCAAGGATTTAAGTATGGTGCATGTGTGTATCTGGTGGTGATGGGGGAGCAGGGGTGAAATAGGAAGGGAAAGAAAGGAATTGGATTTTTGCGAACATGTTCTATTCAAGAATGAAGTGCTAAAAGTGTTTGTACTACATGATTAACTGGAATTTATTCTACTCATGAAGGGATAATTCAGCACACACAAGTCAGTGAATATAATATCAGTCCAATGGAAAACAAAGCTTATAAAATCATAGTAGTAAATTGAAAGAAAGAAAACAAATTTTTCTCATACTTTCAATACCACTCCTAGGCATATATCCAAAATAGGCTCAAGTACACAACAAGGACATTTGCTCAACCATGTTTGTAGCAGCTTTATTCGTAATAGCCAGAACTTGGAAACAACCCAGATGCCCCTCAACAGAGGAATGGATACAGAAATTGTGGTACTTTTACACAATGGAATACTACTCAGTAATTAAAAACAGGGAAATCATGGAATTTGCAAGCAAATGGTGGGATCTTGAAAAGATCATACTGAGTGAGGTATCCCAGAAGGATAAAGACACACATGGTATATACTCACTTATAAGTGGGTACTAGACTTATAAGATAGGATAAATACACTGAAATCTGTACACCTAAAGAAGACAAACAAGAAAGAGGACGCTGGGTAAGATAATCAGTCCTCACTTAGAAAGACAAATGGGATAGACATTGGTTGTAGGAGAAAACAAGTAACAGGACAGGAGCCTACCACAGAGGGTCTCTAAAAGACTCTACCTAGCATTGTATCAAAGCAGATACTGAGACTCATAACCAAACCTTCAGTAGAGTACAGGGGATCATATGAAAGAAGGGAAAGTTAGTAAGACCTGGAGAGGACAGAAGCTCCACAAGTACCAAATATATCAAGGCACAGGGGTCTTTTATGAGACTGTTTCTCCAACTAAGGACCATGTATGGATATAACCTAGAACCCCTGCTCAGATGTAGCCCATGGTAGCTCACTATCCAAGTGGGTACCCTAGTAAGGGGAACAGGAACTATTTCTGACATGAACTCAATGGCTGGCTCTTTGATCTCCCCACCACCACTGAGGGAAGAACAGCCTTGCTAGACCACAGAGGAGGACTTTGCAGCCAGTCCTGAAGATACCTGATAAGCTAGGGTCAGATGGAAGGGGAGGAGGTCCTCCCCTATCAGTGGACTTGAAAAAGGTTAGGGAGAAGACGAGGGAGGGAGGGTGGGATTGGAAGGAAATGAGAGAGTGGGATACAGCTGGGATATAAAGTTAATAAATTGTAACTAATATTAAAAAATAAAATAAAATAAAAATAAGAAAAATATGTAAATAAAAAAGATAGTCAAAGAAATATAAGTGAAAATAAAAAATTTCTGATAAAAAAATTTTCAAGACAAATAAATAAATGCATAAAGCACTCAATAAATTAGTTATATAAGATATATGATCATTATATATTTATAATATAAATAATAATATAAATACATGATTACAACATGATCAATGCTACACTTGAAAAATTCACAGCCAATGTCATCTTGAATGCGAAAAGATTTGAAATATTCTCTTTTCAGAATCTGTAATTTTTATGATGTAGAATAAGAAAAATAATCTACTTCTGATATCTTTAGCATATTGTTAAAAGTCTTATTAAGAAAAACTAGGCTAACTGTAATTAATAAAACAATAACCAAATTTTAAAAAAGAACTACTAGGCAATTTTTTTTTTGTTTATTTTGTTTTTCAAGAGATGGTTTGTCTGTGTAGCCCTAGCTGTCCTGGAGCTCACTCTGTAGACTAGGCAGACCTCGAACTCACAGACATCCACCTGCCTCTGTCTCCTAAGTGCTACAATTAAAGCTGTGTGACACTCTGCCAGGCCATTTTTTTTAAAGGAAATAACCAAATAGTAAAAAGTAAAGCTCAAATTACAAGTGTTATCAGATAAAAAAAAATTCTAAAACTCCACCCAAAATGTTAGAACTGATAAACAATATACCGAATCACAAAATTAATTAGAATTAATGTATTAGCCTTGCATAATAATGAATTTCATTTTGACTTCTCCATACATGCACGTAAGTAATTTCATACTCAAGCCTTCCCCACATTGTCTCCTCTTGTCTCCCACCCTCTCCCTGTAATCTCCTTCTCTGTCTCTCTGTGTATGTGTGTATGTATATGTGTGTGTATGTGTGTATATGTTTGAGACAGAGAGAGAGTGGGGGGCTCAGTGAGTTTTACTAGAACTGTTCATAGGATCATTGGTGAGAATTTGTTTAAGATCCCTAGGTACATCACTGGAGAAATGTCTCCTACTTCCCAAACTACCATTTCCTGTGTATACATCCTCAGTTAGGGATGGAGCCTATAAACCCACATGGATACTACTGTCAGTGTGGCATAAAAATAAAAAGACATCAAATACAGATTTTATATCTCAGCTGAAAATTTTTCAGTCTACTCATGCTGCTATAATAAAGTGCTGTACATATACTAGGTATCTTATAAGCAAACAAATGCACTGTAAGTTCTGCTTGCTGGAAGTTGAAGATTAGGCGCCAACAGATCCAGTGTCTTCTGGGGTCTTAGTGATCCATGAAGTCCGTAGTTTTCACTCTCACGTGGTGGAAAGGTGAAGTGAATCCTCTGTGGCCTCTTGTTATAAGGGCACTAATCCATTTCATGTGGGTTCCATCCTCATGGCTTTTCAGTTCCAGAAACTTTACCTCTAAACACCATGAACTGAGGATAGTGCTACAATTTGCACATTTTGTGGCAAAAAGAAACAAGCATTATTTACGGCACTGACAAGCATTGTACTTGTGTATGTACTTACGGCAAGTAAATTCACCTCCATGAACAGACTAGAAAAAGCAAGTCATAGATGTGTTTAACCCCATCACCTCAAAAGACAACTTACTTATAATTGTTGAGTAATTTACTTCATAGAAAAACCACCACTGCAAATCCAGTTACACTAAGAATTAGTTACTGCTACAGAGAACTCATCATTCATCTATAAACAAGCATTTTTTTTTTTTACTTTTCCTTTCTTTCTTTCCTTGTATTTTTCCTAAGACAGGGTTTCTTTGTGTAGTCTTAGCTGTCCTGGACTCACTTGTAGACCAATCTGGCCTTGAACTCACAGATATCAATCTGCCTCTGCTTTCCCAAGTGCTGGGACTATAGGTGTGTTCTTAACCTCTAGTGATGGGGCAATGTTGCTGCTGCTGCTGCTGCTGCTGCTGCTGCTGCTGCTGCTGCTGCTGCTACTGCTGCTGCTGCTGCTGCTACTGCTGCTGCTGCTGCTGCTACTGCTGCTGGAGTTCCTTCCTGCCTTTCTTTTCTTTCCTTTTTTTCTTTTTTTTTTTTGAGAGGGAGATTGCCAATATCTTATTTATTATTTTTATTATTCTTACAACTTATTCTCTTTGCATCCCAATTTTAGCCCCTCCCTCATCTCTTCCCAGTCCCACATTCCCTCCATCTTACCCTCCTCCCTTGGTCCACTGTTAAGGAAAGTCCTTTTCCCCTACTCTCTGACCCTAGCCTATCAGGTCTCATCAGGACTGCCTGGGTCCTTTTCCTCTGTGGGCCAGTAAGGTTACTCTGCTATGGGGGAGGTGATTAATAAACAGACAAACGAGTTCATGTCAGAGACTGCCCCTCCTGAATGAGATAACCGAGCAGGAAGATACACATGGTATATACTCACCTATAAGGGGATATTAGCCGTATAGTACAGGGTAAAAATACTAAAATCTACAGACCTAAAGAAGCTAAACAACAAGGGAAGATGCTAAATTCTCATTCAGAAGGGCAAACAAGATAGACACTGGAAGAGGCTGAAGAGAAGGAACAGTATGGGAACCTACCACATATGTCCTCTGAAAGACTCCACCCAGCAGGGGATTGAAGCAGATGCAGAGACACATAGCCAAACTTTGAGCAGAGCACAGGAAGTCTTATGGAAGAAGGGGCAGATAGAAAGATCTGGAGGGGACAGGGCCTCTACAAGGAGACCAACAAAGCCAAAAAATCTGGGCCCAGGGCCCTGAAGAGACTGATGCATCAACCAAGGACCATACATGGACATGTCATAGACCCCTTGCTCAGATGTAGCCAATAGGCAGCTCAGTCTTCATGCAGGTCATATTAGTACCTTTTAATAAAAGCACCCTTGATGAGAGATACAGTTTGCAAGGAAAAAAATTAGATTTGTAGTGTTTAATATTTAAATTTTTTCTTTCTACAATTTCACACGTATATGATTTGATTTTCACTTCCTGCCTTTCTGTGCCTGGGTACCAGCCCCACAAATCTCTCTTGCAAGTTTAGGTCTGCTCATTTTGTTCTGTGACCACCCAATATTAACCAGAGATTTAGAGAGCACCTTATGACATCTTTCTTCAAAAAGATGGATGAAAATTATTTTGGTGAACAAAGTAGAGAAGTAAATATTTCTTCTGAAAACATGACAGCTATTTGCATATGTTAGAAAAGTCATAGTAAAAAAAAAAAAGCTTATGTATTTTCTTACAAATGTGTGAGACACATGCCATACCCTAGCAACATTTTTGGTCCTTTTGTTTCCCACACTTAAATATATTTATTTTATAAACTGTGTTTAACCTAATGCTCTCAGTGGTTTTAGTTACGTTCCCCCTGAAAATCTGAAGTGAATTGTCTGAAAAATAATTGCCTCGTGAGGATGGCAGTAAATATTTTAATTAATCTGCCAGGATGTTGTTTTGCTTCCTCATGACTAACCATGCTAACCAACTCTAAGTGTGCCTGGTTGTATTCCCAAAAGCAAAAGCAATTTTATTTTCTTGGAAAACAAGCCAGGGTTCTTGGAGTTGTGTTACATATAAGCAACAAGAGCTATACCTTTCCCCTTAGAGCGTTAATTTTAAAGTCTTTGTGTGTCATTAAAACCCTCACAAAATGTGGAAAATATTTATGAAGTATGTTTATTCAATGAAAAATAGCAGGCTCATAATTGAGAGTTTGTTACAACAATAAAAATCTTAGTTAAATCATTAATGCAACTTGTTTCAGTTTAAACTCTGTATTCAGTTAATATAGAGACAACAAGAAGCTACTGAGTAATTCTTGATGCCTCAAAAAGAATGGCTTTCTCCACCTTAGCTGAATGCACATAGTGACAACATGGCTGCTCTATGTCTACCCTTTATTAAATCCTCTGTTACATGCTTATTTCTTGTAGCCAGTCTCTATTCCCACGATTTTCCTTCGTGTTGTGGGTGTTGTTGGTGTCGGTGCCTTCAATGAGCCCTGTGTTTGCCTCTGCCCTTAAATTCTAATTTCTTCAATTCTCCAATAATCATCTGTAATAAGAGCCATGTTTTGAATTTCAGTCCCTTAGATGACTTGGACTTATGTTTGCTTACCTTCTCAAAAGTTTAGTCCTTGTAGCCAACAGCAGTCATTTAACAATATTTATCTAAACTTCGAGCCCTAAATTCTCTGTTTCTACTTTGTCTATTCAATTGGAAGCAAAGCTGCCAAATATTGCTCAAATTGTGGTTGGAATTCTGGTAAGCAAAGAGATTCTCTGAGCAGAGCCCTTTCAAGGAGGTTCTACTGACCAGGTACAGAAACTGTGTTTGGCAGCGATCTCCAGTGGCTATCTTACGACCTGTGGCAGCTGTGTTGGGCTTCTCACACAAAGTTATGCCCTTCTTGGATCAGTGTGCATGTAGAGACAGGGTGATATGACCTACAAAGGGTCAACTATAAAGAACAACTTTACCCCTGAGTTCCCTTTATTTGTGGTTTATGTCTTATTTACATTTCTGTTGCTATGATAAACCCCCACGGCCATGGCAAGTTAAAGAGGATAGGGGTTATTTGGGATTGTGATTATTAGGACTCATAATGGCAGAAGCAACATGGCAGCAGGTGACAGATATGTGAGCTGACACTGGAAGTTTATTGCTATGGGCTCATCTCTTGAACCACAAGCTGGAAGAGGAGAGAGCCAACCAAATATAGCGGGAGTCTTTAGACTCTCAAAGCACACCACTAATGAAATACTTTCTCCAATAATAACAACAGCTCCTAATCCTTCCCAAACAGCACTACCCACTGGAAACCAGGTGTTAATATGCTCAACAATATGTGGGAAATCTCATTCAAGCCACCAGTTTCTGAAAGTTTTCATATCTATGACCATCCAACTTCTCTGTCTACTCTATTCTTCTTTATCTTTACCTTCACAGAACCTCAGTCTATAGCTTGTACTTCATATATCTTACCACGGTACTTGACATGTAGTAAGCCCTTGTGCTCTTCAAAACACCTTCTTTCCTCAATAGCTCACTTCTTCCCAAGCTCACCATCAATCCTCACTTGTTTCTAATACTGGACAACAACTGTCTATAAGTCATTTATAATTAAGTTAGGATGACATATGAAAACAGGAGAGGCCAGATGCTATAGAGGTTGAACCTGCTGCATTATTCTCATTGGAAGAGTTAAGGCTATGTGAGAATGAACAATGTCGTAAACTCCTAGGTGGTGGCAATAGAAGGTCTGTATCAGCACACCCAGATATGGATGCCTTCAATATGTTGATGGACATATAGTTCAGATATGGGAGTGAAGACTTTAAGTTCCTTAGATAAGACTTGTTTTGGAAGATGATTGGAATCAGCCTAGAAAGGGAAACCAGCATTGTAGATATGTAACTAGATTGCATGTAAAGTAGTAATACATTTCTTTCTCTTAGAACGCTTTTTATCGACGTACCTTTTGTATACCTAGTCCTATAAATGTGATCGTAAAAATAACAAAGGGAAAAATCAAAGAGGAATTCAGAAGACAAACTTTTTTGGATATTGGGGTTTAATACAGAAGTTCTGGCCCAAATGTAAGAAAGAAAAATTAGAGAATTTGATTAGTAGAATTAGTCAACCACATGTTCTCTCAATTCTTCTGTCCCACTACCCTCTTGCAAGAAAATCTCTGAGTTTTGATGGAGGTGTCAAGAGAAGATGAATAACATGAAGCATATCACTTTCTTTTTGCTTGAATTCTCTCCTGGGAGTTGGATGGGAACACTGAGATATAAAGACATGAATTTATGAATATAGGATACTTGTAGTATCTAGTGAATTTAGTTCTGGTAGACAATGGTATTGGCTCTATGCCAAAGAGTCTGGAGACAGAATACAAAATAGAGAAAGGTGAGTCTGATGCAAGGGCTTCAACAGAAGCTGGCAAAACAGATACCAGAAATCTTTCTTTGATTTTTGTCCTCAAAATCTCACTCTAGTAGTTAGAGTCTTGAAGTCAAATGGACTGTTCACTAGGTAATTATCACAAAACTTGAAATATCATTCTATGATTACATTTCATTGAACCAGAAATGGGAGCCTATTGCTTTGGCAATGGCTTAGTTTCCAAATCCTTCAAAATCTTGTAACAGGCCTATTTTCTCCAGTCTTAAGTGGGTATTTCATCAGAAATCACAAATGAACATATCAATAGATGATACCCAGAACAGTGGCTTCAGTCTAGAACTTTGTTGAATTGAGATATGCTGTAGATCTAAGATGAATTCAAGATTTTAGGGACTTAAAATGTATCTCCTGGAAAATTTAAGTATACAATTGTGAATTTGGTTGTATTGCTATTGAACAGAACTGGCTTTGATATGCTATGAAAGAGCCTGTGACAAAATTATCTTACATTTTAGATGCATGTAACATAGAGACATTATAATATAAAAATCTTTTACCAATGTTCAATTCTTATAAAAGTCCAGAGATTTCTGTTTTTTAAAAAAATTAGTAGACAGCCAAGAGGAAATTCTTGTTTTGAGACTAAAATTTAAGTGAATAGTAAAACCAAACAAACAACATGCCTGAATTTATTGAGTTTGCCTGGTAGGGACAAGAAAAAAGTCAGAAGTAGATGCATAAAACAGAGAGGTTGGAAAGGGAGAGGAGCGGGAGAGAAAGGGAGGGAGAGGAAAGAGAGAGCAGAGAGAGAGAGAAAGCAAAGTCATGTGTAGCCACTATTTACTATTTTGTGGGTTCTTCTTTCTTCCACCCTTCTCCACCTCTTTTCTTCCACCTTTTCAACCTCTTAACATTAGGTAAGAGAGAAAAAAATAGAGAGGAAAGGAAAGGGATCCCTGAATAAAGTCAAGGGTTGGCAAGCGGGGGCAGGGGGGTTATCATTAGTCTACTTCCTACAGATTAGGAGCTTCAAGCTCCTTGGGGCAAGTTTGATCTTCATTGTCAGGATATTTTAATTTCTTCTTTTTTCTGTTTCTCCTTTGCCCATGACTACTTTAACAAACCACGAACAACAGCAACCAATAACAGCCAACAACCCACTCTGCCTTTCAGGGCCCTAGCATTTATATAACCTCCAATAAATCCCCAGAATTTCAAAAGTCACACTATTTGCAAAATCATACCTCTACTAGAGCATGAGGCAAACCATCTGTCAGATGCTGCAAAGCAGCCCATATTCTCACACCTGGGATTAAAACAAACACACAGTCTCATAATATTTCTTTTTTTTTAAAAAGAAACTAAAATTCCAGAATTATCGCTATAGTCATGTTTATGCCGATCTTCCAAGAATTGAACAAAATCGCAAAATAAAAGCCTTCTGTGAAAATGGACAGTGACGTAATAGGGAATTGTAGCACACACACATTATTCTAGTACTCTGGAGGCTAAAGTAAGAGAAACCTTAGTTAAAGATATGTTTTAGCTACAAAGTGAGTTCCAAGTCAACCTGGAATTCTTAGCAAGGACTTACCTTATTTAACAACAACAATAACAACAAAGAAGAGGCTGAAAAACAGTTTAGTGAGTAAAAGCACTTGCTGCTATATCTGACAGCCTGATTTTGATTCCCACGCCCCACATGGTGAAAGGATAGAGCATCTCTTTCAAGTTGTACACATACACACACACACACACACACACACACACACACACACACAGAGAGAGAGAGTGGTAATTTTCTCTCTCAATCTCTCTCTTTCTCCTCCCTTTCACATACACACACACTTAAAAACAAAATAAATTAAAAAAAAACAATAAAATGGGAGATGCCAAACATTAAGAGACATAAACATCAAAGAAACAGATATATTGCATGAAGGATATGACGATGGATGACTTGGGATTAAGTGCAAGTGTGTGTTCAAGGATCAGAGCCATGCTAGCTGAGTGGTTCTAGTCAACTTTTTTCCTCCATCTCCAGGAAGTACTGTATTTATAATTGTTATCTTATTCATGTTGAAAGGCCACTATAGGAATAAAGTTATTGTGTAATTCAAATGCTGATTTCTGTATCTGACATATCTGGTTGCAATCCTCATTCTGAGAATATCCTATCTCAATGTTGTAGAGACACTGCTCCCCAATTGTCCCCTGATATGCAATAAAGCAGCTTGTAGACAGTTGATGAGCAGAGGAGAGAATAGGGCTGGAATTCCTACCAGCTAGGGAGGAGGAGCTAGAGAGGGCAGGGGTAATCAGCCCTGGGAGAGGTCCAGGAGAAGTTAAAGAGAGGAGCTGAGCAAGGAGAGCTACAAAGTAAAAGTATCTCTGGAATGTATGCTGGAGGAAGCCAAATTAGCCTAAAGGGTTAAGAATAGATTGATAACTGCTCAGTTTTTGTTCTCTGAAGCTTGATAAAATAATATAATGGAGTCTCAATTATTTGTGTGATAGCTGGGTTAAGAGAGAAATGGAGAAACATTTTTATAAAAACAACCTTAACCTGGCACACAGTGAGAATCTCCACATTCCAAATTAAAATTCACTGTGTTGTAAATTCCATTATTCCACACGGTTCTTAGAAGCTCAAAATAAGAATTGACTAGCAGTAATGAAGAAGAATCTATTCTATACCAGAAATACCCAGGAAAGCAACAAAAGTACCTCACTATCAGACTGAAGTTGCAGACATGATCTAGACAGGTTTCTAGCCAATCCCTGATGGCTTCTGAGACGTGGTGGGCAGAAAGCTTGAATATATTCAGGTGCAGTGCTAGTAAGTCAAAATGAAAATTCCCTACTGGAAGAGACCTAAAAACTTGGTTACTGGTGGATGTCAGGGTAAAACTAATGAGTCAATGAGCAGAAGGAACATGTCCTGGCAAATGCTGATCCTGCTACCAAACCATGGTCTCATACCTTACATGGTGAATGAGAGAGAGAGAGAGAGAGAGAGAGAGAGAGAGAGAGAGGGAGAGAGAGAGAGAGAGAGAGAGAGAGAGAGAGAGAGAGAGAGAGAGAGAGAGAGATATTTTAAACCCATGGCAGGCAGGGAAGAAGCTGAATTGTCTTGAGCATGAGTGGAAGAAAGCAGTGATATTTTTATATCAGAATTCTTCCAGTGTTAGGCATTAATAAAGTTAAAGCTCTGAATGGTTAAGGTGTTATGATTTCCTAGAAATTGCAGCTCGATGGTTGATTTAGGTTTCTCTGAAATCATTTTGTTTTGTATGCAGGGATGGAGCCGTATTTGAATTCATTTTATTGGCACCAATTCAGGTTATCTCTGCATACTCAACTTTGTAATAAGTGGTGTTTCTTTAAAACATGTTAAAACTATTCCTCTCTAAAGACTGAAATGGATGATTTCCTGGAAACTAAATGCATGTGCTTATAGTAAACGCATTAGTGAAATGAGTAATGTGATCACAAGCATTATCTGGTGGAAATATTAATATTCTGTTTTGGTTATTAGATAAAAATAAGGCAAACTCTTGAGATTAGAATATACCACATCAATCACTGGGGAATTTGGTTGAAAATTTACTCTTTGAGACTTCTTCAACCTGGAAAAATCAGTGAAGAGGCAGAAATGCCTTGCCATTTGACTCAGAATAGAAGAACTGGTTCGCATTCAATACCAGGCACATGCAAAACCAAGTTTCTGTACTTAGGAACTAGTCGTTCTCCAAGGTTTTAGACCTGGAAGATCACAGTGATTCCACCTCTAAAGTTAGCATCTGGCAAGGTTCCAATATAGCCAAAGGGAAGTATATAGCACTCTATACGTTATGCTTCAAAGATCATAGAGTCACCATTGCTTCAGCCCTTAATTCACTCTGATTCATTTTTTCTCTATCACCGTCCCTCAAAGCCTGAGTAATGATGATTCTTTTCCAGCTGTACACGTTTTGAAGACTTAAAGGGATCATGACTAAAGGTAGAGTTAAGTATATAAGTAAAGCTGGGAGACCTAATATAAAAACTTTGTTACTGTTGAGGAGTGGCCCTAATGTACAGAGAAGGAAGATAGCACCTCCTTAAAGCCAGCAACAAGCTAACAGAGCCAGGAATAGCCTGAGGCCAGTGCCTTGGGAGCTTTCACTGAGGCCCTGAAATATAAAGAAGGAACACAGACCACGTATATACTTGATAGAGTTGGTCACGGCTTAGGGCCAAGGCCTTTGGAGAGCTGGCATTCAGATTTAGAAAACCCACTCTTTCCATTGTACCGGGCAATAGTGGTCAGTCCTGACTTCACTGAGTGCTCAGTCTGTACTGCTCTTGAGATTCCTTGTGTTCCTCTTATATAACATTGCTTGATTAGCTTCTGACTTTGTGTCATTGAATGCTATTTTCTTTTTTTTATTTTTAATATAATGTTTTATTTATTACAATTTATTCACTTTGTATCCCAGCTATAGCCCCCACTCTCATTCCCTCCCAATTCTCTCCTCCCTTTCTCCCATGCCGCTTCCCCAGTCTACTGATAGGTTCTCCCAATATCCTTCATTCCTTACCTGTTACAGGACATGGCTGGTGTATCCCACACTCTACCCTGAACTTTCCAGCCCAGGGACTGGGTTTCCTCTCCCCAGAGGTTCCTCACTATAATATAATCCAGATATATTCTCTCTTTGTCTCTCTGTCTCTGTCTCTCTCTCTCTCTTTCTCTCTCTCTGTCTGTGTGTGTGTGTGTGTGTGTGTTAGTGATTTCTGTGTCCCTGCTTTTCTGTGTCCTTGCCTGATGGGAGACTCTCCTGACCTCTGCCTGTGAAATCAGTGAGCTTGCCTAAGAGGTACCCCAATAAACCATATACTTTTAATTTGGCTTGAATTGGCTTATTTTGTCAGCACAGAAAATCTATTATAGATATGCCACTCCTTGGCATATACCCAAAAGATGCCCACTCATACCACAACATTTGCTCAACTATGTTCATAGCAGCTTCAATTCACAATATCCAGAAGCTAAAAACAACCCAGATGTCCCAAAGTCAAAGAATGGATAAAGAAATATGATAATTTACACAATGGAATACTACTGAGTTATTAAAAACAAGGAGCTCTTGCAATTTGCATTCAGATGGATGAAACTAGAAAATATCCTGAGTGAGGTAACCTAGACCCAGAAAGACACCTGGCATGTAGTCACTTATAAGTGGGTGTTAGCCATTAGCCATTAGCATAGGATAACCCACCCATGAAACCTTCGACCCCAAATTAACCCTGCCTACAGGTTGTGCAGGGAAAATGATGGAGCAGAGATTGAGAGAATGGCCAACCAATGACGGACACAACCTGAGAACCATCCATGGGAGAGACAACCCCAGACACTATTAATGAAACTCTGTTATGCTTGCAGTCAGGAGCCTAGCATAACTGTCTTCTGAAAGGCTTCATCCTGTAACTGACAGAGATGCAGAGAGCCACAGCCAAACAATAGGCAGAGCTCTGGGAGTGTTGTGAAAGTTGGGGGAAGGATTGAGGGAGCTGGAGGAGGCAAGGACACCAAAAAAACCTACAGAGTAAATTAATCTGGGCCCATGGTGGCTCATAGAGACTGAACCACTGACCAGAGAGCATCAATTGAATGGACCTAGGACCCTATACACATATGTAGCAGATGTACAGCTTGGTCCTAATGTAGGTCTCCTAACAGTGTGAGTAGCGGGTGTCTCTGATTCTTTTGTCTGCCTCAGGACTAGATCCCTTAGCTGGGCTGCCTTGTCTGGCCCCAGTGGAATAGGATGCACTTAGTCCTGATGCAACTTGATGTACCAGGGTGGGTTTGGACTGGTGTGGGAGTAAGGGATCCTCTTTTCTGAGGAAAAAGGAAGGGAGAAAAGGGGGAAAATGTGGGAGGGGGGCAGGGAGTTTGTTTAGGATGTAAGATGAAGGACAAGAGGACAGAAGGCCTGTTGAGAAAAGACAAACTGAGAGTGGGGACATCTCTGTGATAATCTGGAGACCTAAGTCAGGGTAGGTCCCTGGGAGGCTATGAGGGGTACCCAAGCAGAGACTCCTGGTAGCAGAGGCCACATAGACTGAAGAGGACATCTTCTAACTAGACTTGCCTTCTGGTAGAAGAAGGGCAACACCAACGCACCCACAAAAATATCAACCCAAAATTTACCCTGCCTATGAGATGGACAGGGATAAAGATAGAGCAGATAGAGCAGAGGCTGGGGGAATGCCCAGCCAATACCTGGCTCAATCAAAGACACGCCCTATAGCAGAGTGCTAACCCCTGACACTATGAATTATCCTCTGCTAAGCTTGCAGAGAGGAGCCTGTCAGAGTTGTCCTCTGAGACGCTTTACCCATCAGTGCCTCAAAACAGATGCTGAGACTCACAGCCAAACATTGGTTGATACATAGGGAATCTTGCGGAATAGTGGGAGGAAAGAGAAAAGGACCAGAAAGTGACAAGAGCTCCACAAGAAAAAAAAACAAAAAACAAAAACAAAACAAAAACCACCACCACCACCACCACCACCACCACCACCACCACCAACAACAACAAAAACAAAAACCAAAGCAAAAGCCATACCAAAACAAAAAGCAGAGCCAAAAAAACCAGAGGGGTTTGCTGAGACTGAAGCATCAACCAAGGACCATGCATGGACTGGACTTAGGCCCCCTACAAAAATGTACCAAAATAACATCCTTAGCAACTTATTAAAAGCAGAAAATTCAGAATAACTAGAGGCTATGATAGACAGTAGCAGATGAGCACTATGTGGTAGAGACATCTATATTCCAGTTGGTAGTTTTGCTTTATGCACTCGTGGCTTTGGGGCCCACATCGAAAACATTTTCTAAGACTGAGGGACAAGACTTTGTACAGATATTGTTGAAATCTTAACATTTATCATGCATATTTGCTTGAAGTGTTCAGATATGAACTTCCTTTATTAAGAATTTAACCAGGGTTACCACCAATAAAACACCACTAAAAATGGTAAAGCTGGGTCGGCAAGTTCATTCCTTTAGAAACATTAATTCTACCATGGTTTTTTTTGAGAAAAAAAAAATTTTGAACAAAATTATTCAAACCTAGGACCTCCATTGACACAAAGTCGAAAAAAGGCATCTTTACAGACCACTAAAGTTGATGTAGTTTTCCATCTGAAGTTGTAGAAACTGTCTCATTCTTCTTACATTAAAAATTGCATTTCTTTTTGTAAAATTCACCTCGAGTGTTTGAAAACACTCATCATAAAATTATATTTTAGGAAGTTATGTTAAAAGGTTATACTAAAAAAGAAAAATGCTCTCCTCTGAATATAATTAATTAATTATAAACTATATTTGTAGGGTTAGTCCTTGTAAGTTATAACCGGTTATATCTGTATTCATTCATATGGACACAGACATGCATTATATTATGTTTGATCAATTAGAATGCTGTCTAATTTTATGTATTTAATTATATAATATAGAAGTAATAATATATAAACACATATATATAATATACAAGTATATAATTACATATATAATTAGGCAGCATTCATCATGGTCATATACTAACTATAGATAAATATAATATTTAAAATATATCATATATGTATATATAATATAATATGTACATATAGACATATACATATATAAATACCACATATTTGTATAAATGTGACATACATACCTGTGAATACACAGAAACTTACATGTACACATATGTTATGTATAATTTTCTTAGCATGATAACACAGCCTTCATTTCTTAGGCTGATCCAAAATTCAAGTGACCTCAATAGGTAAAAGATTTTCACTGTGGTATTGGCTATTATTTTCCTTTTCTGTGGACATGGTTCGTTGAAGGGGAAGCCTGAAACAAGGGAAAACTGCTGGAGGCTCTGGAACATGGGAAAAACTGAGTGAATGTCTTGTAGTGATTTGGATTTCACTCCAAGGTTCAGTAAGCCCCAGAGTAGCAGTTCATGTTTAATTCAGTTTGCGAATGGTAAGTTGAAGCTACATGAAGAAGTTTTCCACTATTTATGCAATGAAGCTTACCAAGATTAACAGAAAATACTTTTACAATGAATGGCAGATCTTCTTAAGTCTTCACTGCTGAATGGGAAGCATTCAGAGATTTAATGTCATGTTCTAAAGACTAGAATAATATTTTTAAGACAATACATAGTTAGACAGTATACAATCAATTTTCCAAAAGGGAGGGATAATAATACTTTATGAAAGGTTGATAGATCTGTGTGTGTGTGTGTGGGGGGTATGGTCAGCTCAAATTGCCATTTCTCTGTGGTTGCATATAATGGAGAAGACCAGTATAGTGAGCTTATAAAGATTGAGCGCACACCCAGGTGGCTAGTAAGAAGTCTGCTTCATGATTACTAATGGTTCTCCCTCATAATTTTAACAAAGCCAGTAGACCTAGGATTGGGAACTAAACAATTAGGCCTTGATTCTAGGAGAATTTACATGACATTGTCTATCTGATTCATACATTTTAAAAGACTAGATTTAACATAAAACTTTCCAAAAATCACTGATAATTTTGTATCCCTAAAGCACATGATTATAAAAATCCTGGTTGGGTTTTCATTTCATTCACTTTTTACTATTTTCCAAAGTGATGCAAATGTTAGATCACTTTCTTCAATATCATTTAAAAGTATTACTTGTTATATATTTTTAATGGTTCAATGAATTTTTATTATGATTTATTCACTTTGTATGTCAGCTGTGGCCCCCTGTCTAGTCCCCTCCCAATCCTGCCCTCCTTCCCTCATTTCCTCCCATGACTCTCCCCAATCAGGAACTCCTGCTTTGGGGAGTGATTAAAGAGCCAGCCACTGAGTTTATATCAGAGACACCCCTATTCCCCTTACTAGGGGACCCACTTGAAGGCTAAGCTGCCATGGGCTACATATGAGCAGGGCTTTTAGGTTATATCGTTGCATGGTCCTTGGTTGGAGTATCAGTCTCAGAAAAGACCCCTAGGCCCAGATTTTTTGTTTGTTTGTTTGTTTGTTTGTTTGTTTTGCTCTCCTTGTGGAGTTCTTGTCCCCTTCTGGTCTTTCATCTCCCTCTTCTCTCATAAGATTCCCTGCACTCTGCCCAAAGTTTGACTATGAGTCTCAACATCTGCTTCAATACCCTGCAGAGTAGAGTCTTTCAGAGGCCCTCTGTGGTAGGCTCCTGTCCTGTTCCCTGTTTTCTCCCTCTTCCAATCCTATTCCTTTTGCCTTTCTGAGTGAGGATTGATCATCTTCCCCAGAGTCCTTCTTCTTGATTAGCTTCTTTATGTGTTCAGATTTTAGTATGTTTTTCCTATATTATATGTCTAATATCCACTTATAAGTGAGTATATACCATGTGTGGCTTTCCGCTTCTGGGATACATCACTCAGGATGATATTTACTAGTTCCCTCCATTTGCCTACAAATTTCATGCTTTTCTTTTTTTTTAATTCCATCGTGTAAATGTACCACAATTTCTATATCTATTCCTCAATATTTTTTCTTTAATTCAGGGACATCTGGGTTGTTCTAACTTTCTATAGTGATCTCCACTGACAAACCGTTACTTCTCAGTCTTTTGTACCTTCCATCCAATACAGATGCTCCTATATTAACTCATTTTAAGATTAAATTTAAAGTATTTCATTAATATTTCCAATTCCATAAATGAATATATACACAATCAAGTGTAATCTGGAAGGGAGGTATGCATTACACCAAGGTATATCTATGAGATATTTGTAAACCATTGAAGAAACCACATCTTGAGTGATTGGGTAAATATATTTGAATTTCAGAAAATATAGCTAATTGTAACTGCCATTTATAAGTGTCACAAATAAAGTAAGGTATGTTATAATTTAATCTTATAGTGAGCATAGACCATTAACAACTAATTTCATTTATTGTTCCATTCATATAATGAGATATCCTACTGTATTTACTCGTTAGGAAAATCTATGACAGAAAACCTTGATTTCTTCTAAGTCTAACAATGTTTTTATGAAACCTAAGTTTCATAGATCTTGATGGCATGAATACACCATCCATGACATAGTTCATGAAATTGACGTAATATTAATAAAAATAAGTAGCAGAGAATTTTATATATCTAGTTCTTTTGTGAGCACATTAGAGACAGACAGCACTCTATCATTATCAAAATGATCAATATTATTGGTGATGTTTCTAGTTGACCAAAAGCTGTGATGGAAACAACTGAAACTCAGCCAGTCTTACTCGTACCCATGGAAATTCCCTCCCTCACTGATCACTTAGGTTTGCTTTCCCTCCTGAACTGATCTCAGTTATAGGAAACTCTAGTGTAATATCTCCATCCAACTCTAGAAACACCTTAAAAGAGGACAGGATTGGCTTTACTGCAGAAGAAGGTTAAAATCTTATCATCTATGTAAAATGTTCAGGAGAGTATCTAAAACCAGAAGAAACTGGTAGAGATTAGCTGGAGAGAAGGCATGATAATTTGGGACAGAAATTACTGTATTATAGAGGCTTTAGGGATCTACTACTTAATTGTTTGTTTTTATGCTCAGAAATCACATAGCAAGAACCCTTCCATGACCAAAATTTCAAATGAAAAGCTTCCTTGCAGTAACAGTTAATAAAAAAGGAGGCCATGAATTTGAAAGAGGAGAAAGTTAAAGGAAAGAATGTGAATTGAAAATTATAATTATTTTGTAATCTCAAAAATAATAAAATGCTTAAAAAGTAAAACAGAGGAAGCTTTCATGTGTTGAAGTTACTTTCCTACCTAAAAACTCTGTTCAAGTTGTTGAGAAAGAAAAACAGGAAATTACTTTCAATTTGAGTTGGAGTCCTGAATGATGACTCTCTTCTCACCTGTAATTCATGTTGGCATCTTTAGCAGGGATGCTGAAGGACAAGGAATCAGAACTTGGAAAAGCCAACAGGAACTTTATAAACATTTTAGAGATCCCAGCTCTGCTCAGTGAAACTGCCAGGGTGCTTTTTGATTGCTTCCTAAGATCATAGCATTAAGAAAAGAGTGGCAGAAGCGCACCCTCTTCTGCGGCCCTCCAGCACCATTCGAGGCTTTCTGAAATTGTCTTAAAATGAAAACCAGATCGAAACGACTTTTACATATTTTAAAATGCAGTTTACTGGATGATCAAAAGAAAGGACAGAAATGAAAAGTTTGGCAGGCATATTCATTTAAAGAACTTAGATTTAGTAACTCATTGATTATATTTAAGGTTTTAGGTGGCAGCAAGAAGTTACTTGAAATTATAAATATGTATATATAAGACAGAGCGCTTTGGTGTTAATTTGGAATTTCCCTAGTCTTAGTTCACATTTGACAAGGGTTATCTTTGTGGAAATTATTGAGGTGGTAGATTGTTGGTACAGAATTGAAAATAAGTTGCTTAGAGATTACCAAGAAAAATTCAAGGTTTGAACAAGACTGCTTATCAGCTAAAAGAAAAAGAAAAAAAAAACAAAACAATGTGTCCTCACCCTAATTACACTCTGAATATAAAGCTACCCTTGAGTACTAAAGCGTCATTGTTTTGTAATTTCCTCAGGATTTATTATGAGACCCTTACCCTCCCCCAGAAATTATGATAAGAACCTAAGAAGAAAGAAATGCTATGGATAAGCTCACGGAGGCCCATGAAGAAGTAGAGAAGAGTGTTTTATTAATCCACTCCTCATGAGCACAGAGTCCCAGGGAAGTCTTGGGATTGAAATGGAGACCATTTCTCACACTCTCAGCATTCCTCAATTGCTCCTAGTTCTTTGTCTAGGGTTGAGGCTTCATTAGCTTCAGCCCTTCCATGTCAGCATGTCGAGTGCTGTCATCCCTGTCCATGTCGTGTTTATGCAAACACGCTAATGAGTGTAGCTTCAAGAGTGCAGCTTCTCTGACATTTCTACAAGGCAAAATAATGTCAAGTGGTCAACTTTAAGGTAATATAAAAACAAGTAATATTGTATGAACTGAGGTTTTATATATATATATGAACTGAAGTTTTATATATTACATATATATAACTGAGGTTATATATATTACATATGGGTATATACAAGAACATAGATTATTGAGATCATGAACCTTAGAGACATAACACGACTGAGGTGTATGGAAAGGGTTGGAGGGAGGAAAGACAGGAGGGAAAAGAGATAGTTCTATTTTTTATTTTATTTTATTAATTACACTTTATTCAATTTGTATCCCCCAATAAGCCCCTCTCTCCTCCCCTCCCAGTCCCACCCTCCCTCCCCTTTCTTCATGCATGCCCCTCCCCAAGTCCACTGATAGGTGAGGTCCTCCTCTCCTTCCTTCTGTTCTTAGTCTATCAGATCACATCAGGAGTGGCTGCATTGTCATCTTCTGTGGCCTGAATAGTTTTATTTTAATTAAAAAATTAAAGGGTTGATCTCAAGACTACAAAAGAAAATTACAAGTAGGAATAGGATTTAAAGGATGATACAGAAGCTGGAGAGAAGATTCAGTGTTCAAGGCCTCTGTATGTTCTTCCAGAGAACCAGTGTTCAATTACCAGAACCAACACGGTAGCTCACACCTCTAGTCGCAGGGATCTGAAGTCTTCTTCGGGCCTCTTGGAAGCTAGGCATGCACATAGTACATAAACATACATGCAGACAAACCACATTCAAAAAAAGGTTACAACAAAAAACATTCACATAAACATACATGCAGACAAACCACTTATTTAAATAAAAAAAAATTTGAAGTGTGACAACAAAATTATGTGTCTTGATTAGATTCCACTGAGCTTTCAAATTTTGTTTCATTCATTGTACCTTCACTATCTTACATATATGCTGCTCAAATATTGGACATCTTCCAAGTCTTATACATTTTGTATGGTTACTTATTAGCTATGTTGCACATATAAAGTATTTTGTAAGTTACTTTCAGGAGAAAAATATTTAAAATACTCCATTAAATAAATGATCATATCTATGATAATAGACATGTTGGTATCAGGCAGATGGCAAGGAAAATCATTTTGGAGCTTTTTTTTTCCCCAGAACTTCTCAATTATTCTTCACATTTCTAATCATTTGATTTGTTTTGTTGTGAAACAGCATTTCACCTAGCAGACTAAGCTGGCCTGGAACTCTTGGTTTTCCTCCTGCCTCAGCTTTAGATGTGTTGAGATTACAGGAATTCACCACTATTCCTGGATATCACATTTTTATTTGAACCTATGAATAATAAACATAGATACTCACATTAATTCATAGAGAAATTGCCATTTTAGTTTAATTTGCCCCCAAGCAATGTAGATATAAGCCAGGCTTCTTGGAGCATGCCTTTAGTCCCAACACTCAGGTAGGTAGAGGCAGGCACATCTCTGAGTTCAAGGCCAGTTTGAACTGCTCTACAAAAAGTGAGTCAAGGACAGTCAAGGCAGCTCAGAGAAACCCTGTCTCAAAAAACCAAACCAAACCAAACCAAAACAACAACAAAAAGATGTAAATATATTTTAAAATGCACTTGACATCTCAAATATATTTTTTCATCCTTCTCTAAACACAGTGTAGATAATGGTACAAACACACTATCTTAACTCTTCTCCCAGGTGCCACTTTTCTGATTTTTTCCTCTTTATGATGCTTGACTGCAGCATCCTTGGGGAACTCAATTTCCACAGGCTCATCTCCCTCAGCATAGGAGGGTAACACTTTGACCTTGGCTTCAAGACTGAGATGAAAGTTGAGTTGTGCTGAGAGAACCCTTCTTTCTGTATTTTGATAAGTTGCTGTTTTCCTTGTTGATTTTGCTTTCCAGATGACATTTTAGATAACTGAACTTTTCCCCCATTGGTTTTCAGATGTTTTAAATTTTCCAACCTTTAACTCTTTTTCCATCTTTCAATGTTAAATTCTCGGAATTGGTGCATGAGAAGTATCCGTTTTTCAAGATGACTTCTGCAGAAGAAGCACCTGGTAATCCTTGTCTTATGTGAGTCTGGAAAATTCCATAGTTTTTAAAGAATCTTCAGATTCTGTTTTTGTGCTCTCTCCCTCCCCATCTCAAAAAAAAAATTGCTAAGTGCTTGAAATAGATATCTCTGGAAATCTGACTACAGAGTAGCTTTTACGAGGCTGAAGCCATAGTCCTCCACAGTTACCACCCTGAGTTTCAGCGGCAAGAGAGTTATACAACCGGGCACACCAGCCTCCACCCTGCCCCACTGTGTTCAGCAGACTGGTGCTTTTTTAAGTCAGACAATTGTCTTAATCATGCCCTAATTATTATCTTGGGAAACTTTTAGTCATTTATCTCTCTTGCTCATCTCCCTCACTCTACTGCCACGTTTGACTGAACATTTTCCAGGGTGATGCCCTCTTTTGATATCTGTGCCATTTCCAGCCCCACTGCCACCACACATTCTCTTACCAGAAATATGTTGATTTCATCTCTGCCTCCTCCTGTCTTTTTTTTTT
>REGO01000012.1:7871017-7891822 GCA_010120015.1 Rhombomys opimus
TTACATTTTATTAACTCTGTATCCCAACTGTATCCCACTCCCTCATTGCCTCCCAATCCGACTCTCCCTCCTCTCCTCCCTGCCCCTTTCCAAGTCCACTGATTGGGGAGGACCTCTTCCCCTTTCATCTGACCCTGTTTTATCAGGTATCTTCAGGACTGGTTGCAAAGTCCTCCTCTGTGGCCTACCAGGACTGCTCCTCCCTTGGGGGGGGGTGGGGAGGTCAAAGAGCCTGCCATTGAGTTCCTGTCAGAAATAGTCCCTGTTCCCCTTACTATGAGAAACCAATAAGTTACTGAGCTACCACAGGCTACATCCAAGCATAGGTTCTAGGTTATATCCATACATGGTCCTTGGTGGAGTGTCAGTCTCAGAAAAGACCCCTGTGCCCAGATATATTTTGTCCTTGTGGAGCACCTATCCTTTCCACGTCATAGTAACTCCCCCTCCTTTCATATGATTCCCTGCACTCTGCTGAAGGTTTGGTTATGAGTCTTAGTATCTGCTTTGATACAATGCTAGGTAGAGTCTTTCAGAGGCCCTCTGAGGTAGGCTCCTGTCCTATGTCCAATGTACTTCCCATTTGTCTTTCTAAGTGAGGATTAATCATCTTACCCCATGTCTGCTTTCTTGTTTATCTTCTTTAGCTGTATAGATTTGTTATGTTTATCATATCTTATAGGTATATATAAATGAGTATATACCATGTTTGTCTTTCTCCTTCTGGGATAATTCACTCAGAATGATCTTTTCTAGATCCCACCATTTGCCTACAAATTTCATGATTTCCTCATTTTTTGATTGCTGAGTAGTATTCCATTGTGTAAAAACAATGGAGGTCCCATTTATTGATTGATGCTTTTAGAGCCTGTGCTCTTGGTGTTCTCTTCAGGACATTGTCTCCTATACCAGTGAGTTCTAGGCTGTTCCCCACTTTTTCTTCTAACCAATTTAGAGTATCTGGTTTTATGTTGAGGTCTTTGATCTACTTGGACTTTAGTTTTGTGCAGGGTGATAAATATGGATGTATATTCATTTTTCTGCATGTAGGCATCCAGTTGTACCAGCACCATTTGTTGAAGATGCTGACTTTTTTTCCATTGAATGGTTTTGGCTTCTTTGTCAAAAAGCAAGTATTCACAGGTGTGTGGATTTATTTATGGGTCTTCTATTCAGTTCCATTGATCCTTCTTTCTGTTTCTATGCCAATACCATTCAGTTTTTATTACTATTGCTCGGTAGTACAGCTTGAGATTGGGGATCCAGATACCTCCAGATGATCTGTTGTTGTACAGGATCGTTTTGGAAATTCTGGTTTGTTTTTTTTTGTTTGTTTGTTTTTTTGTTTCTCTATATGAAGCTGAGAATCTTTTTTTCAAGGTCTGTAAAGAATTGAGTTGGTATTTTGATGGGAATTGCATTGAATCTGTAGATTGCTTTTGGCAGGATGGCCATTTTCACAATGTTAATCCTACCAATCCATGAGCACGGGAGATCTTTCCATCTTCTGCTATCTTCTTCAATTTCTTTCTTCAGAGACTTGAAGTTTTTCTCAAACAGGTCTTTCACTTGCTTGGTTAGTGTCACCCCAAATTACTTTATGTTATTAGTGGCTATTGTGAAGGGTGTTGTTTCCCTGATTTCTTTCTTGGCCCTTTTGTCTTTGGTATACAGAAGGGCTTCTGATTTTTTTGAGTTGATTTTGTACCTGCCACTTTGCTGAAGGTGTTTATTAGCTGAAGGAGTTCTCTGTTTGAATTTTTGGGGTTGCTCATGTGTACTATCATATCATCTGCAAATGGTGACACTTTGACCTTTTCCTTTCCAATTTGTATTCCTTTGATCTCCTTTAGTTGTTTTATTGCTCTGGCTAGGAATTCAAGTCCAAAGTTTAAGGGATACAGAGAGAGTGGGCAACATTGTCTTGTCCCTGATTTCAGTGGGATTGTTTTAAGGTTCTCTCCATTGAGTTTGATGTTGGCTATAGGCTTGCTGTATATTGCCTTTACTATCTTTAGGTATGTGTCTTGTATTCCTGATCTCTCCAAGACTTTAAACATGAATGGGTGTTGGACTTTGTCAAATGCTTTTTCAGCATCTAAGGAGATGATCATGTGGTTTGTCTCCTTCAGTTTGTTTATGTGGGGGATTACATTGATGGATTTCCATATGTTGAACCACCCTTACATGCCTAGGAAGAAGCCTACTTGGTCATGGTGGATGATATCTTTGATGTGTTCTTGGATTCGGTTTGCAAGTATTTTATTGAGTATTTTTGCATCAATATTCATAAGAGAGATAGGGCTGAAATTTTTTTTCTTTGTTGGGTCTTTCTGTGGTTTAGGTATCAAGGTGACTGTGGCTTCATAGAATTAGTTTGATAATCTTCCTTCTGTTTCTATTTTGTGGAATAGTTTGGACAGAATTGGAGTTAGCACTTCTTTGAAGGTCTGGTCGAATTCTGCACTGAATCCATCTGGCCCAGAGCTTTTTTTTTGGATGGGAGACTATTGATGACTGCTTCTATTTCCTTGGGGGATGTAGGACTATTCAATCTTTCTCCCTGATCTTGACTTAATTTTGGTAGATGGAATCTTTCAATAAAATTGTCCATTTCTTTTAGATTTTTGAATTTTGTGGCATATAGGCTTTTGTAGTATGACCTAATAATTGTTTGGATTTTCTCGATGTCTGTAGTTATGTTCCCCTTTTCATTTCTGATTTTGCTGATTTGGATAGTTTCTCTCTGCCTTTTAGTTAGTTTGGCTAACAGTTTGTTAATCTTGTTGATTTTCTCAAAGAACCAGCTCCTGGTTTCATTAATTTTTTGAATAGTTTTATTTGTTTCTAATTGATTGTTTTCAGCCCTGCATTTGATTATTTCCAGCCATCTGCTCCTTTTGGGTCTATTTGCCTCTTTTTTTCCTAGGGCTTTTAGTTGGTCCATTAATTTGCTTGTATGAGATGTCACAAATTTCTTATTGAAGGCACTTAGTGCTATGAACTTTCCTCTGAGCACTGCTTTCATTGTCTCCCATAAATTAGGGTATGTTGTACCTTCATTTTCATTGAATTCTAGTAAGTCTTTAATTTCTTTATTTCTTCCTTAACCCAGCTATCATTGAGCAGCAAGTTGTTCAGTTTCCATGTGCTTGTAGGCTTTTTTCTAATTCCATTGTCGGTGAGGTCCAGCTTTAGTCCATGGTGATCAGATAGAACACAGGGGATTATTTCAATCTTCTTGTATCTGTTGAGGCTTGCTTTGTTACCAACTATATGGTCTATTTTAGAGAAGGTTCCATGAGGTGCTAAAAAGAAGGTATACTCTTGAGTTTGGTTGGAAAGTTCTGTAGACATCTATTAGGTCCATTTGATTTAGGACCTCTGTAAGTGCCTTTATTTCCTCATTAGGCTTCTGTATAGATGATCTGTCCTTTGTTGAGAGTGGGGTGTTGAAGTCTCCCACTATTAAGGTGTTGGGATTGATGTGTGATTTAAGTTTTAGTAATGTTTCATTAATAAATCTATGCAGTCTTGTATTTGGGCATATATGTTCAGAATTGTGATGTCCTCTTGGTGCATTTTTTCCTTTGATGAGAATGTAGTGCCCCTCCTCATCTTTTTTGATTGATTTTGGTTGAAAGTCTATTTTATTAGATATAGGATAGCTACCCCAGCTTGTTTTCTGGGTCCATTTGCTTGAAAGACATTTTTACAGCCCTTTACTCTGAGGTAGTGTTTATCTTTGTTGCAGAGGTGCATTTCTTGGATGCAGCTGAATCCTGTTTCCGCACCCATTCTGTTAGTCTGTGTCTTTTTATTGGCGAGTTGAGTCCATTCATGTTGATAGATAATAGTGACCAATGAACGTTAGTTCCTTTTATATTGGAGTCTGTGGTCCTACCATGTTCCATTGCTTGTTTTCTTTTTAATTTTTGTTGGGATATTATCTGCTTGGTATGTTTTCTTGGGTGAAGTTGTTTTCATTGGATTGGAGTTTTCCTTCCAGTATCTTCTGTATGGCTGGTTTGCTGTGTAGATATTGCATAAATTTAGTTTTGTCATGGAATGTTTTGTATTCTCCATCTATGTTGATTGAAAGCTTTGCAGGGTATAGTAGTCTGAGTTGGCATCTGTGGTCTCTTAGAGTCTGCATGAAACGTGTCCAGGCCCTTCTGGCTTTCATAGTTTCTGATGAGAAGTCCAGTGTGATTCTGATAGGTCTACCTTCATATGTTACTTGGCCTTTTTCCTTGCTGCTTTTAATATCTTTTCTTTGTTCTGTAGATTTAGTGTTTTGACTATGATGTGACATGATATGTTTCTTCTCTGGTCTAGTCTATTTGTTGTTCTGTAGGACTCTTGTATATTTATGGACATCTCTTTCTTTAAGTTGGGAAAATTTTCTTCTATGTTTTATTTGAAAACATTTTCTGGATCTTGGAGCCTGGAGTCTTGTTTTTCATCAATTCCTATTATTCTTAGATTTTGTCTTTTCATGGCGTCCTTGATTTCTTGGATAATTTGTGTTTGGGACTTTTCTGATTTTACTTTCTCTTTGAGAGAAGTATCAATTTCTGCAAGTGTGTCTTCAGCTCCAGAGATTCTCTCTTCCATCTCTTGTATTCTGTTGGTGATGCTTACCTTTGTGGTTACTGATCTTTTCTCCAAGTTCACCAGCTCAAGGGTTTTCTCATTTTGTGTTAACTTTATTTTTTCTAAATCTGTTTTCATGTCTTGCACCATTTCCTTCATCTGTTTGAATGTGGATTCCTGTCTCTCTACAATGATCTCTATTTTTTTGTTCATTTCCTCTCTATATGCCACTAATTGTATCTCTACTTGTGCCTCTATTTATTTGGCTATATTTGCTTGTGTTTCTTTAAGAATTTTGTCCATTTCCTCTTTCTTTGCCTCCAATTGACAGGCCTTTGATAGATTTGTTCATTTTCTCTTTAACTGTCTGAATTTGCATGCCTATTGCTCTGAGAGAATTGTTTGTTTCCTTTTTTATGAGCCTGAAATAATTGGGTAAGCATAGCTTTAAAGTCACTTTTCTGTGCTTCTGATGAATTGGAGTATCCATCAATTTCGGGCATTGCTGGTGAAGTCATGATGTCCTGATTTATGTTGGATGTGTTCTTTTACCTACCCCTGGCCATTGGCTTATCTGAAACCTTCCCTGTTTGTTTCTGAATTCTGCAGTTCAGATTGGTACTGTCTGTCTCTAGAATCTGGAGAGTTATTCAGGAAGCTGAGAGAGGTCCTGCGGCCTCAGTGTGTGTTGGTGGACTAGTTGTACCTGTGGGAGGAAAGTACACAGGCACAAAATGGGCAAATGCAGGTGCATGTGCACGTGTATGTGTGTGTGTGTATGTTTGTGTGTGTGTGAGTGTGTGGAAGTGTGTGTTGAAGTGTACCTCGAGGGACAGAATGATAGATATTGAGTGTGTGGGAGGGGCTCTGCACTGTATATTTAGCAGGCGCTAGTGATGGTTGTGGCTCAATTTCTGGCATTAACTGCCTTCACTCCTCAATTGGACCCACAGACCAGGGGCTTCAATGTCCCAAGTGACCCTCTGTTTCCCACAGTGGTTATATGGATAGGAGAGGTCCGATGCCTGGCTTCTATATGAGAACGACCCTGGATCTGGCCCTGGATCTGGGCAGGCACTCAAGGGCACACTCACTCTCAAGCAGGTCACTTCAGCAGGGAAAAGCGTATCTGGGCTCTCTGCTCTCTCATTTGGCCTTGCTTGTTCTTATGCATGAGGACTGATGTGCTCCACCAGCTCAGTAATGCTGAAACCACCTGGGATGCCAGTCCAGGTGCCTTTGGGAAGTCCTGAGAGACCTCCACTGTGTTCTCCAAGCCTGGGAGGTCCAGCGCCTGGTGTGCTTTGCTTGTATGGAAGGTCTGCTTGGCTTTGGTGGGTATATAGTGTATTATCTGTCACTGAGGAATTGGGTGAGCCATGCAGTCAGTGGATGAGAGACACTGCAGGGCCAGTATGGTGGCTAGCAGACCTGGGACCCTGGGATGATGGTGCCATGGGTCTGGATCCACAGTGCAGGGGATTCAATGTCCCAAGTTACGCTCTGTTTCCCACAGTGGGTATGTGGGTGGGAGGGGTCCGATGCCTGGCTTCTATTTTAGGAGGACCCTGGATCTGGGGCTCTGCAGACACTCAAGTGTGTACTCACTCTCAAGCAGGTCACATTGGCAGGGATCAGGGTATCCAGGCTCTCTTGTCTTTCTTCTTTTTAAATATTTTCTACTACACTACTATTACTACCTAAAATAGTTATTATGAACACATAATTCTCATTCTGTGTCCTGAATTTTAAACAAATCAAGCTTCTTTGTCTGATAATGAAAGTACGCTTTAACCAGGGTTTAACTTTACAATGTCTTACAATTGACTTGCACACAGAGCAAATGGAACTTGTGCTTTTTCTAGAACACGTGCTATCTCTTCAGTTAACACAATCTAGTCACCTTTCATTATTACAGTGTTGCTCTGGCCTGCATTTCCTCCTTCTGTGTTCCATGTGTTCTCTGAGGCTTTGCTTCATGGGTCTAACACATCTCTATTTAAACCTTAACTTTCCTTTTTATGGCCATGCACTGATCGCACCTCTTTAAACCCTAGGTGTTTGTAATTCTTAAAAAAATGAATATTTCATTCTATTATAATGTGAAAATTAAGTGAAGTCAGCTGTTCAAAGAAAATGTCTGGACATGACATGTATAAGAGCATTTAACCACAAAACTTTGGGGAACATTTCTTTGCCTTCATTGCCCTTTTCTATTGCAGCTTGTGTTGTAGCCATTTGAGATCTTGGTTCTTCCTGTAAATTATGCATTCATTGTGGTCATTATTTCGACCCATCACACAACAGCAGTATTATGTAGAGTGCTGAAAAACTGATTCATTGAAGCTAAACTAAATCCCTATGTACATGTAATATTTGTGAGTGAATGGTAACACAGGACTTGGATACTTGGTATTTCCTGTGAGGGCAAAGTTCTGTTATTCTAAATCACAAATGACTTGAGCATTTGAATATATGTATAAGGAGAGCCCAAGAAACCAAAAATGCATGGTAACAACAAAGGAAAACAAAAGCAAGCATTTTACTGCATCACTGGCCTTGTATTCTTTTTCGTCTATTAAGAGATTTTTTTTAAAATTATTGTTTTAAACAGAGCCAAAATACCTGTGCCCAGGGACACCTGCAAGGATTGATACTCTAACCAAGGACCAGGCACGGAGAAGGCCTAGACCCCCTGTTCAAAGGAAGCCCATTGGCTGCTCAGTTTCCAAGCGAGTCCCTAGTAAGTGGAACAGGAACTGTCTCTGACATGAATTCAGTGTCTGGGTCTTTGATCATCTCCCCCCGGAGTGTGCAGTCTTTCCAGGCCACCGATGAAGATGATGCAGCCAGCCTTGATGAGACCTGATAAGCTAAAATCAGATAGAAGAGCAGGAGGTCCTCTCTAACAGGGGACTAGGGAAAGGGCATAGTGGAAGAAGAGGAGGATGGGTGGGGCTGGGAAGAGATGAGGGAGAGGGATGCAGTGGGGATACAAAGTAAGTAAATTATAATAAATAAATGTATAAATAAAATTAAATTTAAAAATTACTGTTTTAGGAATAGGAGGTTGCGTGGAATTACCTAAATTTCAAAATAAAATCATTACATGACATATTTACAGAGTTGATCCAGTTAAGGTTTCCTTTGATGTTAAAATATAAGTAATGAGGAAAGGAAGGTATCGGGGAGGGGGAGACAGAGAGAGAGGGAATATCTGAATCTGAATTTGAATATCTGAAATCCAAACTGCTCCAAACCCCAAACTTCTCAAAACCAGATGAGATACCACAATTGAAAAGAGCCTACCACAGGGGGGCTTCTGAAAGACTCTACCAGTGAGGGATCAAAGCAGATGCTGAGACGCACAGCCAAACTTTGGGGAGAGTGCAGGGATTCTAATGGAAGAGTGGAGTGATAAAAGGACTAAGAGGGGACAGTAGTTCCGTAAGAAGACCAACAGAGCCAATAAATCTATAAGGTAGGAAGAATCCTATAAGGTAGGAGGAAAGGAAGGTATCAGGGAGGGGAGGGAGACAGAGAGAGGGAATTAAACCTTAGAGAACAGAGGAAGTTAACCTCCCACATTGTCTTAAATACATTTGGTGAGTACAAGTATTCTATATACTTAAAAAAAATCGTATGTGCTTCACATACTTTTGAAACTCTGGTTTTTATGATTGTTTGTCAAACAGGCTTCATTTCTGAGATATCTACCCAGCTCCTACTGCATCTTTTTTAGGTAATGATTTGCTTATTATGGTTAACTTCTCTCAAATGGAGGTTTTGTTCTACAGTTTTTACATAATGAATAGAATATGAAGTATCCTCTAAAACACTTGTAGTTCTGACTAGTACAGAAAAATCTATGAGCTGGCTCATTTGTCTCCTTCCAAAGCCTATTGGTAACTGCAGAAAGTTCCTTTTGCTCTTTGTACAAGTCATTTGTAAGAAGAGAAATCGTAAACTTGAACCCTAGTTAAATTGTGCTTTCATTATCAGATATAGAAGGTTAATTTGTTTAAAATTAGGTCAGAGTTCAAATCCCAGTGTCCACAGAATAAGCCAGAAGTTTTGGAAATGCCTGCAACTCCAGCTCTGAGGATCTGTATTCTGGCCACCCCTGCTCAAACGCACAGAGATGGACATGCAAGGCACTCACCCCCACCCTAACCCTGCCCCAACACGCATTCATGTACACTCAATCCATAAGGAAAACAGGTTACAACAAGCACGTGATTTTTAGGAGCATGAAAGGTTAGTGGGAAGCCTTAATAATGGTAGGGAAATATCAAAGATACCCTCCTAGTGAATTATGAAGTTAAATGAATGGTAGCTCCAAGAGTGATAAATGTCTACATTCTTCCAGGCCTGTCTGTTTGAGCATAGAAGAGTGAAGGAACAGGCTGTACACACCTTAATCAGGCCTCTAGCTGTTAGCAAAGTGAATTTTCCTAATCACATCAGAGTTTTTACACAAGTGCAAGACACACTAAACATGCAATTCATATGAAAACAGTGGATACAGTGTGACACTCTTAGGTCTGGCATGACAATAAAAAAAAAAAAAGAAAAGCCTGAGTGTTTTTATTTGTTTCATTTTTGTTTATATTTTTTAGTTTCCAACTCTAATCCATGAAAATCAGCTATTTTGTTTCAGCATATCTAATATTTGGTCAACTAATGAAAAATCACCAAACTAGACTAGTTCTTCCAGCAAGTCCCATTGATTGTGGAAAAGCATCATAAGTAAAACAAAATAAATGTATCAAGAAGGAGGGAAGAAGCTACCATTCATATCTGGGTGTTCAAAGGGGGAGGAAATGCTCATCTGGGCTGGGGTTGCTGGATGTGAACTTAAAAGCACAGGCAACAAGGAGTAAAACAGCCTAATGGGGTTGTGTCAAACTATAATTTCTGCACAGCAAAAGAAATCATTAGTGAAAGGGGAAGTGTGATTAGGTTATGTCTTTCTTGTCTTACAGATGGCCTTGGATAGCAAACATTGATTTGTTTTAGTCTTTTTATCATTACTGACTTTATGGTGTTGTGTTGTAGCAAGAAAATTCTAAGCCATTTATATGAGATTCTAGCAAGGCCTCAATTTGGGTACAGAACTGCATCAGAGTTCTTATTCAGTGGAGTCTAATTCCTAACCATGGTTGCATTCTGGCTTACTCTGACATAAGCTCTATCAACAAATTGGTTATGACATCCATTGGTTATGGCATCCAACATATAAGTCTTGGTGATTTCTAGAAGATCTTTTCTGATAGATAGTCCTCCAGTGACTATTAGCATGTGCCCCCACCTATCTAGGATGGATGTCTGGGCTATTGCTTACTGGTTACATGACAGGAGCAAGGACTTTAATTGAACATGTGTTAGTCATCCCAAAGGTGAGGAGGTATGGACAGGTGGATCCACAATCAGTCTAGTCTACTAAGTTTCGAGTCAGTAAGAGATGTGTCTTAAACAAATACAGGACTGAAACTTGAGAAAATAAATGTGATTATCCTCTAGTCTACACATACACACACATACACACACACACATACACACACACACACTCACTCACTCACACACACAGTTTTTAACCTGCTTTGTGTTTCTTATTTCATTTGATTCAGGATATTTAATCATCTCTACTTCATGGAGAAGCTAAGGTTTAAATTTTTTTAACAATGCATCCAAAATTGCATGCCCATTTTATTCATAGCCAGAATTTAAACTGAGTTATATCTTATCCCAAACCTAAGTTTATAGTTACATGTAATAGCCCTGTGACAAGTTTATTCTTAGTAAATGAGGATTTCTTTAAAATACTTGTTAAATTTTCTAGTCCATTCATAGGACTAGAGAGTGTTCCATAAATCTCAACAGTGAGGAGTCACAATGGTACAAATTGAAATAGGAAATGGCAACGAACAAATAACATTTCTCCTCCATTCATAACCACAGATAAAGGAGAAAGGAAGTTATTATCTGCCTGTGTTTTTCTTTTCTCAGCTAACTGTGATGGATACCATATATTGTCTAGTTATGTGAAATTTTGTAAAACTAAAATTGGAATTGATGAGACACTCAGCTTTGGTTGAGACTGCAAATGGAATATTCTGTATTGGAGTCTGACTTTTGCACTCCACTGAAATTTCATGATGCATCCTGTCCTTTTTGTGCCCTTTTTCTTAATGACACCTTCCCATAAAGATAATTTCATTCAGCACAGGACTAGCTTCTGTGCTTTTAACCCAGCACCCTGCCTGCAGAATACAACATTATGGATTCTTTTCCTGAGATTTTAAGATTGTGTATAATTTTCAAAATCTCTATTGTTGAGCTAGGAGGTAAGAATTACTACCTAACAAACTCATCTCAAAATCCTTCATCCTTGCTCCTCTAAAAATCTTCAGTAGGTTACTTTACATTCTTTAGAAACTTCTTACATTTTTCTTTGTTTTTGTACTCAAAATTCTGTATGTGTGCTTAATGTACATTTTCACAAGTCTTTTTTTTTTTCATTCATGTCTTGTAGTTGTTTCTGTGGTCCACTGAGTTTAACCAGGAACTTCTGTGTGAAAATTGTTTAAGAACTATCTGATGGAGGCCCTGCAGTAAATTCACAACTGAATTCCTCTCCCTAAAAGCCATCAGTAACTTGCAGTTCTTCCATAATACACAGCACCCTGTAAGTTTTTCCCTGATCCATGACTGATGGTTGTTAGTCCTAGTCTTGGGTGCGTCCATTGCATATGGCTACAGATGCTGTGAGGTCATGATGGCATTGGCTGTGCCACACCCAGAATCCAACATTTTATTGCCTTTTCTTTAATTTCTGGGTCTCTCTACCTCTTCCTCTGAGTTACACTTGAACGTTGCAAGGTTTGTGTAAATGCCCTCTTTATGGCTGAAGTACTCAAAACTCACTTCCGCTTAGCACCTGAAGAAAACAAACATCCCTGCATTCAATATGATCTAATGGAAACTGAGGCTTCTATGGTTAAAGATGAGAGTAGCCTTTCTAGGGATATAAATATAAATATTAGGAGGCAGCCTTATGGCATGATAATTTAGCTAAACAGCTGTATTACTAACCTCCTCACCTGTGGGCTTTTGACTGGGTTTACACTATGAGGCCAAATTCCCTTAAATGAACATGAATTCTCTCTTGTAGAGTAAGCCTCATGGATAATCAGATTATTACTGCTATCATAGTTGCCGCATAAATTTTATCATAAAGGAAAATAGGATTTTGTCAAGGGCATTTTTTTTTGGTATAGATTGGCATAGAAATAAGCATAGTGTATTATCATTTTATCTTACTTCAAAGTATTCTTGTAGTTGTATAACTATGACACAGCTTCTATTCTAAATTACTCCATACAGTAACTATTGGGTTGATACTGTTAGCTGTAATTTTAAGAAGAGAATCAAAGGATATCAGCACAAGATTGCACAAATACTTAGATGCAGAACTGAGGCTTACGCTGCAGCATTCTGTAGACAGAACTTGCCACTCGGTTGATGGTGTACTTGCCTAGCATATATGAAACCCTGGGGTTGATACTTAGAAATGTATAAAATCAACTGCCCTGGCGTATGACAGCAATCATAGAACATAGGAGATAGAAGCTGAAAGAGAAGTAGTTAAAGGCTAGTCTCTGCTACACAAGTTACAGACCATCCAGTGAGGTAAAGCTTAAAATACAAGGAACATGAGACACTATCTTGAATAAACAAACAAATGTAAACCCAATAGCATGATTGCAAAACTCATGCTGTTAAATTGTAAATCACTGTGTATACTAAATTGTCTACAAGCATTTTTAATGTGCAGAGTATTTATGTCACTTTCTAGCCACCAAACAATAAAATATAATGATTAGTATTTATTAAAATTTTGTCAAGTTATAATTCTCCATCTGTTTTAGAAGTCAAAAGATGACAACAAAAAATGTGGTAAAATTGTCATTAGAGTTAACCAATATATTTTCATATGGACCAATACATATCACAGGAAAGTTTACAATTACTATCACTAACAACTTGCTTGTCATTTCAAAAACAAGAATGAGGGCCTCATGGAACCGGAAAGCTTCTGTAAAGTAAAGGACACTGTTATCAGAACAAAATGAGAGCCTACACTGAGAAAGGATCTTCACCAACCCTATATCTGACAGAGGGCTAATATCCAAAATATATAAAGAACTAAAGAAGCTGAAAAGCAGCAAATCAAGTAATCTAGTTTAAAAATGGGAAACAGAGCTAAACAGATAAATTCTCTGTAGAGAAATATCGAAAGGCAGAGAAACACATAAAGAAATGCTCAACTTCCTTAGTCATCAGGGAAATGTGAATCAAAATGACGCTGAGATTTCACCTTACACCCATCAGAATGACTAAGATCAAAAACTGAAGTGACAACACATGCTGGAGAGGATGTGGAGAAAGAGGAACCCTCCTCCATTGCTGTTGGGAACATAAACTTGTACAACAACTTTGGAAATCAGTCTGGTGCTTTCTCAGAATATTAGGAATAGTGCTTCCTCAAGATCCAGCTTTACCATTCCTAGGCATATATCCAAAATATTCTCAAGTATAAAACAGGGACATTTGTTCAACTATGTTCATAGTAGCTTTATTCATAATAGCCAGAAACTGGAAACAACCCAGATGCCCCTCAACTGAGGAATGGATACAGAAATTATTTACACGATGGAACACTACACAGCAATTAAAAACAAGAAAATCTTGAAATTTGCAGGCAAATGGCGGGAATTAGAAAAAATCAACCTGAGTGAGGTTTCCCAGAAGCAGAAAGACACACATGGCATATACTCACTTATAAGTGGATACTAGACCCATAATATAGGATAAACACACTAAAATCTGTACACCTAAAGAAGCTCAGCAAGAAAGAGGACCCTGGGTAAGATGCTCAATCCTCACTCAGAAAGGCAAATGGGAAAGACATCAGAAGAGGGAGAAAACAAGCAACAGGACAGAAGCCTATCACAAAGGGCCTCTGAAAGACTCTATCCTGCATGGTATCAAAGCAGATGCTGAGACTCAAAGCCAAACTTTGGGCAGAGGGCAGGGAATCTTATGAAAGAAGGAGGAAATAGAAGGACAAGGATGGGACAGGAACTCCACAAGGAGAGCAACAGAACCAAAAATTCTGAGCTGAAGGGTCTTTTCTGAGACTGATAACACCAACCAAAGACCATGCATGGAGATAACCCCTGCACAGATTTAGCCCATGGCAGCTCAGTGTCCAAGATAGTACCCTCGTAATGGGAACAAGGATTGTCTCTGCCATGAACTCAGTGGCCTCCTCTTTGATCACCTCCTCCTGAGGGGGGAGCAGCCTTACCAGGCCACAGAGGAAGACAATGCAATCAGTTCTGCTTAGATCTGATAGGCTAGGGTCAGAGGAAAGGGAGGAGGACCTCCCCTATCAGTGGACTCGGGGAGGGGCATGGAAGGAGAAGAGGGAGGGAGGATGGGATTGGGAGGAGATGAGGAAGAGGGTTATGACTGGGATACAAAGTGAATAAACTGTAATTAATAAAAAAATATATAATTTTTTAAAACTTTATAAATAAAAAAAACAAGAAAAAAACCAACAATGGTAAGAATGACTTAACTTTTTTAATATGAGCAGTCTTTAATCTATGTGCTGTGGTTTTATTCAGCTCAGGGATGTATCTATTTTATGAGGGAAACAGAGTTGCGGTCCATACCCAATTCCAGCCCTGGTGCCAGCTTGCAGATTAAAACCATCATTTTAACGTTATTGTCTTTTTACTGCAGCATTATACCTTATTTAATATGTTTCGTCAGCTGGCATTGGCCAATACTGTCATAGGTAGGGCTCTAATATTTTCTGGCTTTCTTAATTAAAATGCTGAAGAAGTAGTTGTTACATAATTGGCTTATTGGAGAATATAAGGTGCCACTAGCCCTACATCAAACAATTCATTTTGATTATGAATGGAAAGTGTAAATAACTTGGATATTACTTTGTTGCTTGTGTTGTCTTTGCATAACTCTTCCTCTTTCAAAGAGCACTCAATGACTAATTTGAATAGGGTCTAAAAGAAAGTGGCAGCTGGCTGCTGGAATGCAGGTTCCCTCACCTCTCTTTGGTTCTGGAAGCAGACATGACAAGCTAATCTAGTAACATTATTGTATGATATAGGGGTATTGTCAACTCTTGTACACCTGATGCACCCAAATTCTCACTGAATAATTTATCTAGGGCCAATTTTTTGCCACTGAAATATAAAGTGGTCCTGTGTCCTGTGTCTTTTATATGAGGAACTTATTTCCATGGGATAACTTCCTCACTCATCTCAAGAAGAGATGCACTGGGTAACTGGGTGGTCTTACTCATACTTATCATTTACTTGATAATAAAAACTTCCTTTTGTTAATGACCCACAAAGAGACAATCCACAATACTGCAAAGCAGAAGTGGTCCCCCCTCCCCAGTTCCACTGAATAAGCCAAAACTTTTCTGAAAAGAAGTCTTTTCAGTTTATGTGTCTTCAGCTGGAATACAGATTGTAAGTCGAGTGGGAGAAAGCCTTCCTGTGATGCTTTTCATTCCAATCTTATATGAAAAACATGACTGTTATTACTGCTGAATTCCTCATTTAGATCTCATTTAGATCTTCAGTGGTTATGGCTCACACAGTGGGTGGAGAGAGAAATTAGTCATCTCTCACCTCCAGTCAGCAAGAAGTGACTGCCTGGAGAATGATGTGGGGGTTGTGTTTTAATACTCCCTGATGATAAGTTGTATAGACAGAGTTTTAAGCAAAACTAAACTACTCAATCAAAAATAATTCCCTGAGCATATCATCTATACATCTGTTCACACTCAATCACTTCTTCATTAGAATAGACCATCATATTGGAAAGTAATTTGCATTTGGTTATCTCAATATAAAAATTTACAGTCTGTCTTGGGCAGGATTTTGGGAGCCGTCTGCTGCCAGCAACAACTGTGGCAATCTGGGATTAGCAACCGAACAACTAACACGTTTTTGGGCCCATGTATCACCCACTTGTGATCCTTATAGTCCCTGGGCATCTCTGTATTTACTTTTGAAATGGAAACAAGAAACGTTCTTTCTCTAAAATTGCTGGATTTAAACTTAGGGCTAATTGTCTTTTACTGAAACAATGTCTCTGCATTCACTTATGTAGGCTGTCATGTGAATGATAGTGTTTGGTAATTTGCTATGATGTTACTGCTACATCTTTCTACGATGAAAACAATTACTAAAGCTACAAATTTGAGCATACCAAGAGGGTGTTAGTTTGGTTTTTTTCCTTAAGTTTAACAATTCACCTATTTTTTCATGGTTTAAATTCCATTGTACATAATCTGATTTCCCTGAACAAATTTGGACAAAAATCCTATGGGTATTTAAAGGTGGAAACCATAGCTGTGGTTATCCAGTGTTTAGAATTGAAAATATCTGACAGTTAAATTTTAGCTGAGTGGAAATGGACAAGATTATCTCAAGCTGCTTGTAACTAAAATCTGTCCATCTTTCCTACCTCTTTGTAGCATGTGGCCTTTATGTTATACTCTTGCATTTTCTTGTTTAGAATAACGTTAAGTCACATATGTCTTCCCTTGAAGTTATAGTGATGATGTAATTTTAAAATAGTTTTGTATTTTTTGAGATTATAATATCATCACATCATTTTCCACTTCCCATTATTCCCTCCATAATTTATCATGTGCCCCTCCCTTGCTCTTTATGAAATCCATGGCCTCTTTTTTCTTTAATTGTTATATGCACATGAGTAGTTATATATTCTTTAAAAATATTGATTTATTTAATATTTTTATACATTTCGATCATGTTTTGCCCTGCCCAACTCCTTCCATATCCTTCCTTTCTAAAACAAAACAAAACAAACAAACAAAAAACAAAAAACACCAACTGAATAAAGAACCAAATATACAGCCCGGACTTGTGGAATCTGTGAACAGAAAAATCAATTAACTAGGTCTCACGAGCAACAAGCTCTTGATTTATAAACATAAACAAAACTTAATTAAAATTTTTATAAGTACCTCTAATTAAAGAAAAATAGAAGAGCTCAACCAATCTAAAACAAAACAAAACAAAACAGCAACAAACATGTAAGTGGGGAACTCCCAATAAATAGACCCAAGGCGGCAACTGTGTGGTCGTAATCCTATCTCGTTTGTCTTCTTTCTGTGTGCGTTGTATAAACAGTGCCCCCTTGCATTTCATTGGTAGAGTAATGGGAGTACTGTGTCCTAGAACTGCCTCATTAGTGAATTACAAATAAACAGTACATTTAATTTTATCTAGGGTATTTTTTAATTAAATTTTTAATTTTTTTCAATTTATTTTTATTTTTATTAATTACAGTTTATTCATTTTGTATCCCCCCTGTACCTCCCTCCCCTCCCAATCCCACTCTCCCCCTGGCCCACTTGGGCCCTTCCCCCAGTCCACTGATAAGGGAGGTCCTCCTCCCCTTCCCTCTGATCCTAGTCTATCACATCTCATCAGGAGTGGCTGCATTGTCTTCCTCTGTGGCCTGGTAAGGCTGCTCCCTCCTCAGGGGGAGGTGATCAAAGAGCAGGCCAACCAGTTCCTGTCAGAGACAGTCCGTGTCCCCATTTCTATGGAACCCACTTGGATACTGAACTGCCATTGGCTACATCTGTGCAGGGGTTTCAGGCCATCTCCATGAGTGATCCTTGGCTGGAGTATTAATTTCAGAAAAGACCCCTGTGCCCAGACTTTTTGGATCTGTTGCTCTCCTTGTGGAGCTCTTATCCTCTCCAGATCATACTATCTCTCACTTCTTTCAGAAGATTCCTTGCACTCTACCCAAAGTTTGGTTATGACTCTCAGCATCTGCCTCGAGACCCTGCAGGGTAGAGCCTCTCAGAGGCCTTCTGTGGTAGGCTCCTGTCCTGTTCCCTGTTTTCTGCCTCCTCCAATGTCCATCCTCTTTGCCTTACTGAATGGGAACTGAGCATCTTAGCTAGAGTCCTCCTTCTTTATTAGTTTCTTTAAGTGTACATATTTTAGTATGTTTATCCTATATTATATGTCTAATATCCACTTATGAGTGAGCAGGGGTTCTAGATAATATCCATGAATATTCCTTGGCTGGAGTATCAGGCTCAGAAACAAACAAACAAACAAACAAACAAACAAAAAAGTGTGTCCAGATTTTTTTGGTTCTGTTGCTCTCCTTGTGGAGCTCCTGTTCTGTCCAGGTCTTTCTATCTCCTCCTTCTTTCATAAGATTCCCTGTACTCTGCCCAAAGTTTGACTATGAGTATCAGCATAGTTTGATACCCTACTGGGAAAAGTCTTTCAGAGGCCCTCTGTGGTAGGCTCCTGTCCTGTTGCCTGTTTTCTCCTTCTCTGATGTTGGTCTCCTTTGTGTTTTTGAATGAACATTGAACATCTTACCCAGAGTCCTTCTTCTTGATTAACTTCCTTAGGTAAACAGATTTTACTATGATTATCCTATGTTATATGTATAATATGTACTTATAAGTGAGTATATATCATGTGTGTCTTTCTGCTTCTGGGATAACTCACTCAGGATGATCTTTTCTAGATCCCATTTGCCTACAAATTTCATGATTTCCTTGTTTTTTTATTATAATATTTATTTTTTTAATCACAGGTTATTTACTTTGTATCCCAACTGTAACCCCCTCTCTCATTCCCTCCCAATCCCACCCTCACTCCCTCATCTCCTCCCTACCCTATTCCAAGTCCTCCTCCCCTTTCATCTGACCCTAGCTTATCAGATCTCTTCAGGACTGGCTTGCAATGTCCTCCTCTGTGGCCTAGCAAGGCTGCTCCTCCCACATGGGGGCAGGGAGGTTAAAGAGCCAGCCATTGAGTTTGGGTCAGAAATAGTTCTTGTTCCCCTTACTAGGGTACCCACTTGGATACAAAGCTACCATGGGCTACATCTGAGCAGGGGTTCTAGGTTATATCCATACATGGTCCTTGGTTGGAAATACAGATTTGCTTGTATTTAATTGAGTAGTATTTAATTTTAACGGAGTAGTATTCCTTTGTGTATATGTACCACAATTTCTGTATCCATTCCTCAACTGAGGGATATCTGGGTTGTTTCCGGCTTCTCACTATTATGAATAAAGCTGTTGAGAACATGGTTAAACCAATGTTCTCCGTGTATACTTGAGCATCTTTTCGATATATGCCTAGAAGTGGTATAGCTGGATCTTGAGGTAGAACTATTCCTAATTTTCTGAGAAAGCACCAACAGCACAGGCTCTAAGATCAACAATCAATAAATGGGACCTCATGAAACTGAAAAGCTTCTGTAAAGCAAAGAACACTGTCATAAGAACAAAATGACAGCCTACAGACTGGGAAAGTATCTTCACCAACCCTATATCTGACAGAGGGCTAATATCCAGAATATATAGAGAACTCAAGAAGTTAAACAGCAACAAATCAAGTAACGGAATTAAAAGATGGGATACAGAGCTAAACAGAGAATTCTCAATAGAGGAATATTGAATGGCAGAGAAGCACTTAAAGAAATGCTCAACATCCTTAGTCATCAGAGAAATGCAAATCAAATCTACCCTGAGATTTCACCTTACACCCATCAAAATAGCTAAGATCAAAAACTCAAGTGACAACACATGCTGGAGAGGTTGTGGAGAAAGGGGAACCCTCCTCCACTGCTGGTGGGAATGCAAAGTTGTACAACCACTTTGGAAATCAATCTAAGATATTTTTTAACACTGAATACATGTACATGTATAAAACGTGAAAAAATTTGAAGTGCATTGCCAAATCAAAACTGAGGTTACAATGTAACATATATAATTGTATTTGAACAAAATGTAATCAAAATGAATATATGTATATATGTATGTATATATATATATACATATAGTACTGAAATATCTTTGTATAGAAGTAGAATCAAGTCACAGGAAATACATAAGACATATCAAAAGGAGGAAAGCCATTGACCTGTGTGGAGAAGCTGCACAGCAAGAGATGAGGTGTACTCTTAGCTTTCCCTTTTCTCACTAATTTATGAATCCAAGTTATCGATATATGCAATTTTTATATAATGTGTCTTCAATCATGAGCTTAAAGATCAGTGAGCTAAACGCTGATACTAAAATAATCATCAGAAGGTTTTATAATTTGAAACAGAATGGCAGCCCCAGTACTCCCAGGTGCTGTTTCCTCGCGTGCACAAAAACACATTCTGTCTGCACTTTTAGTTGCTTAGTCTTTACTGTGTATGCTTTACGTATTGCATATTTTACTGGGTTCTCAAATGAGAATTTGAAGATTTGCTCAATAAAATACTTACCAAATGATCTGGTGATCTGATCTCTTTTCCTAAGCGCATCTTCTGACTTAAACCTGCCACAATTTGCCCAAACATATCTTTCTGAATTATCTGCTTTAATTTCTAATCATAGGACAATGCAGTTTATCAAACATAGCACTTGCTTCGTGGAAGTGTCTCTCCTAGTGTGTCTTCCCATTGACTCTGTCCTTCTGCTCTCTGTACCAGCTGTAGAAATGGCATCTGGTGAAAAGCAGCTCAGATAAAATATCTGAGAATTAAACAGGAAACCAATAAGTTATTCGTTTGCCTCCTACTTTACCTATGAATATTTTCTCAGGTATCTGTGTGACTGTGGCTTGTACTAATGAGGTCTACTAGGCTTCAGATTCTATGTAGTAACTTTGCCTTGAGGACTCAAATAGCTTCCTCTTTTCTCTTTGAACTTCCAGCCTACAGGCATAGGCTACTACTTGTGTTACAGCTGTCTATACCTTCAGTCTTACATCTCTGTGGTAAATAACACCATGAGTTTAGTAACTTTCCCTATAAGCAATTAGTTTCCTATTTGGTTTGTGACATAAAAAAATGACTACCATAGTTATTTATAAATTGTTTAACTTGATGTATGTTTTGCTGGCACAGTGAAAGAAACTGTCATTTGATTTATGATCTTTTTTTTAATTTCAGTTTTTTGTATTAAAAATATTTTCTTTAAAATTATTTTTGCATGCCTGGGGTCAATTCCAGAGCCTTCATAACAGTTACATTCTTAGGCCTGCAATAATTTTTTTAATGCTTTTATATTTTATTTTCTTTTTAATTTAATTTTTTTTT
>REGO01000012.1:7911369-7941414 GCA_010120015.1 Rhombomys opimus
TTTTTTTCCTCTGTTATCCTCTTCATGAGCATAGATGTTAGTTCATCTTCTTTAATTTCAATTTTGCTGGGGTGTTTAGGGCTACTTGCCCCTGGATAACTGGGTTCTGGAGATGCTATATTGCTCTGTCTTTTGTTGGTTGAGCTTTTTTGCTGGCCTCTACACATTGGGCTATCTTAGGTGTTTGAAGTTAGTTTCTGGTGGTTCCTGGAATCCTGTGGTGGAGAGAATCCCCTTGGCAGGAAGATGGTTTTTTCTGAAGGAATCCCTCTTGGCTTTTTGGGTATAGTCACTGGATGGCTGGTGTTTTTCAGGAGTTCCACTGCTCACCTCGGGCATAGAGACCTGAGTGGTAACTGTGGTCCTTGTTAGTCAAGAGGGCTCTCCTCTTACTGGGAGAAGTCCTGAAGACAGCTGCCCTGCTTCTGGATTTCTTGTTGTAAATTTAGTGAGCTGCTGCTGTAACCTGTGTGTCCTGTGGTTTGGTCAGTTTTGTTAGGGATAACTGGTTGCCCGTTGGAGCAGTATCTGGGGGTTTATCTCAGGGATTCTGGGCTTTTGTAGGTCTGAGGTTGGGGCTCTGTGCCTCAGGACCCAAGCAGTAATCTGTGGTGCTTGGGTACCATTCTCCTGGTAACAGTAGGCTATCTGGTGCACAGCAGGTCTCTGGTTTGGGTGGGTCTGGGGGACCTTTTCCAGGGATATACTGGGTGGCCTAAGTCCATCCCCTTTGCTTCATTCCCTGTGAGGATTTCTCCTGACAGTGACCCCCAGTCTCTGGTGCCCTGGGGCACACAGGTCTGTCTGTGCCAGAGAATTGGGTGTGCAGCAGCTGTCTGTGCTAGCAGTTGGAGCCCAGTTCAGTGATGTTGGCTCGTACCTGCTGGTCTGCGAGCCTTTTTCCAGGGAAAGACTGGCTGCCCCAAGTCAGTGCTGTTTCTTTCCTTCCCCGTGGGATTTTCTCGGGACAGGGACTCTCAGTCTCTGTTGCCCTGGGGCGCACAGCTCTGTCTGTACCAGAGAGCTGGTATGCAGTAACTGTCTGTGCCTGCGGCTGGAGTCCAGTCCAGTGGCTTGTACCCGCCAGTCTGCGAGATTTTTTCCAGGGAAAGACTGGGTGACCCAAGTCAGTACCGTTTCCTTCCTTCCCCATGGGTTTTACCCCGGGACGGGGACTCCCAGTCTCTGGTGTTTTTTGTGTTCACCGATCAGCCTGGGAAGGTGATCAGGACACAAAGGCGTGTGGCTCTGGTCTGGCCACCTAGTGTCTGAGGTACCCAGGATCTCTTCCGGGTTCTGGCTGGGTGACTTGAGCGTGGACCTGACTGATTCCCACGCCGTGGGGGTTTTCTCTCACCTGGGAAACATGATCGCTGTTGTTTTAGGGCCCAGAGTTCAGTCTCTTGGTCGCTGTACAGAAAATGTTGTCCTGCTCCTCAGATGCCCTGTTCTCCTGGCGCCACCATCTTGTCCCCCCTCTATCTATATTTATGAATTTAAAAATAACTATTATATCCAAAGCTTTGTTTATGAAATAATCTGAGTTTCCTTTCCTAGATTATATGTTCCATTTATTTCAGAAATTATCTACTGTCATTTCCTACACATGAACTGAATCATAGACTTTACAAAACAGCTTCTTTCACAACTCATGGAAAACACTGCCAGGCAGTATTATTCAGATTGAAACTTTCAAACATGGCTTTATGTTGAGATTGTTTATAGAACTTTGCACGAAAATTTCCTCATATTTTGCTGTTTATCTTAAGCCCTTCAGAACTGTCATTATCTATATTATATAACAAAACTGTCTATATCTATATCTAAAACAAACCTGTTATTATCTATGTGATTTAACCATCATTTTGTTCTTATGACAGTCCTAGTACTAAACACTATCACATAGGGTGTTAAAGCTTTATTTTATGGAATTTTGTGGGAAATTGCCATCTAGCCCACAACATTGAACATCTGGACTCAGATTTATGCACTTGACATGTGCAAACATTTTCCATTTCATCTCAACAGCTCAAAAAGTATTTTGCTAACAATTCTGCATCTTAATATATCTTCTAAATCTCCTATGAATCAAATATTAATAAAACTCCTGAAGCTGGTTTTTCAGAATTAACTCATGAAGCTGACTACAGTATGCTCTTCTAAAATAGTCATGGGTCAGCCATATAATTAGCTTTGCCAGTAAATGAAGACAGAAAAAAAAAAAAAGAAAAAGAAAAGAAAGAAGAGCGTCAGGTCTCTTGCAAATTCAAAACCTGGAAAGTCAGAATCCATCCATGAAATCTTAATGCTCAAGAATAAAACTGTGATTAAGTTAACTTCTAGACACACTGTGTTAGAGACGCTGCCTTCTTGGTGCATGGCAGCAATGCCTTAGATAAGATCACTGCCTGAAGCGCAGTGCCATGTGCTAGTCCCATCCTCACACACTTGTCACCTCACCAAGTGCTTAGCCTGCTCTTCCTGTTCAGTTCTTTTCTGAACATTCTCAGGATAATTTGATAATGTAGACAGTCCAGGGACCTTCTAAATCTTAAGTTTTGATTCTTAGTACTTAACATTCTGCCCTTGAGTTTCACTATAATTAGGTTGAAATGGAGTTGTTTTTCAAAACTTTCTTAGAATTCACCAGAGCTAAATACCTAGTTTCGTCACTTATGGATTCAAGCACAGGAAAATGAACAAAATTAGGCTTATTCATTGCCACTTTATAACAGCAATTGACTTTGTTATACTGTTTATTTCATTACTGACTTTTACTTGAAGCTTCATCAAAATGACCTTCACTACCCATATTTCTATAAGTATTTTCTACCCAATTGTTTATGTAATGTTAAGAACTAAAAACTATCTTCACTTTCTGTGATACCCACATGCATTACTTTTAAATTCCTTCCATGACAATTTTGGCTTTCATAATAGATTTAAAAATTCTTTTTATCTCAATTGTTTAGACATTTTCAAAAGTTCTCAAACATGTTTAGGTATTTATTACAGCTGCAACTTACTTGTGGTAATGGTACTAAGTTTTGCATTAGTCAAAAATCTTTAAAGAAATAAAATCAATAGTAGAACAATGTATTATATTTTGGTAATTAGCTACATTTAAAACCAGCATATGATGAAAAGTATAAAATAATACAAATTTGAGAAATTACAGAGAATAACCTCTACATGGGACATTGAGGTAGGAGTTGAGCATTGTTAGAGCATTGTTAAATATTGTTGATATCAAGTGCCAATTTTAATATTTTTTTTCTGTAACTATTTCAAGTTGATGGGAACTAGGATAATTTGAATCCCTAAGAAAGGTTAAATCCTACCCAGTTACCTCAGCTTCCTAACACGAAGGACCATAAGCAAATCCACTAACCAGAAAGCCCTATGCCAACACCAGCTGTTTTAAAAGCTCTGCAGAGGACTTGTGAAAGCTACATGGGAAGCACAGCTGTTAGCTGCTAGAGCGCCACTCTGACTCTGAAATTCCCTGTCCAAGTCACAGCTGTTGTAAACAGCTTAGGCCAGACTTTGTCATCACTAGTTTTGGCAAACTCTAGATGACCATGTGGCAATTCCTACTTGTGCCAGAGAGGCATCATGGTGACCCAATAGAATCCAGTGACTTGTGTGAGCAGTTCTTCACTTGCGTTTGTGACTGTTGTATTGGAGAGGCTGTGTCCTTTATTTGTGTGGGAGATTGCCCTACTTCGGGTAGACACTTTGCCATAGCACATATCTGGCTAAGTAAGCTGGCTTTTCAACTTGCTTTGTGAGCCACCTTGGAGATACCCTCTTATTCATCATGGCATCTAATAAAAGCATTTAGAGTGTCCATTTTGCTACTTTTACAGGAGGACAGGATGATGAAGCAACAGCAAAGCAACAACAGTGACAGTGGAGAGAGATACAGTGACTGTGGTGGTCCTACTTCAGCTAAAAAAAGTCCAGAGTATCTGGAGTAGGAGCGATAAAAGCAGAATCAATGGAGAGGCAAGAATTGCTAAGATGGAAGATGAGAACTTATGGCATCTGCTCATTGGAGGAGTCCTAGGATGTTTCCTAGTCTAAAGGACCAATGGCACCAGACATTGCATATCTGAGTGCTATTATTTTTCCTAGCCAATTTCAAGGACAAAGAATACTGGCACATAAGACCTGAGAGTTGTAAGCCTTGCAGCTGTTAAAGGCTGAAGGTCACATCCCTACATCATATACATGAAAGCTGTGATGCTGTGCAACAACTGAGAGCATTTTGAGAGTTAAAATAGCAGAAGCTTCCTCCTGCTACCCACTGATGTCCATTACTGCCACTCATCGCATCTGGAAGCCAAGGGTTAGAAACATTGCCAAATATCAGGGCTGCTGGTTGTCAAAACCCAAAGCAATAAGATTCCAGCTTGGGAGCCTGTGGAGCATGTGGACTGTGCCACCAGGAAAATTGCTATGGGAGCAAGGTCAAGATGGATCCGAACCTCAAAATTCTCAATCTTGAGATGGGCAGAAGTAAGGATTGCTCCTTCCTGTTCTGTGCCTACATGCCCTGGCACATGTATTCTCAACCCCTACCTCTACAAACAGAAGAAAAAGAGCCAAAGAAAAAGCAGGAGAAACCCATACAGGTGCAGAGACACATATGGCCACATAAACAGAAATTTAATAAAAACACAAACTGGAAGCCATAATATATACAAAGAACCTGCAAGATTAAAAAAACAAAACAAAACAAAAAAAAACAACCCTTGACACAACATTATGAGGCAAAGACCCTCCAACGATGCCACTGAGCTTGTTTTGTGTTGGCGGTCTACTGCTGGGTATGGGGCCCACTCTTAAGAACATTTTTTTCCCCAGTGAGATTTCTTTGGAGGAAACTAATTTTTCATTTGCAAGTGGTTATCAATTGGAAGTAGCTTTTTGGTTAGGGATGGAGGCATGTTTCCACTTCTTTCAGCTCTAGGACCTTCTCTGTTGCAGACCTGTCAAGGTCCTTTGCAGGGTGTCACAGCCTCTCTGAGATCATATTTACTGTGTTTAAAGGCCTTGTTTTCTTGGTGTCCTACATCCCCTCTGCCTCTTATGCTCTCTCTACCTCTTCTTCTACGAGGCTTTCTAAGCTCTGATGGAGATGCACTATCTAGGACTGAGTGTTTCAAGGTCTCTCACTCTGACCACTGTCTGGTTGTAAGTTTCTGTCTTTGTTCGCATCTGCTGCAGGAGGGAGCTTCTCTGATGATGACTGAGCAAGGCACTGATCTTTGAGTAGAGCAGAATGTTGTTATGAGTGACTTTATTGCTGCATCCCTTCATCCTAATCCTAGCACTTTGTTTTCCTCTAGGTCTCCTGCCCCAGCTAGTCTCAGGTTTTGGTCCACCCAAGCAGTGTTGGGTATAGGTTCCATTGCATGGAGCAAGCCTTAAATTAGATCTCTGTTGGTCACTCCCACTAGCTTTGTGCAATGATTGTACTAGCGTATCTTGCAGGTCAGTCACCATTAGGGTGACTGGGAGATTGATGAGATTATAGCAGGGTTGGTGTTCACCTCTCTTCATTGTTACTGGTTGCTCTCCACAAACTGATTGAACACGGAGCAATTGAGACGGTGTTTCCTAGAGCCTCAACCACCATAGAATAATGTTCATGGTAGGGGAAGGTACTCTCCATTCATGAAAACCAATTATTACATAGCATATTTATTCAGTGAATATTTACTGAACACCAGTATGTTATTAAATACTACTCAAATGAGTGAAAAAAATACAGATTTCAACATTAAAACTTATTTTTAGTTTTCTATATTATTTTAAAAATTTTTTGATAATCAAATGGCTGTGCTTTCAATTATGAAAAACAAAAATATTACAATTGTAGTTACATTCAAGTAGCTGTTTGAAATTTGAAACATCAATAAAAATAATTATACTTCTAATTATTAAAAAATGTCAGCATGTTGAAACAATAGATCTTTCTTCATATTATAAAAACCAGACACTACTGAAGAAAAGCTTAAATTTAAGACTGTGCAGAAACAATGTAATATCCTTATTTTTTTGTCAGGTTCGTGGCTGAAATTATTTATTTAAATAACATAACTAAACCTCATCAGTCCTCAAGCACTTGAAAATCAATGGTATCCAAACAAATAAATAATGGAAGAAGTTTTCTAAAAGTGAAAAATCTGATTGTAGATTACTATTACTTAGAAATATCAAGTCATGTCATAACATAAAGGTACTCATAGTTATTATGTCACCAAGAACACTATTTTTTTAATAGTGTCTCCAGTGTACAGCTTAAAACAATACTGTGGGAAAGCACCCAATCTTATTTTGAAATACTTAAACTATTTAACATTATCTACTCTTTATTTAAAAATTTGCCTAAGATTGAAAATGTTCATGAAAGGCATCTTATATCAGATAAATGCCACTCAACTGAACCCATATTTCAGCTACAATTTCCCAAAACAAAGAAGCTAGTTTAGTTTGGGGACTAATAACTCATAGCTTAGAGTCCTGTGAAATGATGACAGAAGACAGTTTTACATGTTTCTTTTAATAGTACATATAGGCTGAGTATCTCATTTGACAAAGCCTATTGGTTGGTGAATAATTTTCATTTACTTCAAGAATGAAGAGTTCTTTTTAGAAATAGTGCTTTAAATTGTACGTTGTTTAATCGACAGTCTAAGATAGGGATTTTTTTTTTGTCAAGATATAAAATTCAGGCTGATGAGGAGCAAAAGCCTCTCTCCTTTGGAGACTTGGCCATGACTAGCGTGGGCTTCTCATGGTCCAGAGAAGAATACACATCCCTTTGCATGTGGGCAGCATTAATTGGACTCACGGAGTTATTAAAAAGAAGACATTCCCATTCCGTTTGAGAAGAAGACAGGCTTCGAAACACTAGGGGGGGGGTTGGATTGTGGCAGTAATGAATAGATATGATCAGTACACATTGTACATATGTGTGAAACACAGAAAAATCATTTTCAAAAATTAAAATCACCTTACACTTGCAAAAGATATGAAATTGTTTCCCAAAGCTAATGAAGATGTGGGTGTCAAACACATTTTTTTTGCAAATACATTGTTGAATTATTGTAATAGTAGAATAATTTTTAAGTGGAGATTTACAGTTGATCTTCTCAAAATATATTTGCTTTGTCTAGAAATTGCAGTACAGTTACTGGAAAACAGATGTAGTTAAGCTAATCATTTTATTTGATAACATAATTCACCAGCCTCATCCCAATGTTTAATCATCGATTACTGAGAAACTGTCAATGTCATATGAAGACTTCTCCCTGAATTCCTAATTTTAAAGTTACAATATCTACACTTTCCAATTCTATAAGCCTAACAAAATTACCTTCTTTCTCCACCCTTCTAAAATTACAATAATGATCAAAAGATGTTTGGCCTGACAAGACTGGTATGGTTAGTTTGAATAACAGAAGGCTAGGCAATATGCTATCAACAGCTTGTGTGTCTGAATTATTACGAACCTGGCAGCCAGAAAGCAGTTAATTCAAAGGCATATTTGTCTATATTTGTGACATGTTGTGACAATTACATGGAACTACATATGCTAACAACTCACGATGATTAATTCATTTTTATTTTGTGGCCATCACAAATGGAGAAAAGATAAATGATGAGACATGAAATTGTCTTGTCTTCTCCTGCTGGGAAAGGTCGTTTGTAATAAGGCAAGTACTGAGATTATTTTAGTATGTTTGAAATTTAAATATATTTACTTGGGATATTTAAACATAATAAGGGTGCAGCTTTGTTACGTACTTGTCATGACATTACAGAACTTGTTGTTGTTCCCTAGTGAATTGATGTCTGAATAAATTAATATACAAACACAAAAATACTTTTGGAGTGATGTAGAAGCTATTCAAATCCTTGTGGTTCCTGACAACTATTTTTTATTTGTATCAAAAATACAAAAACCTCACTTAAAAAGCTTTTTTTCTGTACCTGTTTACTTTTTATTTTGTTTTATTTTTATCATAAAATGTTTTATATATATATATATGTTTCCTCCTGGCAAGCATACAGTAACAAAATGTTTACACAAACCCTTGGCTCCTTTGGATATCTCTGCCATTAAGAAATTAAGCACAGATCCTTAAGGAAGCATATTCTCCCGATGAATGCTGATAAAGAGAATATTTGTAATAATGTTCTTAATTTCCAGAATAACTGACTGGTTGTGGCTTTCCTTTCCTCAGTATAGTGCTTCTGCTGTGCCCCTTCCTCTTTATGATCCATCCTATATGTACTCCACCTTGGCTCATCTTTTTTGATAATTAATTTTGGGGGCCAACATGACTAAATTAAGAAAATGGCAAAACATACTTTCAGATGTGCTTATGTGTTTCCATAGATAACTGGCATATGGGTCAGTGAACCGAGGAGAAAACTACTTCCCTGGAATCAGGCAGCCTCTGACTCTCCAAAACAGCCTAGAACATCTTCTCTTATAATCACATATGCAATGTCGGGAGACAAGCACTCACTGTTCACCCCATGGTAGTCTAAAATTCACTGCGTAGCCCAAGCTGCCTTTAACTTGTCATCCTCCATCTACAAACTCCTGAGGTCTGGAACCGTAGGCATCCGCCATCATTCCAAGCAGTTGTGTATACTTCTACAATTTTTTTCACCCTTCAGAGACTGACTGCTAATATCCCTTTATAGGTCTCTGACACTCAGGAGATTTGCTGTTCTTTCATGTTCAACTCTATAAAAAGTTCTTATAGTTCTTGTGCATATTTTTCTTTATGTTATATAATATTAATACACGAGTGGTTAAATTAATTTCAACAATTCCGTGGAGACACATCAGAAAAGACTCATCTATCGAGATGTGTGTATGAGATATCCAGAATGTAATAGGCACTTCAAAAGTGTTGACCATACTCAGTTAGGAACATTTTAACTACTGATCATCTCATCACCCTAGTCATTTACTGGACAGCGCTCTAGATGGTAATAATAGACACAATACCAGACATCTATAGCCTTGGTGCTAAGATGACAACATAGTATACAGGTGTTCTGTATTATCTTCACACATAAAGAAGATAAAGGTATTTTATGTATGTTATAATATAATGTAAGGATGTAGACAGAGCACCTTAAGGACATGGAAGGTATTCTTAAACTAAAAAATAATAATAATTCACTCTATCATAATCTCCCTTTTCTCCCAGTACCCCAATCTCTTACCACCCCGATTCTCCCCTTTTTTTCTTCTCAGAGAAAAAGGAGGTCCCCCATGGCTACCAAACTTTCATGGTACATTAAGTTGCTGCAGAACTAGGTACATCCTCTCCCACTGAAGCCAGAAAAAGGCAGTCCAGTTAAGGGAAGTAGATGCAAAGGCTGGCCTCAAAGTCAGGAAGGCCCCTGCTCCAGTTGTTGGAGACCCATATAAAAACCAATCTGCACATCTGCTGCATATGTGCAGGAGGCCTAGGACTAGTCCATGTATGCTCTTTGGTTGCACAGGAAACAACTTCTTGAGCAAAACACCAACAGCTCAGGTACTAAGATCAACAATTAACAAATGGGACCACATTAAACTGACAAGCTTCTGCAAGGTAAAGGACACTGTCAATAGGACAAAACAGCAGAGTTGGGGAAATGATTGATTGAGGTGGAAGGGGTCAAGGACTCCATAGAAAGACCTACAGATGTTACATAATTTCTGCACAGTGTTTTTCTTCAGTAGTGTCTGGTTTTCATAATATGAAGAAAGATTTATTTTTTCAATATGTTGACATTTTTTAATAACTAGAAGTATAATACTTTTTATTTTTGTTTTCAAGTTTCAAATACAGCTACTTGAATGTAACTAAAATTGTATTATTTTATTTGTTTCTCATAATTTAAAGCACAGCCATTTGAATATCAAAAATAAATTTTAAAATAACATAGGAGTCTATAAAATACTTTAAAGGTTGGAATCTATATTTTTTCAAGAGTGTTCAATGGGTTGTCAGATATTCTTCTTCAAGGTCAATTATAGGCACCACATCGTGGGATAATTCAGAAGCAAAGCAAGAAAGGGAAAATGAGCATGTGGGATGGCAAAACACGGTTGAGACCTGTGGAGTGTTTCTTTCTTATAGTCTGTATACATTTAAAGGAAGGATCATGTAGGAAAAACATTTATCCTTATTTGTGTCACAAAGTCTTCCAATCATGTAACACAGGACAAATGTGCTTCCTTATCAAAGAATCATATTCAACTGCTTGTTCTTGAGTATCCCCCGCCTTGGCAGATCCAAAACAAGACCGTATGAATTAATGGGCCATAATCTTTCCACCCATTTCACTCATTTTCCAAAATGAACTTTTGTCTTTTGTTGGCTCATCTTTTATATGTCCTTTGAACAGTTTCTGCCGATATACGTTACTTGTCTCCATTTAATATTTTAAAAGATGTATTATCTTTGTGTATGTATCTGTTGGTGATTATGTGCACGTGACAGTCCACAGGGTGTCAAATCCCCTGGAGCTGGAGATCTTGTTATAAGTGATTCAGCACAAGTGCAGGGAAGCAAACCCCACTAACTCTGTCCCCTGAAAGAGCGGCAGGTGCTCTCACGCCGAGCCACCGCTTCAGCTCCCACGGCTTCGCAAGGTAAAGAGGGACATGCATTTCTGCTTTATAGCTGTCTTTCTTTTCTTCAGCTCTTGCCTACATTCTGGCCTTCTGTTCTGCCTGCATTTTCACAGGGCTTGAAATTCACTAGTTGTATGACAGGGTAAGGTCACTTAGCAACCCTCCATTCCATTCCATTCCATTCCATTCCATTCCATTCCATTCCATTCCATTCCATTCCATTCCATTCCATTCCATTCCATTCCATTCCATCGTTTGGCACATGACAACAGCAATAATTTTTACTCCATCATGAAAATGAAATAAGGCAATTTGAAAGCTACCATTATTGATGACTAGCAATAAAACTCCTGCTGTGGTCATTATTACATATTCTATTATTTCATACAATGCATTGTTATTCCATGTGCAATGACACTGAACCAGAACAAGCCGTCAATATTTTTTTAAGTTTATATAAAAATCAATAACTTATGTGAAAGAATTGAGCAAAAAATTAGAAACAAATTTCATTTATGATGTGGAGAAAACCCTTTACATAAAATCTGTCCTCAGTAAATATTTCAGCATCGTGCAGGGTTCTCAGAACTAGGCACACTACTGTGCATCATGTCCATAGGACTTAAGCATTTTACATCACTTTAAAGTTCGGACTCATTGAACAACCCCTGCCCGACATCTACCCCTCACCACAGCTCTGGCTAGTCCCATAGCACTCTGTTTCCCCGGCTATTCCGTGCTGCATTCATCCGTGCCTGCCTTGTTCGTCCTCCAGGCTCATCTGTTATTGTGTGTGAAAGAACTGAGCTGGAATAAGCTATCAGTAATTGTTTAAAGTTTGAATTAAAAAAAAAATCTATTACTTATTTGAAAGACTTAAGTAACAAACCAGGGAATGATTTGGAAAGGAGAATGATAGTTAGTCCAAGGAGATAAAGAATGAGCCCTATCTGGAGGAAGCACCAGGGTCCCCAGGTTTTTACCTTTCTATTTCCTAGAAGCCACAGGTAGCTCCAGGGGAAAGTTGCTTTTCCCTCTGGAGATCCCTATGGGTAAGAAATATTAGAATTCTGATTTTTGCACTCATAATCTTTTGAAAGTAGTAGAGAGAACTAGCAGCCACTGGTTCCACTAAGACCTAGCAGAACAGAACATGTAATTAAAACAAACAGAAAACCCACAGCTTAATTTGAAGCAGCCTTGGATCCTCCCTTTTCTAATGAAACACTAGGAAATCTATTATTAGAGCAAAGAACGGTTTGGCTGAAAAATTTGACTCCAGGCACAAGAAGGATCTGCTAATTCTCTGCTTATATTTCAGGGGGACTCTTCTGGCTTATAAAAACTAGAACAAAGTAATTGATTTCAGGGCTGAATTTAATTGATTGAGCCCTGATATTTTTGTAAAATTTATTTATAGTTTTATTAATTACAGTTTATTCATTTTGTATTTGGAGCTGTAGCCCCCTTCCTCATTCCCTCCCAACCCTACCCTCTCTGCCTCTTCTTCTTTCATGCCCCCCCCACCTAGTCCACTGATAGGGGAGGTCCTCCTCCCCTTCCCTCTGACTCTAGCTTATCAGGTCTCCTTAGGACTGGCTGCATTGTCTTCCATTGTGGCCTGGTAAGACTGCTCCCCCCTCTCAGGGAGTGGTGATCAAAGAGCCAGCCACTGAGTTCATGTCAGAGACAGTCCCTGTTCCCATTACTAGGGAACCAACTTAGACACTGACCTGCCACTGGCTACATCTGTGCAGGGGTTCTAGGTTATCTCCATGAATGGTCCTTGGTTGGAGTATCAGTCTCAGAAAGAACCTCTATACCCAGATTTTTTTTTTTTTTTTGCTCTCCTTGTGGAGTTCCTGTCCCCTCCAGATCTTTCTAATTCTCTCTTCTTTCATAAGATTCCCTGCATTCTGCCCAAAGTTTGGCTTTGAGTCTTAGCCTCTGCTTTGATACCCTGCAGGGTAGAGTCTTTCAGAGTCCCTCTATACTCATTTATAAGTGGCTATAACACGTATAATATAGGGTAAACATACTAAAATCTAGACACCTAAGGAAGCTAAGCAAGAAGGAGGACCCTGGGTAAGATGCTCAATCCTCATTCAGAAAGGAAAAAAATGGACATCAGAAGAGGAAAAAAACAAGAACAAGACATGAGCCAACTGCAGAGACCTGCTCTTAAAATGTGTAGTTTGGGGAAGAAAATGATGTAAAGAAAAGATGCATTGACATAGGAAATTGCTGTGGGCCTTTATTACACACTCTGCACTTTTGAACATTACTGAGTGATAACTGGCCAATTTTGTAAAGCATAAATGCCAGTAATTGCTAGTTATTAAGTCTTAATTATGTCCCAGAAATTTTACAAGCAAGATGCTCTAATATTATCATTAATGTTCAAGTTTATTTTCACTTGAAACTTTAGCATGCAACTCTTTTTAGAAAAATGGTCTTGACAAATATGAATAATTAAAATGACATATACTGGACTAAGACAGATACACACAGACATGCATAAAGAGATGTCATGCAACAACAAATGAAGGTCAGCGTGATAATCCTCAACAGGGGACATCAGAGAGAGTCATGGGACAGCTTCATCCCTAGAGCCTTCCAAACAACCAATATCCTGGATACCTTGCTTTCAGATTTTTGGATTCCAGAACCACCAAAAGCAAAGTTTTTTTTTTTTTTTCTTATTTTCCTAGGATAACCAGTTTATAGGTAATTTCTTAAGTTTTTGTAGAATATTAATGGGATTAACAATAACATTTCAAGGTATATTTTGCTGTCTTTTGGAACAAATGAAAAAAAAAACAGATTATATAATCTGTGCTCGCGCTAGTGTTTTAAGTAAGCTAATGCAATCATCAGTATGATCATTAGTCAGTCCAATGGAAAAATTATCCAGAGAGTTTGTGCTCATAGGCCACAGATACTTGTACACATTATTTTCAAACATTTTCCATATCTGTGTAGACTGGGCTACTCAGATAAGTGTTGGTATTTCACCAAAATCATAATAAAAGAGATACCTAAATAGAGCTGTTGGTCACTTCCAGGCCACGGGCACTCATTATATTTGGGATCAAGAGGTCATGGCCATTAAAAGCCTAGGAATTATAAATGAGCATGCCAGCTCTGGGATTGGTGCCCAACATAATGTATCATATGCAGCCTATCTCAGAATGAAAGGAAATTTAGCATTCTGAGCTCCCCTGTCAGTGACAAGGCATCTGAAGATTGCTATGAGCAGAGAAGAAGACATTCAGGAATCCTCAGCAGCACATCAAGGTCAGATTGAGAATGGAGGCACTTTTTCACAGGTACTGTGTGATGACAGCAGCAGCGGAAGACCCAGGACTGAGGCTTGACTTGGCACAAGATCCAAAAAAGACTGTGAGTCACTCACATAAGGAAACAGCTTGTCTGGGATGAAGTGCATGAGCATTTTGGCCAGGAAGAATCCCATTTCATGTCAGCAACTGGAAGGAGTGTAAGTCAAGTAAACGGAACAAGTCACAGTTGGGAGATTTCAGACAGATGGACAAATATCAATCTAAATACATGAAGTTTTTGGATGGAGGGTCATATATCAGAAATTCAAACTACATTCACAGGAACATTTGGGAGAATATTTTAATCACCTGTGGTCCTGGCAGCAAATAGGAGTGTGGTTCTTGTGTTTCAGGGTTCGCAGTAACGCAGAAGAAAACTTCCTCTCTGTTACAACAATTTTTGTTCCAATTATATGGCACTCAAATTGGAGCCTGAACATGCGTGTCCTCATGCATGACTGCTTCTGTTGGAACAAATGGCAATCATGTTTGTTGAAATACTTTTATATAGTAGGTATTTTGGCAGTAATTAATGGACATTATGATGTCATTTATTTATTTAGTAAATGGGGCTTTTATTTTCTTCGAATCTATTTAAGTTAGTATACAAAGTAATGGGCTTAGTTTTGGCATTTTGATACACAGATGTTAATTTTTAATGTTTAAGAAATTTCAGTTTATCAATAAACAAAGCAAAGTGTAATTGACAAAATGTAAAAAATTAAATTTTGTGCAAGCATTAAGATTCATAAATCTTTAACAATAAAATTTTTGTTATTATTTTAATACAACTGAAAGTCTTTTAAATTGCTTAATTTAAATTCGATTAAGATGTTGTGATTCATGTGGAACGATTAAATCATTGTCTCCATTAAAAGTATATTTCATCCATTATCATATTTTTAATAAAACAAACTATTAGTAACAAATATATTAAAAAATCAATAAACCATATTTTAACAGTGGAATTGCATTTTTCTTTTTTAATTAATTAATTTATTTATTATAATTTATTCACTTTGTATCCCTGCTGTAGCTCCCTCCTTTTTCTGCTCCTAATGCAATTCTATATAGGTTAATTAATTTTTTTTCTTTTTGGTGAATAATTCTGCTCAAATATTAAAATTCCAGTGAAAAGCTGACATATAAATTATTGAAATACAAAATTATAAAGAAATATAAAGTTAGGAGAGAGATGTGTTGGAGGCAATCTGGGAGGAGTTAAAGAGGGGAGTACAAAATTGTGAGTATCAAGAGTCATTGTATATATGCATAAAATTATCAAAAATAAATAAAATTCAAATTAAAAACTAAAAAAGATGTGATTTTGGAAAAGAATTTATTTAAGATTTAGTTATGATTTTGATCTGATAGGATAACAATTTTAGCTATTGTCATTTTTCTTTTTAAATGCATTGAAACCTTAAGAGTTTAAGATGTGGAAATTTAAGCAATTTTTCACAGCCATCCAACTAGAAAGTGTTAGAGCTAAACTCTAAACTCAGCAGTCACATTTCCCACCACTTTCTGTTATTGCTCTGTCGCCGTGTTTTCCCTCCCATCCTTCACACTGTATTGATCGCTCTGGATATATAGTCCTGCAGCAACAGAGCGGTAGGTGGGGTGGGTTGCCCTGCACACAGAGCAGGATCATTTAGCTTCCTAGATCAAGGCTTTCTGGCGGGAAGTTTTGTCAAAGCCATAAATAACACCATGTGGGGAGCTCAGAGGAAACTGTAGCACCGGTGTTTGGAGCCCAGGGAGTTATTCTGCATAGCCAGTTCCCAAATTGCGGTCATGAAGGAAAACTTATTGGTCTGGAGTCTTGTCATATTTTCCGTAAGGGCAAGGATTAATGTCAGTGTGAATTACATAAAGCATGGTATCAGAAACTATGTACACAGATAAAGGAACTCAAGATAGTTGGGAAGGTTAGGCTTATATAATTATATTCACTCCCCCTTTTTATTTCAGGAAAACTTAGCCAGTGAATTATGAGAAAACGCCTCATATAGTTTTCTTCATCTCTTCAAAAATATACTGGACTGCAGAGTAGTAGCATAAGATAGTTGGCAAATCAGGTACAGGTTTGGTACCTTCTATTCATTTAAATAATTCCTATTCTTAGTGAAAAGTCCATCTAATCTAGTCCCTCTTCACATTATATACTCTTTCTTCATTCATTCACTATCAACGTTCTTGAAACTTGGGAAACTCCTTCCATCTGATTGTCTCTCACCTACAGAGATTATTATGTACCACTTCTATTTTAGCATTTATTTTGTAAGCCTTCAAAATTGCTTCTGGGTTGGAAAACACAAACAATATTTCTATGTTAACATTAATATTTTCTCATACAAAATGAAGTATATACTGTGATACAAACGAAAAGACATTCAAATCATTCCTAATAATATACTTATACACTCATTACACAGATTACATATTAGAAGTTAGTTGGGCCTATTTTTTAATGTTAGATGTTAAGAGCGTGTATTTCTTTATGAGTTAGTATAACAATATAGGAAATGTAATCACAAATAATTAAATAAAAACGTGAGGTAGAGAACTGAAACATATTATATCACACCACATACATACAGACACACAGACGCACACACAATATCCATATGGTCCCTATTAATCAATATTTATATTATAATTCTCTCAACTATTTACTCTGCAGTTATCATTAAATAGAGATACTAGATATTTGAATTTAAAATATTATTTTCAAGATTACGTTCATTATGTTAGTGAACTTTGCCCAAACTCTAGTGATAAAAAGGTACTTTTAGTGTTTACCTGACATTTTACATGTATTCTGGTGAAGTTTATTCTCCAATTATTAGTTGCTTACCTGCCATTGAACTTACACTTCTTTCTATGGAAAAGCCTGACTAAAATATTAAATCAGAAAATAATGGTTTCAACCTTAATGTTAATTAACAAAATTTGGCAGTATCATCTCTAACATGACATTGTGAAAAGTGGATTTTTTTTTTTTGCTGTCTAATTTTACTCCAGTATTCTAGTTGGTTGTTTCAGTTTCTTGATCCAACTCAAAAAAAATTTTATTTAAAGTGTTCAGAATTCCATCTATAAATTCTGCATTTATATAATTTCTTCCCCTCCCTCCAACTCCTTCCGAATCCCTATCACTCTCAAATTCACAGGCTCTTCTTTAATTATTACAGCCAACTGCAGAGATTATAGGTAAGGATTCTAATGAGAGGAAGCAAAATCGCTTCCTGGGAAGTGAACACAAGTTGTGTTCACTGACCCATAATAGGGACCAAGGCAAATGTTTGCCAGCAAAATGATCTGTGCCTGACTTTAAATTGTTTTTTATAGTCACTGTAAAATAGCTCATTGCTCGCTATGCAAGAATTGAACTGCTCTTATTGATGTTAGGAAATGATCTTGAAATCAAAGGTATTTCCTTCTGCAAAGGATTGATTGTAGTATTTGTTTCCTGAGATAAACATCCCTCTGACTTGCAACATGTGGAGAGTACCCTTTTGGACGCTAGGCTGAATAGCTGTGGTTTGAAATTCTCTTTCTGATACTTAGGTGTGTATCTTTGGACAATCTTTTAAATCCCTCTTAAGTCTCAGTTTCCTTATCTTCACCATCACTCCTCTCTGCGTTGTTGGGCTTGTTGTGAAAATGAAATAAAATGACGTCAATAAAACCTCCATCAGACTGTGTGGCAAGAATTGCCTGAAGGAAGAGCCAGAGAAAATGATGGAAGCCAGGAGACAGCAAGGTCCTCCAAAGGTGATCTCAATGGATTTAAAAAGGAGGGAAAAGGAATTTTCCTACTTTCTGTACCAGTGTTTCAGTTCACTATATCTCTATCAGTAAAGAACACCCAAAATTACAGCTGCTCCTTTATTTTCTTTTCAATTTCAAAATTTGGCACATTGAATGCCTCATCATCTTTATTAAAATTTTGAATGCTAGGGGCTGGAGAAATGGCTCAAAGGTTAATATCACTTGGGGTTCATTTCCAGAAGATGGAAATTTAGTTCCCACCACCTATATCAAGAAGCTTACAACCCCCTGAAGCCCCAGCTAGAGATGGTCTGATGACCTCTTTCAGATTTGCAGCCAACCACACAAAAGTAGCATTCACAAAGAGGCATTCACATACATACAAATAAAGACTAAAAATAAATAATTTTGCTTGCTTAATGAGTAATGAGAAGACCTCAGAGATAAAATGAGAATGATTTTTTGTCATTAGAATAAGCTAAGTCATGCAACAAAATAAGGAAAGCAGTTAGGCAAAAATACCCCTTCAACAACACTTTACTACTGTTAGAAAAAAAATTTAATGACAAATTTCCAGAACATTCTCCAAACAAAATATTAAAAAAAATGACTAGACTTCAGAGGGTTTATGAATGTATGGCTTTCATAAATTCTCAGATTACTCTGATATGCAGCCATATTTTTCTTTTTTAAAAGAAATTCTAAAATTTTTGTCAGTCTCCATCATGATTCTGGAGTTTTAGTATTAAGTGTCTGTGATGATCCATCCAGATCCAAAAAAGTAAAATGAAGAATTGTGTTGACAAAGAGGAATGGGGATTTTGAACAATATACGTATGCCTTCGAGAAAGGAGGCTCTCTCTCTCTCTCTCTCTCTCTCTCTCTCTCTCTCTCTCTCTCATGAGTGCATGTGCACCTGCTTGGGGAGAGAGACAGACAGACACAGACTTACACAGAGAGAGAAAAACAGAGAGACACACAAACACACAGAGACAGAGAGACAGAGGAAACAAAAGAAGGAGGGGAGGAGGAAGGAAGAGGAGAGAGATTGGGGTGGTGCCACTCAGTCTTATCTGATTATTGATATTAGGACAGGAAACCAGAGCAACTATCTGAAACTCTAGCAGGATTTCATCATCTGCTTTACAAGGTACCTAAGGCTACTTATCTCAGATCTCAGGTTCCTCAGAGATGAAATGAAAAATATTATGTTTCTACATTATAAAGTTCTAGGAAGACTAAATGTGATGAGCAAAATGTGGTTTGGAGTAATCCCCTGATTCTCCTCCTTGTCCTCTTCAGTTTTCAAGGTCCAAGTCTGTGTTATTTTTTCCTTGTCTGACATGGCTATTTTGTAAATATTTACCTCTTTTTGAACTGGTTTGGCCCAAATCATGATATAATCTTAGAGAATCAGGTCTAAAATCTGCTTATATAACATTTTTCAGGAATGATTTTCTTACTTTTTTAGTTTTGTTCTTTGTAATAAAGCATATGCTTACAAATACTTTGTTGTAACTGTTTGTGTTAGGTGGACATATAGCATGCTTCACGACATAGGGTATCCAGACAATCTGAGCCCAGAAAAAAAATGCAATATTATTGAGCATCAGAAACAAGAAATAAAGTGATAGCACTCTTGTGTTTTTATGATATGTTTTTCTCAAAGTAATTTCAGCCATTGATATATTTCAAGATAGTATTCTCTGGTTTCTTTAATATTTTCCATAAAGATATTATTGAGGTCATCTTTATAAACACAGTGTTAAATAACTTTTTTTAATTTAATTTTTTTAGGAGACCAGTATAGGAACTTTGGGTTGTGCAAATATATGACAATCTACAAATAACTTGGCTTTATCTAACTTTGATTTCTTAGCCTCTGCAGGGGGACCTGCAGAGACCAATACTCCAACTAAAGAACATGCATGGAGATGACCTAGACCCCTGCTTATAGGAAGACCATCTGCTGCTCAGTTTCCCAGTGGGTAAGGGTACAGGGGCTGCCTTTGACATGGACTCAGTGGCTGGCTCTTTGATCACCATCCCTAGGGGTGCAGCCTTGCCAGACCACAGAGGACGATGTTGCAGTCAGCCTGGATGAGACCTGATAGGCTAGGGTCATACAGAAGGGGAGGAGGGCCTCCCCTATCAGGGAACTAGGCAAAGGGCATAGGGTGAGACTGGGAGATGACAAGGGAGGGTGCGCCAGTGGGGATATAAAGTGAATAAATTGTAATAAATAAATATATAAATAAAATTAAATTTAAAAAAGAAAAATATATAAAAAATTAATTAAAACATACTTCACCCAGCAGAGGATCAAAGCAGATGCAGACACTCACAGACAAACATTGAACAGAGCACAGGGAGTATTATTGAAGAAGGGCAATATAGAAAGACCCAGAGGGGATAGGAGCCCCACAAGGAGACCAACAAAGACCAAAAAGCTGGGACCAGGGTTGGGGATGGGGGCTGCAGAGACTGATGCATCCACCAAAGACCATGCATAGAGAGGTCCTAGACCCCCTGCTCAGATGTAGCCCATAGACAGCTCAGTCTCCATGTGTATTCTCTAGTAAGGGGAGAAAAGACAGTCTCTGACATAAACTTGGTTGCCTGCTCCTTGATCACTTCTCCCTGGTGAGGTAACCTAGGCAGCCCACAAAGGAAGAGGATCCATGCAGTCCTGATGGAATCTGATAGGCTAGGGTCAGGCAGTAGGAGAGGAGGACTTACCATATCAGTGGACTAGGAGAGAGGGATAGGGGAGGAAGAGGGAGGGTGGGACCAGGAGGATATTAGGGAGGGAACTACAACCAGGATACAAAGTGAATGAATTAAAAAAAAAAATTAGTGTAAAGTTTAAGAAAAAGTTGGCAGTGTTCTAATATAGCAAGAGAAACAAAGAATGTTAATAAACATGTTTTCAATGTGTTTTATTTTTCATACCATAGATTATCGTATAAATAGATCATTTCCCCTCTTCCCTTTCCTCCATTCAAACCATCACATAATGCGCCTTTAATTTTCTTTTTAAATTATTATCATTTATTACAATTTATTTAATTTGTATCCTGGCTGTGGCCCCCTCCCTCATCTCCTCCCTATCTCACCCTCTTTCCCTCTTCTCCTCCCATGCCCTTCCCCTAGTCTACTGATAGGGAGGTCCTCCTCCCCTTCTATCTGACTCTAGCCTATCAGGTCTCATCAGGACTGGTTGTCTTCCTCTGTGGCCTGGCCAGGCTGTACTCCCCAATATGATCAGAGAGCCTGCCACTGAGTTCATGCCAGAGACAGCCCCTGATCCCCTTACTAGGGACCCCATTTGGAGACTACATCTGAGCTGGAGTTTTCGGTCTTCTCCATGCATTGTCCTTAGTTGAGGTATCATTTTCTTCAGGGCTCCCAGAGCTAAGTTTTTGGTTTGTTTGTTTGTTTGTTTGTTTGTTTGTTTTTGTTTTTGCTCTGTTGGTCTCCCTTTGGAGCTGCTGTCCCCTCCAGGTCTTTCTATCTTCCCCTTCTTTAATAAAATTCCATACATTCTGCCCAGAGTTTGGCTATGAGTCTCAGCCTCTACTTTGATACCTCGATCAGTAGAATCTTGCAGAGGCTGTCTGTGGTAGGCTCCTGTCCTATTCTCTGTCTGCCCTGCTTCCGATGTCTATCGTATTTGTCCTTCAGAATGAGGATTAAGCACCTTCCCTAGGGTCTTCCTTGTTGTTTAGCTTCATTAGGACTATAGATTTTAATACGTTTTTCTGATATTATATGGCTAATAACCACTTATGTATGAGTATATACCATTTGTGTCTTTCTGCTTCTGGGTTACCTCACTGAAGATGATCTTTTCTAGCTCCCACAATTTTCCTGCAAATTTCATGATTTCCTTGTTTTTCAATAGCCGAGTAGTATTTCATTGTGTAAATGTACGACAATTCCTTTACCTTTCTTAGTGGCTCTTTTTTCTTTAATTGTTACTATCATCTATCTATCAATCATCTATATTGTCTATCATTTATTATTTGTCTCTTAAAATATCTATTATCTATGCTTGCTATATTGTGTGTACATGTGTTGATTCCTAATTATAACTGGCTCAGTCTATATAATGTTAAATTTATGTACATGTTTTCAGGTTTGACAATTTGATTTCGGGTAACCTTCGGTGTGCTCTTTCCCTAAGGAAAACTATATCTCCCTCTCTCAGCATTTCTTATTTGCCTGTACTTCTAGCATTTTTTTAAATACTATTGAGTCCGTTTAGTCCTGACTATACATGCCTTCATGTAGCACCACCTACTGGAACACTGAATATCAGCTCAGAGCCATGTTCCTGAAGAACACTGAATTATTCCCTGCACAACTGTCAGTTGTCAATACTCTCTGGCCTAGAGGTGAAACTTCTTGAACCCCTCCCTGCTCTGTGCTGGAATACTGGCTGATTTGATCTTGTGCAAGTCTTAGATATGCAGCCATATCCTCTGTGAGTTCATGTGTGTTATGGTGCTGTCATGAATGGCTAATAATCTTTTGCTGCAGATGTCTGTTACCCAAAGTTATTACAATCTTTCTGTATGCTCTTCTTTCAAAATATCCAAGAACCTTGGAAGGAGGGAATGTGATATAGATGCCCCACTTAGATAGAACTGAGCACTCCACAGTCTGTTATTCTCTGCACATTGACCAGTTGTGGGTCTCTGTATTAATTGCTACCCTTTGGGGGAGGAAGCTTTTCTGATGAAGGTTGTAGGACTAATTTATGAAAAACAGCATTGTCAGTAGGAATCAGTTCTATGTCCTTTTATCAGAGTAACAGGAATGGGTTCTTATCTAGGACCTATGACCTAGCTAGTCTGTTGGTATAATGTTCTTGTGGAATGTATACAATTTACTGATGTTCATTCAAATGCTGATTTATCTACCCCATTATATGGCTTCAGTCTGGACATTGCATTGTGGTGCTTATTGTAGGCATCACCTGTCTCAAGTTTGTGTAAACATGCTATTATTTGTTCTCTGTATTGCCAATAAAAACAACCAGCCAATGCTCAGTAATGGAGAGAATAGGGTGTGACATCCTGGTATGGGGTGAGGAGAAAGAAGTGAATGGGAGGAGATATCAGAGAGGAGAGGACCTGGGAATATCAGGAGAAATGAACCAGATCTAAGATATGACTAAAAAGTAAGTATGATGTGGGAAATCTAAATGGGAGGAAGTTATGCAGGCTTGGAGGCTTAGGATGGAGAAATTATTGTCCAGCATTGTGCTCTAGGTTAATTAAATAAATCCTAGTATATGTGTGATGATTCAGTATACAGCTGGTTTAGGAATAACCACTGTTTAACTAAAAAATAAATTAATATTAAATATTAATAATCATCAACACCAGTCATAGATTTTCATCAGTTATCATTACCAGGTATGAATCCCATCTTTTTTATCAGATTTTCAATCTGATCAAAAAGTGATTGGTTATTCTTATAACTAGTGTACTACAATTGCAAAAGGGGGCATATCTTACCAGGACAACCATTTTTGTATTTCTCAGAGTTACCAGATATGTGAGACTCTTAATATTTTTCTCCTTTGGTGGCAGACATAAAACCTGCTAGCTCTATGAAAGCTGGCCAGTAGAGATCAAGTTTCAAGGCATGTGCTATCTTCAGCACCATCAAGTTCTGAAATGTTTAGGGCCCTTCTGACCAACAGTGCATGAAGAGACTTCAATTATAAACCAAAAATTATAGCCAATTAAGAAATACTGAGCATGAAAAAAAGTGGTCTTCTTCAGAGAGGAACACACCAATCGGTTAGCTAATACAACCAGGTTAGCTCCTAAACTATATATACAAGTAACACAAACTGAGCAGATTGTACTTACGTGTTTAATAATATATATTATATATAATTAATTAATTACATTAAACAATGAATAAATAAATAAAGGTTGTAACATCACTTTCATTCATCAAAAGTATGACCAAATTCAATATGCAGTATCAAAATCTGTATTCCAATTCATCCAAGGGAGAAATTATGTTTCCCTTAGAAGATTACCTAAATTGTACATATTTATAACAGAAGCACCATTTTTATTGTGCTTTATGTATCCTTTTGAGCAAGAATAATTGATTAATTCTTTGAGGGAAAACCTGTCTTAACATTTGATTTTAAAATAAGCCATCATATTCAGGGATGTGTCCCTGCAGATAGCTTTGATTCGACAGTGATAGATCTCTCTATTAATTATAAAACACAAAAAAAGAATACATTAAGAAAAGCAATCACCCAAAATGGGGTTTAGAATAGAAATGTTAATTTCTTTTGTGTTATGTTCTCACAGACCTATAAGACATAATAAATGCCTCAAAAAGGGAGAATGGCTCCATTTTCATGTTCATATTTATCATTAAGTTTCTTTTAAAATAAAATTTTGTGATCAGTTCTAGAGAAACTGTAATAAAAACTGCATGGCACTGGCATAGAAACAGAAAGGTGGATCAATGTAATAGACTAGAAGACACAGATATAAACCCACACTTATGGACACCTGATTTTTGACAAAGATACCAAAACCATACAATGGAAAAAGACAGCATCTTCAACAAATGGTGCTGGTCTAACTCGATGTCTACATGTAGAAAAATGCAAAGAGATTAATACTTATCACCCTGCACAAAACTAAAGTCCAAGTGCATCAAAGACCTTAACATAAAACCAGACACACTAAAAATCGGTTAGAAGAAAAAGTGGGAAAAAGCCTAGAACTCACTGGCACAGGAGACAACTTCCTGAACAGAACACCAACAGCACAGGCTCTAAGAGCAACAATCAATAAATGGGACCTCATGAAACTGAAAAGCTTCTGTAAAGCAAAGGACACTGTCATCATAACAAAACGACTGCCTACAGATTGGGAAAGGATCTTCATCAACCCTCTATCTGACAGAGGGCTAATATCCAGAATATATAAAGAACTCAAGAAGTTAAATAGCAACAAATCAAGTAATCCAATTAAAATATGGGGTACAGAGCTAAACAGAGAATTCTTAATAGAATATTGAATGGCAGAGAAACACTTAAAGAAATGCTCAACATCCTTAGCTATCAGGGAAATGCAAATCAAAATGACCCTGAGATTTCACCTTACACCCATCAGAATGGCTAGGATCAAAAACTCAAGTGAGAACACATCCTCCAGAGGATGTGGAGAAAGAAGAACCCTCCTCCATTGCTGGTGGGAATGTTAACTTGTTCAAGCACTTTGGAAATCAATCTGGCGCTTTCTCAGACAATTAGGAATAGTGCTTCCTCAAGATCCAGCTATACCACTCCTAGGCATATAACCAAAGTACGCTTAAATATACAAGAACATTTGCTCAACCTTGTTTCTAGCAGCTTTATTCATAATTGCCAGAACCTGGAAACAACCCAGATGCCCCTTAACTGAGGAACAGATACAGAAATTGTGATACATTTACACAAAGGAATACTACTCAGCAATCATAAAATACTACTCAGGAAATCTTAAAATTTGCAGGTAAATGGTGGGAACAAGAAAAGATCATCCTGATTGAGTTATCTCAGAAATAGAAAGACACACATGGTATATATTCACTTATAAGTGGATATTAGACATATAATATAGGATAATCATACTAAAATCTATACATCTAAAGAAGTTAATCAAGAAAGAGGACCCTAGGTAAGATGCTCAGTCTTCATTCAGAAAGGCAAAGAGGATGGGCATCAGAAGAGGAAGAAAACAGGCAACAAGACAGGATTCTACCACAGAGGGCTTTTGAAAGACTCTACCCAGCAGGGTATCAAAGCAGATGCTGAGACTCTTAAGCAAACTTTGGCCAGAGTGCTGGAACTCTTATGAAAGAAGGGGGAGGTAGAAAGACCTTGGAAGGAACAGGAGCTCCACAAGGAGAGCAACAGAACCAAAAAATCTGGGCCCAAGGGTCTTTTCTGAGACTGATACTCCAACCAAGTACCATGCATAGAGATAATCTAGAACCCCTACACAGACATAGCCCATGGTAGCGGAGTGTCCAAGTGGGTCCCTAGTAAGGGGAACAGGGACTGTCTCTGACATAAACTCAGTGGCTGGCTCTTTGATCGCCTCCTCCTGATGGGGGTGCAGCCTTACCAGACCACAGAGGAAGACAATGCAGCCAGTCCTGTTGAGACCTGACAGACTAGGGTCAGATGGAAGGAGAGGAGGATCTCCCTATTAGTGAACTGGGGGAAGGGGCATAGGAGAAGAAGTGGGATTGGGAGGTGACAAGGGAGAGGGCTACAGCTGGGATACAAAGTGAATAAACTGTAAAAAATAATAATTAAATTAATTATTATTTAAATGATTAAACTGTAATTAAAATATATAATTTTTTAAAAAAGAAAATTCTGTGATCAGTAGGGTGCTGTTATATGTTTATTAAAACTAATTTACCATACAGTTTAGGTTTGAGAAAATGTTTAAAAAAACAGAGGAAGCAAACACATCCTTAGAGTTTTAAGGCTCTGGCTGAGAAATGGCTCATATAACTGCTGCAAATGGGAGACGTCAGAGTGAAGCTCTTCTTTCTTTTGGTAAACGGTTAGAAGCATCTCCAACCATTAATCCCTCAAGCATCAGGATTTTTATTTACTAATTGGAAATGAAGACACAAACATGTAGATTAAAACAAAAAGGTTGCCGAGTTCATGGTAATGGAGTTGTAACTGGGGCTTGGCTATTGAGAGGTAAATTACACATCCAAGTCACCAGACAGTGAGCTAGAGCCGTGGTTGATTAAGTTTGCAACAAGTGATCTGTGCCATTCCAGAAGATTACAAACAGAAATTTTCTCTTCAAAGCAAGCATCCGGTAGTCCTGTCCTCTGCGAGGACCGTCTTCTTGGCTCACAGTAAGTATTGTTTGCTACAGTCTCACAGTGATCCAGTTTATGGTATTTTCCTATAAATACTGAAGGAGATGGGGAGTGCCCCCAAAACATGCTGGAAGAAATTCAATAGGTATAGGTATCATTTCTCTCAAAAAAAAATAAACTCTTTTCACTTTCTTTATAAACTTTTGATAGCCGGTGTGTGTGTGTGTGTGTGTGTGTGTGTGTGTGTGTGTGTGTGTTTAGGGATGGATCCACACATGCTATAGCACATATACAGTAGTTAGAGGACAAGTTTCCGCAAGGGGGTTGATTTTCTTCCTCTACTGCGGTCCTATGGATCTAAGTCTAGGTCATTGATTCCCACAATACGTGTTTCCCCCACTGGGAATTTTACTTTTATGTTGTCGCAACTTCTATATTGCTTCTAACCTTTAGTGCACAATTTGGTGATCGTTATGTATAGTCATTGTATTAATTACCTTCTTTCTAGAAGCTTGATATTGGAAAAACTATATTTTTTATAGTCCTGAGTTTTAAAGGAAGAGAAAAACAGCCTAAGGTATATAAAATATACTGTTTTTTTTTAATGTGCTTTGCAGAAGAAATGGCATGATTAATGCATCTAGAAAATGCAGGCTATTGTTATAGTGGTCACTGTGTGGTTCCTGTTGGACACTTGGTGCATGTTAAGGGTCACCATTACACTAGAATGAATCTGATATCTGTGACCACATGAATGACACCTGAGAAGAGCTTCTTTTCTGCCCTCTCCTGTACCTGTTTGTTTCTGATACCATTTCATGAGTTTCACACACATTTGTAGTGTGATATATTAATTTGATCAGCATAAGTCTTCTTTGTCCCACCCCTTTTGTCCTTAATACCCATTTTCTGACTGTGTTAATCCTTCCCAGCTACCCCCTGACAATGGTCCTTGGCACAAACAGTGTATGCCTTTTGACTCTCGGCCAAGTGTTCTGCTTGTAACAGAAATGAACTCTTTTTACAAGCTCCAGCAATTTGTCGTGGCAATTTCCTGAGTACCCCATTAAGCTGTCAGTCAGGGTCTACAAATCAGGCTTACAGTGATGTCACATCTACCCATAAAAGAGCTACCAAACTCAGCTTAGGTTCGAAAGGGATCTCCCTCTTGTTTTTTTCCTAGTGAGCTGGGTAGAGTCTGCCTTGGACACTGCCTTCCTCAGTAAACAGAAGCAAACCCTATGTTGACGGAAAAGCTTCCTGACTCGTGTGTACCTTACAGTCTCTGAAGGGAGGAAATTATCTAGTGGTTTTGGTTCCTGAGTTCAACATTAAAATTAAAAGTTAGCACTTGCAACAACAGGCTTATTGAAACCCAGCTGGCTAGTAAAGAAGCTATCAGCAATGCCTAGTGCTGAATTCCTTAAATACCTTAAGATTGCTGAAACTTTAAATATTTATATATTTATTTTATGTGGCAATGTTTTTATTTTTAAATTCTGTTCTTTATCTGTATGAGCATGTGGTGTATACATGTTTATGCGTGTGTGTGTGTGTGTGTGTGTGTGTGTGTGTGTGTGTGCAGACATGTGCCTGTCCATGCATATGTGGAGGCCAGAGATGGACGTCGAGTGTCTTCAATCATTCTTCACTTTTTATTTTCTTGATTTTAAATCTGGAGCTTGCCGCTTCAGCTGGACTAGACCTGCATTCTAGCTACATACTAATATTTATCTTTACACTCACAGAGAAAAGTAGCTCTCCTCCTCATCAAAGAACCTTCTTTCTGCAGCTTCTATTACAGAAACACACATCTGGTCAAATCAAAAAGAACATCAAATCATGGGGTTCCCAAACCCAATTCGTATATCCACAATGAAATGCTTACATATACAGCTCAGAGACCATCACTGAAGGAGCAGAAATATTCTAAGTGCCAGAATACTGAAACAATAGTCGAGAGATAATCTTCTACATATGACAAGAGGTGGATGCTTATGAATTCTCAATAACATGGACACCTAAATAAAACCTGCAAAATGATGTTGGTTGACATTCCAGTGGAGATGAGGTAAATATCAGCAGGCCACACCCCTAGATGAAAAGCTACAGACATTTAAAGCTTCTGAGACACAGGTCATTGATAGGTTATCCTATTCCAGGTGGTCAGCCCTAAACACATACATATATGAGCAAAACTAAGTGGACTAGGGTGCATGTGTGTGTGTGTGTGTGTGTGTGTGTGTGTGTGTGTGTGTGTGTAAAAATAATTAGGAAGAGGTCATAAATTTTAGACGCAGTAGGGGTGTAAAGAGGATATGAAGGGATGGAAATGATGTAACTATGATAATCACATATACAATTTTCAAGTAATTAAAATAAATATAGTAATCAAAGTAAGTTTATTTGAGTGACTAATATTTACAAGAGACTAGAAATCACAAATGAGATGGATAATTTAATAGTTATTTTCCAGAATCAAAGAGCAGGCAACCAAGTTCACGTCAGAGACAGCCCCTACTCCCTTTACTAGGGAACCCACGTGGAGAGTGAGCTGTGTATGGGCTACATCTAGGCAGGAGGTCTAGGTCCTCTCCAGGCATGGTTCTTGGTTGGTGCATCAGACTCTGCAGCCCCCTGCCCCCGGGCCCAGATTTTCTGGCTTTGTTGGTCTGCTTGTGGAGTTCCTGTCCCCTCTGTGCTCTTCTTTCCTCCTGCCACTTCTTCCATAAGAATTCCTGCACTCTGCCCAGTGTTTGGCTGTGAATCTCTGCATCTGCGTTGATTTCCTGTTGGGTGGAGCCTTTCAGAGGAACTTTATGGTAGGCTCCCATCCTGTTCCCGCTCTTCCACTGCATCTAGTGTCCATTCCAGTTGGCGTTTTAAATGAGATTCAGATCGGGAATATTTTTAGATTCATATAACAACTACTTTATTAGACCCAATGTCATGTTGGAAGTGATATTACCTGTGGTGGCCTCTAATCCTGTCTTTGGAAGCTTCTTATTATCAGATTTATTTACAGTTATTTTTCTTTATATGTTCAAGTATTTATATTAAGGGTTTCATTACAGATGTTTGATTTCATGCAATTATGAAAATAGTCTCTCCAAGTATTTTTGCATTGAATGCTAGAGTTTCAAGTTAACAAAGACAAAGGAAAGTGTATATAAAATGGGAAGGACAATGCTGAATCTCATATATAACTTCTTTTTTATTTATTTTTATTTTTTATTTTTCTTTATTAATTACACTTTACTCACTTTGTATCCCCCTGTTGTTCCCTCCCTCCTCCCATCCCAATCCCTCCCTTCTTCCACCCTCTGCATGCATGCCCCTCCCCAAGTCCACTGATAGGGGAGGACTTCTTTTCCTTCCTTCTGA
>REGO01000012.1:7942184-7955309 GCA_010120015.1 Rhombomys opimus
ACAACACTCTGAGTCTATGTTGGTTGTGTGTCTATGGTTTCAGGGATAACTAGTCTGCATGGCACAACTAATAAGGAGTCTCATCCCAAGGAGAGGCTAACTCTCCTTCTCGAAGTAGTCACCAGTTGTCTGTAGTTCTTTGTCTTGGGGTGGGGCTCCATGAAATTGGAATGAAAGGAAGTTAATCCATATGAAAAGAAGTTTAGCCACTTGGCTGACACTGTTCCCACCAGAACCACAGAGTTCAGAGTTCAGGAACCACAGTATCAAGCGTGAGAAACCTCCTTTAGAATGACTGGTCAGGGTAGTTCAGTTCTTTTTGAGTTTTTTAAAAATATTTTTTATTTTAATTTTTTTTCATGGTTCATTCTACCTTTTTATTTTTTATTTTTTCTTTATTAATTACACTTTACTCACTTTGTATCCCCCCCCGTGGTTCCCTCCCTCCTCCAGTCCCAATCCCTCCTTCTTCCACCCTCTACATGCATGCCCCTTCCTAAGTCCACTGATAGGGAAGGACTTCCTCTCCTTCCTTTTGATCCTAGTCTATCAGATCTCATCAGGAGTGGCTGCATTGTCTTCCTCTGTGTCCTGGTAATGCTGCTTCCCCCTCAGGGGAAGGTGATTAAAGAGCAGGCCAATCCATTTATGCCAGAGACAGTCCCTGTTCCCATTACTATGGAATCCAATTGGACACTGAACTGCCATGGGCTACATCTGTGCAGGGTTCTAGGTTATCTCCATGAATGGTTCTTGGTTGGGATTTCAGTCTCAGAAAAGACCCCTGTGCCCAGAGTTTTTGGTTCTGTTGTTCTCCTTGTGGAGCTTCTGTCCTCTCCAGGTCTTACTATTTCCCACTTCTTTCATAAGTTTCCTTGCATTCTGCCCAAAAGTTGGCCTTAAGTCTCAGCCTCTGCCTTGATATCCTGCAGGGTAGAGCCTTTCAGCAGCCCTCTGTGACAGACTTCTGTCCTGTTCGCTGTTTTCTCCCACTTCTGATGTCCCTCCTGTTTGCCTTTCTGAATGACGATTGAACATCTTACCTGGAGTCCTCCTTCTTGATTAGTTTCTTTAGTGTACAGATTTTAGTATGATTATCCTATATTATATGTCTAATATCCACTTGTGAGTGAGTATATACCCTGTGTGTCTTTCTGCTTCTGGTATACCTCACTCAGGATGATCTTTTCCAGTTCCCACCATTTACCTGCAAATTTCATGATTTCCTTGTTTTTGTTGGTTTTTGTTTGTTTGTTTGTTTGTTTGTTTTTGCTGAGTAATATTCCATTGTGTAGATGTACCACAATTTCTGTATCCAAAACCAACAGCACAGGCTCTAAGATCAACAATCAATACGAGACTTCATGAAACTGAAAAACTTCTGTAAAGCAAAGGACACTGTCATCAGAACAAAACTACTGCCTACAGATTGGGAAAGGATCTTCACCAACCCTATATCTGACAGAGGGCTAATATCCAGAATATATAAAGAACTCAAGAGGTTAAAAAGCAACAAATCAAATAATTCAATTAAAATATGGGGTACAAAGCTAAACAGAGAATTCTCAATAGAGGAATATTGAATGGCCGAAAAACACTTAAAGAAATGCTCAATGTCCCTAGTAATCAGGGAGATGCAAATCAAAATGATCTTGAGATTTGACCTTATACCCATCAGAATGGCCAGGATCAAAAACTAAAGTGAGAACATATGCTGGAGAGGTTATGGAGAAAGGGGAACCCTCCTCCATTGCTGTTGGGAATGTAAACTTGTACAACCACTCTGGAAAGCAATCTGGAGCTTTCTCAGACAACTAGGAATAGTGCTTCCTCAATATCCAGCCATACCACTCCTAGGCATATATCCAAAAGAGGCTCAAGTACACAACAAGGACATTTGCTCAACCATGTTTGTAGTAGCTTTATTTGTGATCGTTTGCCGAGTTGTAACACATTCTTTTGGTTTCTATCCTAAGCTTACAAATAGGGCTGTTTATGTCTCCTTTCCTAGAAAAAGAAAGAGACTTTTGGAAATCTCTTTATGGCACTTTATGAATGTTTTTCCGTGAGTCACTGTACCTGATCAAAAATGAAGTGTTTTGTTGTTCAGTCAATACGAAGTATAATGGAGGCAGATTCTAAAGCACCTTGGAGAACCTCTGATTGCTGCAGTGCGTCAGTTCCTAGGACCACACAGCATTTGACCAGCATTTTCTCTAACTTGTAAATATTTTTTTTTCATTGCCTAGGCTAGAAATTTCCTCAAGCATGTCAGAATGCTTGGCCATTTCTAAAATTAAGAAATCTCTAGAGAGTATTATTTTCAAAAAAGCATTTTTCTTGACAATTAATGCAATTGTCTCTTAAGAGTAGTTGTCAAGTGTGCAATTTAAATTGCCAACACACCCTCAGGGAGGCAGAGGCAGAGGCAGAGGCAGAGGCAGAGGCAGAGGCAGAGGCAGAGGCAGAGGCAGACGGATCTCTGTGAGCTTGAAGCCAGCCTGGTTTGCCAAGCGAGTCCAGGACAGCCAAAACTACACAGAGAAACCTTGTCTCGAAAAATTGTCAACATAGATATTGTTCATATACCACCACATTCCTCTGTGTCCCAAATTAAGACACTGTTTTTTGGGGAGATGGCTTGGTGGTTAAGAACACTTCCAAATGTCCAGAGTTCAATTCCCAGCAACCATTTGTTGGTTCACAACCATTTATAATGAGATCTGGTGCCCTCTTCTGGCATGCAGGTGTACATGCAGACAGAACATTGTATACATAATAAATAAACAAATCTTTTTTAAAAAGACACTTTTTTTTTTGTTCTACTGTGGTCTAAATGTAAAAAAAAATCAGTTTTTTGGGGGAGAGGTTGTTTCAAAATAATTTTTTAATATTATGATGCTATAAACATTAACCAATAATGGAGACTGGATTTACTAAAATTTAGTAGATATAGTGCACATCTAGATGAACAAAAATAAACACTTGGAAGCCAGGAGATTAAGAACATACAAACTATATTTGTATTTTAGCTTAAATAAGACAGACCTCTACTTTGTATATTGAAAAACAAGAAAAGAACTCAAGTATGAAACTTGTTATCAGTTTTACATACCCCAGGTCCTGCCTGTCTAGAATCTGGCTTCTCAGAACGGAAAGGGTTGATAGAAATCTCAGTACATCTGGGAGCCTATGAGAGCCTGTTCAGCACCGTGTAGTCAGGCACCAAACATCACAGCAAGTACACGCCCACTTAGAAGGCTGGACTGCAAGTGTGTGACCACGAGACTATCGATTCCTCGCATTAGTAAAAACTTTAGACTTTAAAACATACTCATATAACAAAACGCTGTCCCAGAAGGAAGAGAATAAGGTTTGCATTGAATAGGAAAGAACAGAAGAATAGCGAAGGAAGAACATGCTAGTGGCTGCGAATTTGCCTAAAAGAAAGAGGAGTGGCAGTTTCACCGTGGATGTTTGCTCCATTCTGTGATCCACTCAGTGGATGACTGGCGTTTTCTGTAAATGCCTCCAGACAATTCAACACATAAGTGGCAAGTGAGAGTCCCACGTAGGTTCTGTTTTCATGTTGTCACAATCATTTGTGGAACAGGTTAATAAGACATTTTCCTGAGATTTCACAGTCTAGATTAAACTTTGTTTTTAAACATTTGGGGAAAGACAGAAAAATATTTCAGACAACAACAGACTGCATGCTACTCTAGTTAAATGCATGTGAACTGTGGCCTAAAAAAAACATCATTCAGAATAATACGCATGTAACATTTTTGTGGATGTCTTAAGTCACATTGACCAACAAATCTTTATTAACATATTTAGAACACAAATCTGTTCTTACGACTTTCCATGCCTAGATGTAAAGCCCTTTGATCTTGTACCTCAAAAGCATCTCATGTCCACATCCCACTGATACACTTATTTACAAATCATCTCCCTATCACTTTCAAGTTTTACTTAAGTACCAACTCAGCATATGAGAGAAAACATATCAAAACTCCCAAACACATGTAAAAAGATAACAGCATTACTTTGTATCTGGTTTTCTTCATGATGTTAAGAAACAAGCTGATTTCACTCCGCAGCTCCACAGATGAACCATTATTCATAGATACACCCTTTTTTAAGATTTGTTTATTTATTATGTATACATTATTCTGCCTACATGCACACCTGCACACCAGAAGAGAGCACCAGATCTTATTAGAAATGTTTGTGAGCCACCATGTGGTTGCTAGGAATTGATCTCAGGACCTTTGGAAGAACAGTCAGTGCTCTTAACCTCTGAGCCATCCCTCCAGGTCCTTAGATACACCTTTTTGGGCTTTGATATATGTATTGACTTTTCTGTTGTGCACTATGGGGGAAGACACATAAACAGCATAGGAAAATTCTTTAAATTAGTTTTTTAATTTTTCTTGCTTTGTCTTTTTTATACCTCTGTACACACAAGGATATTTTTGTATTTTTTTTTTATAATCAGCCTTGTTATAGGGATTTTGAAAAGCACCAAATGTAACTTTTAGATCATGTTGACAATAATTTCATCATCAGAGATCTTTGCTATTGACATTTTGATGCATATTGTTCTGGTTAATTTTATTGTCTCTGTGAAGCGCAAGGCATACAATTGGCATATTTTTTAATTGTAAAATATGAAGGATTAAAGAGGCATTAAGATTAATGTGTTTCAAGAAAGGCAAACTTGCCATTCCTGTCTCTGAGTTCTCATTCACCCTAATTCTAGATGATTTCTCCATCTAGGTACATCCTGTCATGAACTTTTTTCTGTGCTCTCAGCTTCTTGAATCAATTTGTGCCCCTCGCTTTAGTGTGTAGTCCTCTCACAGACACCGGATGCAGAGCCCAGCCCTTAGGTTCAGAGGCACAGACATATTCAAAAGAAATTTCTAGAACCCACCAAAGCTTACACATAGGATGGGCTTACAGCTGTGGTTTAAAAGTCAACTCCCACCATGTTCTTAGTAGGTTCCTTAGCTAAAACACTAAAAGGAGCCACTAGAATATTCTCAAAGCAAAACTACATATGACTCAGAAAGAGAGTTGTCATTCTTACTCTCTAGAAATGTTAACTGTCTGAAAGAGAGTTATAAAGAAATGTTTCCAGTCAGAATGGTAGTACTATATGAATTACAATAATAAGCAAAACATTAAAAAGTTAACTGTTTCAGTTGTAATTTGTCCATTGAAATATCTTTTGAATTATTCTTTGCGTTATTTAGTTGTATGTGTGTGTGTGTGTGTGTGTGTGTGTGTGTGTGTGTGTGCACATGCGGAGGTGGAGGTCAGAAGACAACTTTCAGGAACTGGTTTTCTTCCACCATATGGGTCCTGGCCAGCAACTCAGGTTGTCGTGCTTTGTGAAAAGTTCTGTATGCACTGATGCATCTCCCAGGCCAACATACCTTACATCCCATTTCTCTCCTGTAAACATCACCGTGTCCTCTAGATGACATTCTGTGTCCCAATCCAGCGAGCTGTTGCCATGCAGAAGACAGTGCATTCCACAGAAAAACAAATTAACTGGCAACTAAAGAAGCAACTCCTGGCTCTCCTCTTCCACACACTTACTTGCCAGCATAAGAGTGCATACTGCACCTCATCATTTTCTACAACTTTTATTTAAAATATAATTGCATCACTTCTCCCTCTCATCTTCTCAGCCCCACCTCATCGACCCTACCTGGCTCACTAGTGTAATTAGTTTAGACTTAATACTTAACCCTGGTGTCTGAGTCACCATTGCTATAGTTGTTCAAACTCTGTTTTTGAAAAAAAAAAATGACAAAGATACATAACTAGAGAAAATTACTAGATGTCCTGCCTAGCATGTAGTTTTCATAATCCTAGGAATACTTTATAACTCTTAAAAGTTAATAAAACCTGACAAAAGGTAAATGAGTATTATATACAGAAGTTTAATTCATCATTGCCCCGTGGTTAATGACAAATTCATTTTAACAACTTTTCTTGATGTTTGAAATATTCATGCATGCTCAGAATTAAATATGATCATAACTGCCCTTTCCCTACTCCAACTGCTCCACTATCCCTTCAAACAACTCCATCCCAACGTGATGTCTTTCTAAAAACTAACCCACTAAGTTATTGCCGCCCAGATATGTATGGGTATGTTGTGATTCACTGGAGTTTGGGAAATCTACCAGTAGGTACATATGTTTCATCTCCCTTAAAAACTGCTCATTGCCAAAATACTGTTGAATAAGTGATGGGGCCAAGACTGTTGGCTCGCTCAGTCCTTCATAGCTCTTATACTGGCAACCACAGCTGCTGTGAAGTCTAGATTATTATAGCCCTGCTGTTTCTGAGACAGCATTTCGAGCAATGTTCTGCCTCTTACTTTTCTTCCACCTCTTCTTCAGTGTTCTTCAGGAAACAGTGATATTCCCTGTGCCTTGGCAGATAAGGTTAATATATCTGTCCGCTTGGGGCTGAGTTGTGGGTCTCTTCTCAGGAGGTTGATAATATTTAGATCCCTTTCCATAGACTTCTGTACACTGCCCCCCCCCAAAGTTTCTCTGACCAAGAAAATAGCCAGTTTTCTAAGTATGTGTTAAGTACTCAGATGGCATTTTTGACATGCCCATTTACCAAAATGACAGTAGAAGGTTCTCCCCTAGAGCCTATGATAACTCCAGGCCTGGAAGACTGATGAGGATTGCAGTGTGTGTCATTAAATGCCCTTTTGTTGAACAGACCTTAGATCTAATCATAAAGGGTTTAGTTACCAAATAACGCTCCATGCCACTATTGGACCAATAAAGACATCTTACTTGGCCATTGAGCATTGCAATGTGGAGGTGTAGGATTAGTATGATCACGGCTCTTCTTGGCAAACAGCATGCAGAGCACCTGTGACACCATGAAAGCTCAGGACTGCTGGTTTGAGACCGACTTCCCTACTTCTCTGTTGATTTCTCTATGTCCTACAGCCACAAGTTGTGGTGTCTTCAAAGGTAGTAGAAACGCCATATGATGTTTTTGGAGACCTATGAGGACTTCCTGATCAGCACCTGGAATGACATTACCTAAACTTTGCACTGCATTTTTCATTCACTAACACTTCGTCTGAGAGGGATATTGTCCTCACGTGCAGGTTAATTTTGCTTGAACACCTTATTATTACTTTTTTAGTCCAGTTTGAAATTAGCTTGCTAACTGCACCAGGCCTATAAGTCATTGTTACACATGCTGAGTTTTGTCTAACTCTCCTACTTCCTGCTCATCTCCCCTATCTACCTGTCCCAATTCCTGCTTAATCCTTCAACACCTTATTCCCCATCATCCTGTTTCATTCATGCTCTACTCACTCTCCACCTAGTTTAAGTTGAGTTACAAGCTAGGCTTCCATGTATCTTTCTGTACCCTCATCCTGAATGATCTTTATCTTTCATCCCTTATTTTCCCTAAATTCTTAGACTATGCCTGATAAAGACTATTCATCCTTAGTATTCAGCCTCACTGCTTTTAGTTTACCTAAAATCTACCATCCCTGCTTTATACATCCTTTACAAGAGGTCCTGTACTGCTTTTCTGCCCTTTTGTTTATGCTCCAAGACAATTACACAAAACAAAGTATTTGAGGAAAGGATCTACATATGAGAAAGAACGTAAGGTGTTTATCTTTCTGAGCCTAAGTTACCTCACTTAGTATAATATCTGTTCCAGTTGCACTCGTTCATCTTTAAATTTCTTGATTTCATTTTCCTTGCAACTGACTACTATTTCACATGAGTGTATATTGGAAATGTGCGCATCGCCGTATGTGCCCATTCATCTGTATATAGACATCGAGGTTGTTTCCACTTCCTAGCTCCTGTAAATATAGCAGAAATGATTATGGCTTGCAGATATTTATATAGCATGATGTGAAGTACATATGTTATTTTCCCAGGAGTGATAGGACTGCGTCATCTGGCAGTTCAGTTTGAAGGTTTTGGGGGAAACTTCCAGAACAGTTTTCAAAGTTGCAACACTAGTTTACACTCTCATCTGCTGTACATAAGAACCTTCTTTTCCACGTCCAAGTCAGTATTTGTCTTTCTGCTGCTGGCCCTTCTGACTGTGGTGAGGCAGAATCCTAAATAAGCATTTATTTGCATTTCCCTGGTGGCTAAGGACACTGAGTACTTTAAAAAGTGTTTCCTAGTGATTTGCATTTCTTCTGAGAATTTTCTGTTTAGCTCCATTGCCTGCTTGTAATTAAACTGTTTATTTTCATAATGTTTAGGTTTTTTTGATCTCTTGTATATACTGGACTTTAATCTAATATTGGATGAATAACTGGCAAATATTTTCTTCCTTTCTGTGGGCTCACTAAACACTTGGTTCACAATTTTCTTTGTTGTATGGGAGCTTTTTAGTTTCTGAGATCCCATTTATTGGTCTTGTTTTCTCTGCTATTGGAGTCTTACTCTGAAACTTCCCACCTGTGCTTATAAATTGAATCATTCTTCATACTTTTTCTTTTAGCAGTTGCAAGGTATCAGATCCTTTGTTGAGGTACTGTATCAATTTAAAGTTGGAAATTTCAAAGAATAACTAGCATTGATATTACTCAAGCAGTTTCATGAAGTGTGAAAGGAAGGAAGGCTACCACAGGTTATTTATTTTTAATTATTTTTATTTTCTATATTAATTACTGTTTATTCACTTTGCAAACCAGCTGTAGCTCCCTCTCTCATTCTCTCCCTTCCTCATCTTCACCTAAGCCCCTCTCCAAGTCCCCAGATAAGGGAGGTCCTCCTCCCTGACCCTACCTTATCCTGTCTCAGCAGAACTGGCTGCATTGTCCTCCTCTGTGGCCTGGCAAGGCTGATCCCCATTGGGGGGAGAGGAGTCAAGACCAGCCACTGAGATCATGTCAGAGACAGTCCCTGTTTCCCTTACTAGGAAACCCACATGGATACTGAGCTGCCATGGGCTACATCTGAGTAGCAGTTCTAGATTATATCTATAAATTTTCATTGATTGGAGTATCAGTCTCAGAAAAAACCCTTGAATTCTTTACATATTCTGGATATTAGCCCTCTGTCAGATATAGGGTTGGTGATAATCTTTTCCCAGTCCATAAGCTGTCGTTTTATTCTGACGACAGTGTCCTTTGCTTTACAGAAGCTTTTCAGTTTCATGAGGTCCCATTTATTGATTATTGATCTTAGAGCCTGTGCTGTTAGTGTTCTGTTCAGGAAGTTGTCTCCTGTGCCAATGAGTTCTAGGCTCTTGCCCACTCTTTCTTCTAACCGATTTAGTGTGTCTGGTTTTATGTTGAGGTCTTTGATCCACTTGGACTTTAGTTTTGTGCAGGGTGATAAATATGAATCTATTTTCATTTTTCTGCTGTAGACATCCAGTTGGATCAGCACCATTTGTTGAAAATGCTGTATTTTTCCCATTGAATGCTTTTGGGTTCTTTGTCAAATATCAAGTATCCAAAAATGTGTGGGTTTATTTCTGTGTCTTCTATTCGATTCCATTGATCCACCATTCTGTTTCTATGCCAGAACCATGCAGTTTTTATTATTATTGCCCTGTAGTACACCTTGAGATCGGGGATGGAGAAACCTCCAGATGATCTGTTGTTGTATAGGATCGTTTTGGCAATTCTGGGTTTTTTGTTTTTCCTATGAAGTTGAGAATGGTCGGTAAAGAACTGTCTTGGTAATTTGATGAGAATTGCATTGAATCTGTAGATTGCTTTTGGCAGGATGGCCAATTTCATTATGTTAATCCTACCGATCCATGAGCACGGGAGATCTTTCCATCTTCTGAGATCTTCTTCAATTTCTTTTTCAGAGACTTGAATTTTTTCTCAAACAGGTCTTTCACTTGCTTGGTTAGAGTCACACCAAGGTACTTTATGTTATTAGTGGCTATTGTGAAGGGTGTTGTTTCCTAATTTCTTTCTCGGCTCTTTTGTCTTTGGTATACAGGAGGGCTTCTGATTTTTTTTTTAGTTAATTTTGTATCCAGCCACTTTGCTGAAGGTGTTTATCAGCTGGAGGAGTTCTCTGGTTGAATTTTTGGGGTTGCTTATATATACTATCATATCATCTGCGAATAGTGACACTTTGACCTCTTCCTTTCTGATTTGTATCCCCTTGCTCTCCTTTAGTTGTTTTACTGCTCTAGCTAGGACTTCAAGTATTATGTTGACATATGGAGAGAGTGGGCAGCCTTGTGTTGTCCTTGATTTCAGTGGGATTGATTTAAGTTTCGCTTTGTTTATTTTGATGTTGCCTATAGGCCTGTTGAATATTGTCTTTACTATGTTAAGGTATGTGCCTTGTATCCCTGATCTCTCCAAGATTTTAAACAAGAATGGGTGTTGGATTTTTTCAAATGTTTTTTTGGCATCTAAGGAGATGATCATGTGTTTTTTTTCTTTCAGTTTGTTTATGTGGTGGATTACATTGATGGATATGCATATATTGAACCACCCTTGCCTGCCTGGGATGAAGCATACTTGGTCATGGTGGATGATGTCTTTGATGTGTTCTTGGATTCGGTTTGCAAGTATTTTATTGGGTACTTTTGCATCAATGTTCATAAGAGAGATAGGACTAAGGTTCTCTTTTTTTGTTGTGTCTTTGTGTGGTTTAGGTGTCAAGGTGACTGTGGCTTTTGTAGTAAGACATAATTATTGTTTGGATTTCCTCAGAGGCCCTCTGCAGTAAGTTCCTGTCCTCTTACTTGTTTTCTCCTAAATCCAATGCACCTCTCATTTGTCTTTCTAGGTAAGGATTGATCATCTTACCACAGGTCCTCTTTATGTTTATCTTCTTTATGTGTATAGATTTCATTACGCTTATCATATCTTATAGGACTATATGAGTGAGTATATACCATGTGTGTCTTTCTCCTTCTGGGATACCTCACTCAGAATGATCTTTTCTAGATCCCACCATTTGCCTGCAAATTTCATGATTTCCTCATTTTTGATTGCTGAGTAGTATTCCATTGTGTAAAAACACCACAATTTCTGTATCCATTCCTCCATTGAGGGACATCTGAGTTGTTTCCAGGTTCTGACTATTACAAATAAAGCTGCTACAAACATGGTTGAGCATATGTCCTTGTTGTGTACTAGAGTAAATTTTGGGTATATGCTTAGGAGTGCTATAGCTGGATCTTGAGGAAGCGCTATTCCTAGTTGTCTGAGAAAGCGCCAGATTGATTTCCAGAGTGGTTGTACCAGTTTACATTCCCACCAGCAATGGAGGAGGGTTCCCCTTTCTCCACATCCTCTCCAGCATGTGTTGTCACTTGAGCTATTCATCTTAGCCATTCTGATGGGTGTAAGGTGAAATCTCAGGATTGTTTTGATTTGTGTCTCCCTGATGGCTAAGGATGTTGAGCATCTATTTAAGTGTTTCTCCGCCATTCTATATTCCTCTACAGAGAATTCTGTGTTTAGCTCTGTACCCCATTTTTAATTGGATTCCTTAATTTATTGCTTTTAAATTATTCCTTAATTTATTTATTCCTTAATTTTTTTAGTTCTTTGTATATGCTGGATATCAGCCCTCTGTCAGATATAGCGTTGGTGAAGATCCTTTCCCAGTCTGTAGGTTATCATTTTGTTCTGACGACAGTGTCTTTTGCTTTACAGAAGATTTTCAATTTCATGAGGTCCCATTTATTGATTCTTGCTCTTAGAGCCTGTGCTGTTGGCATTTTGTTCAGGAAGTTGTCTCCTGTACCAATGAGTTCTAGGCTTTTGCCCACTTTTTCTTCTAACCGATTTAGTGTATCTGGTTTTATGTTGAGGTCTTTGATCCACTTGGACTTCAGTTTTGTGCACGGTGATCAATATGAATCTATTTTCATTTTTCTGCTGTAGACATCCAGTTGGACCAGCACCATTTGTTTGAACATGCTGTCTTTTTTCCATTGAATGGTTTTGGCTTCTTTGTCAAAACTCAAGTATTCATAGGTGTGTGTGTTTATTTCTGGGTCTTCTATTCAGGTCCATTGATCATTTTTTCTGTTTCTATGCCAATACCAGGCAGTTTTTATTACTATTGCTCTATAGTACAGCTTGATATCGGGGATGGAGATACCTCCAGATGATCTGTTGTATTACAGGATTGTTTCATTTACAAATATTGGTGCTCCTGTATTTGGGGCATATGTTCAGAATTGTGATATCCTCCTGGTGGATTTTTTCTTTGATGAGAATGTAGTGCCCCCCTCATTTTTTTTTGATTAATTTTGGTTGAAAGTCTATTTTATTAGATATTAGGATAGCTACCACAGCTTGTTTTTTCGGTCCATTTGCTTGAAAAATATTTTTCCAGCCCTTTACTCTGAGGTAGTATTTATCTTGGTTGCAGAGGTGTGTTTCTTGGATGCAGCAGAATGTTAAATCCTGTTTCTGCAACTATTCTGTTAGTCTGTGTTTTTATATTGGAGAGTTGAGTCTATTGATGTTGATAGATAATACTGACCAAAGAATATTAATTTCTTTTATTGTGGAGTTGGTGGTGTTACTGTGTTTCATTGCTTGTTTTCTTTTAATTCTTTTGTTGTAAAGTTATCTATATCCTGTGTGTTCTTGGGTGTAGTTGTATTCATTGGGTTGGAGTTTTTCTTCTAGTATTTTCTGTAGGGCTGGGTTTCTGTGTAGATATTGTTTAAGTTTAGTTTTGTCATGGAATATTTTGTTTTCTCCATATATGTTGATTGAAAACTTTGCTGGATAGAGTAGTCTGGGTTGGCATCTGTGGTCTCTTAAAGTCAGCGTGACATCTGCCCTGGCCCTTCTGGCTTTCATAGTTACTGTTGAGAAATCTAGTGTGATTCTGATAGGTCTATCTTTATATGTTACTTGGCCTTTTTCCCTTGTTGCTTCTAATATTTTTTTTTCTTTTTTCTGTAGACTTAGTGTTTTGACTATGATGTCAGGTGAAGAGTTTCTTTCTGGTCTAGTCTATTTGGTGTTCTGTAGAACATCTCTTATGGACATCTCTTTCTTTAAGTTGGGAAATTTTTCTTCTACAATTTTCTTCAAAATATTTTCTAGACTTTGGAGCCTGGAATATTCTTTTTCATCTATTCCTGTTA
>REGO01000012.1:7965134-7985828 GCA_010120015.1 Rhombomys opimus
TTTTTTCCCTTTTATTGAAAATAGATTCTTTTCTCATACAGTAAATCATCATTTTGCCTTCCTTCTACTCCCAGTTTCTCATCTCCCTACTATTCCAGATCTATCCCCTTTGTGTCTCTTATTAGAAAAGAACAGGCTTCTAAGAGATAACAAAACACAACAAACTAACACTTTCAAAGAAAAGTTTATGACCCTACATTGAAAAGCAGAAAGAGCACAATAAAACAACTTCAAATCATCACTCAATAATTTGGAAAAACAAGAAAAATAAGCCATACTTAAACATAGTCAACAAGAAATAATATAAATCAAGACAGAAATCAATGAAATATAATTAAAAAAAACAATACCAAAACATCAAAGACCTGGGTTTTTTTTTTTTTTTTTTTGAGAAAGTAAGCAAGATTTTAACAAACTAGCCAAAAGAAAGAAAAAGTGGACTCTAATTAACAGAACCAGAAAGGAACAGGAAAGCATTACAACAGACACCAAATAAGTTCAGACTATTATAGAATACTTTGAAACCTGTACTTTATTACATTGGAAATTCTAAAACAAAAGTGTTAATTTATTGACTCATCTAAACTGCCAAAGTTAAGTAAAAAATTTTCGACCTAAAAGAGACCTATGGCTAACGAGAAGATTGAAATAGTAACAAAAAAAAAAAAATCTAAACTTAGTCCTATGGCTAAGGAGAAGATTGAAATAGCAATAAAAAAAATCTAAACTCATCTAAACTGCCAAAGTTAAGTAAAAAAAATTCTGACCTAAAAGAGACCTATGGCTAAGGAGAAGATTGAAATAGTAATAAAAAAAAATCTCTGACAGCAAAAAGTACAGGCTTATGTGGATTCTCAGCAGAATTCCACAAGATTTTCAAAGAACAACTAATAGTTCTATAAATTATTCAAAGAAAAGGAGAAGAAGGAAGAAAGAGAAAGAGAAGAAGGAAGAATAGAAGGAAGGAGGAGAAAGAGAAGGAGAAGGAAGAAGAAGAAGAAAAAGGAAGAAGGATCACTTCCAACTTGTTCTACCAAGTCAGCTTTACTCTAATAAATAAATCTGGTAAAGACACAACAATAATAAAGATACATCAAAACAAAACTACAGGCCATTATTTATGATGAATATAAACACGCAAAACTCCTAAATAAAACATTAGCAAACTGAATACAGGAACATATCAAGTTGTTCATCCACCATGATCAAGTTGCCTTTATCCTAGAGATGCAGGGAAGGATAAACATATGCAAGTCAATAAATGTAATAATTCGCATAAATAGAATTAATGACAAAAGTCACTTGATCATTTTAATAAATGCATAAAATTTCTTTAAAAAATTAAACATGCTTTCATGATATAAATCCTAGAGATGGTAGGACTGGAAGAAACACGTCTCTATAAAATAAGAACTCTATATGACAAACCCACAGACAACATACCTAAAATGGAGAAAATCTTTATTCCCATTAATCAAGAATGTGACAGGTCTCTCCACTATTACCATTTCTCTACTGTAGAGTGCTGGAAACATTAAGATGAGAGAAGGAAATTAAAACCAAAGAAATGTGAAGGCAGAGGTCAAATGATCCATATTTTCAGATAATATGACATTTTACACATGAAATCTCAAAATTACCACCAAAAACTTCTAAAGTCAATCCGAAGTTTCAATAAAGTAGCAGGGTACAGAATCAACTTACAAAAATCAGTAGTCTTTCTATACACTTAATATAAACACACTAACAAAAATGCTACCACCCTCATTTTCAACATCATTAGAGAAAACAAAATATTTTGGAATAAACCTAGAAAGTGGAAAGACCCTCCTTGAAAACTTGAAAATTGTGAAGAAAGAAATTAAGAAAGACACCACAAAATGGAAAAACACCTAGTGTTACTTAATAGAAAGAATAAATATTGTAAAAATTATTATCCTCCCAAAACCTGTTCAGTGCAATCGCTATCAATAAATAATCAACAACATTCTTCTCAGAAATATAACTACACATTCTAAAATTTATATGGAACTAGAAAAGGTTCTGGATAACCAAATCAATTTTGATTGAAAAGAAAAATACTGGTGGAATTGCCATACCAGACCACAAGATATATTATATTGCTACAATAATAAAACAATATAGTACTAGCACAAAAAAAATAATTGAACACCACTGGAATAAAAGAGAAGTAGCCATAACTGCTGCCATCTAATATTTGACAAAGAAGAAAAAACACCCAAATCCTCAAAATATCCAAAGCAAACAACCCCTACACCTCCAAACCCCACACATTGAAGAAAATACATGATCATAAACAAATCCTGCTAGGCAAACTGGATGTCCACATGTGGAAGAATGAAACTATACAAAGGAAAGGGGCACGGTGGAGATGAGGGAGGGAGGGAGGGACGGACTGGGAGGGAATGAGGGATCGGGACACGGCTGGGATACAGAGTTAATAAAATGTAACTGATAAGGAAAAAATAAAAATCAAAAAAAAGAATATGTAAAAAATAAAAAATAAATAAAATTATATATATGAAATCTAAAAAAAAAAAGTATCACCCTGCACAGCAATTCTTCCCAAGTGGATCAAAGTAGATTCATTTGAAATCTAAATTTCTGAATAGAATCTCATTTGCCAGAAATTAAACCAACAACTGACAAATGGGACCTGATAAAATTGAACTGTTTCTAGAAAATGAAGGAAACAAACAACTGAGTGAAGAAGAAACCCACACAATGGGAGAGAATATTTGCCAGCTAAATATCTGACAGAAGATTTAAATACAGAATAAACAAAGAACTCAAAAACATAATAAACAAATGACCCAATTAAAAATGTGTTAAGGATCAAAAAAGATTTCTCAGTGGAAGAAATAAAAAGTAGCTAAGAAACACCTCAAATTAGTCAAAGATGGCAGCGACCAGCATGCACCACACCATATCTAAGGGACACAGCATCCAAAACACGGAAATTGGTGAGTGGAAGGGCAGCTGAAGCCAGAACATTGACTTTGAGGCTTCCTGGATAACAGGGCACAACCCGTGAGCTGGAACAGTTTGGATCCAGGTCACTTGTGGACATCTCCAGGGAACAAGAGTGGTGAATATTCAGCCTCCCTACACTTCCCCTTACCCTAAGCACAAGCCTTCGTGCTCGGTGACTGAGACAGCAGAGATGGGAATCCCAGGTCTGTATGGACCTCCCAGCGGGCAGCTGTACTAGCCTCCCAGGTCTGTGGCAGGGTGGTGGCTAGCCCAAGCAGGATCCTTTGTACTTGGTGACTGAGATTGCAGAGGTGGATAAGGCAAGCACAGGTCTCCCTACCCGGCAGCCAAACAGCAGACACCACTGAGCTGACAGATTTCCTACACTTGCATTTGCCCCACAGGCCCAAATCTGAGAGTAGAGAACAGGGGAAAACCCTGTACTTTCCAATTAGGCCTGCTAGAGAGTGAGTGCTTCTTCAAGTAAGTATATGCAGAGCCCCAGATTCAGGGTCTCTCTAACCTAGCAGCCAGGCATCAGATTCCTCCCACCCACACCCCACATGCCCACAATGTTGGCAAGATTGGGATCTTTGGGACAGCATTCTCAACATTGAAGTAGATGGCTAGAGGTCAGCATAAGAACACATCCAACAAAAATCAAGACATCATGGCTTTACCAGCAACCCCCCAAATCAATGGATATTTTAATTCATCAGAAACACAGGAAGATGATTTTACAGCTACGCTTTTCCAGTTATTAGAAGCACACAAAGAGGAAATGAACAAAGCTCTCAAAGAAATATAGGCAAATACAGCCAAACAAATAGAGACCAAGTAAAGACACAAGTAGTTGCATACTGAGAGGAAATGAACAAAAAATAGAGGTCATCATGGAAAGACAAGAATCCACATTCAAACAGATGTAAAAACTGGTGCAAGACATGAAAACATAGTTAGAATCAATAAGGAAAATACAAACAGAGAAAACCCTGGAGCTGGAGCATTTAGAGAAAAGATCAGAAACCACAAAGGTAAGCATCACCAACAGAATACAAGAGATGGAAGACAGAATCTCAGGCACTAAAGATACACTTGCAGAAATTGATACATCTCTCAAAGAAAAAGTAAAATCAGAAAAGTTCCAAACACAAAACATCCAAGAAATCAAGGAATCCATGAAAAGACGAAATCTAAGGATTATAGGAGTAGATGAAAAAGAAGATTCCAGACTCCAAGGTCCAGAAAATATTTTCAAGAAAATCATAGAAGAAAATTTCCCAACTTTAAGAAAGAGATGTCTATAAACATACAAGAGGCCACCAGAACACCAAACAGACTAGACCAGAAAAGAAACTCCTCATGTCACTTCAAAAGTGTTCAACATCTTTAGCAGTTAGGAAAACATGAGTAAAAAAAAAAAAAAAGGAAAACATGAGTTAAAACATTCTTAAGATTTCATTTTACCCCAGTTGAAATGCCTAAAATAAAAATTAAAAAAATAGTAAAAAGCAAGTAAAAGCAAATGCTGGCAAGGTCATAGGGAAAAGAGAACCGACTTTTACTGTTGATAGGAATGAAATTTTGTGCAGCCTTTCCTTAAATCTGTATTGAGAATCCTCAAGAAACTAAAAATAAATCTACCATATGAACCAGATATAATATTCTTTGGCAAATTGTTAAAGGATTCAACATCCTGCTCCACAGATACTAGCTTAGCTATGTTGATTGATGTTCTATTCACAATAGCCAGAAAATGGAATTGTTCTAAATGCCCTTCAACAGATGAATAAATAATGAAAATGTGGTACATATTATACACAATTGAATACTATTCATCTGTAAAGTAAAACGAAATCATGACATTTAGAGGTCAATTGATGGGGCTAGAAGAGATGATATTCAATGAGGTAGACCAGAAAGACATATGCTACATGTTCCCTCTCACCTGAAGTTCCTAGCTCCAAATGTTCAAATGTGAGAATACAAAATAGAGTAACTACAGAAACAAGGAAAGTATAAAGGAAACAGGGTGGGGAGGGGAAAGGCTTGAGAAGAGAAAAGAAAGATACAAATGACACGTATTTGTAAGTAAAGATGCTTACAGCTGACGATATCAGAAAATAAACCACATATCTATATGTAGATGATAAATTAAAAATCGTGTGTGTGCAAACACCTGTGTGCTGCCTTTAATAGAATGTAAATGCTGGAATTTTCAATAATGTACGTATACCTAGGTGCCATTATGGTGCACGATATTGAAAAGACACAGGAAAAAACACTGAATCATCTTATGTAAATGTGGAATTCATGAGATTGAAATGATAGAAACAAGAAGGGAAGCATTGGCAATATAAAATATGCACATGTTAATTAGCTTTATTATGGTGAGCATTCCACTGTGTATAGGATATTATCAAGCTCTTATTTTGCATTCATTAAATACAAATTTTCTAGCATATTGCAATTACAAAAATTATTCTTCAAATGGACAACTCTAGCTTATTTCAGAAGCTCGCTGAATAGTCTCCATTCTATATTTTTTATTGTCCCTATATCAAGAATTTATGTTCATTTACAAAGTAAGTGAATGACATCACTTTTACAGTGGATACATTTTACTTTTTTTTACCATGATCCCTGCCAGTTGTCCTCTTGAAGTGACACGAATAATGAATGCTAAGGGTCACATACAATTTTAGTTGCAGGTGTAAACACGCTAACTCCCCAAGCTCTCTGAAAATAGCCAAGAGAAGTTAGGTGAAATATGAGAAATGCTACTGGAATACTTCAATGAACTCTTTAGAGATGTCTGTTTATTTTGTTTAGCTACAGGAGAGTGTCCCTCTACTTTGCCATTAAATCTACAACAAGTAAAAGAACACCTCACTTATAATAGGGTCCAGTGGATATCTGTTGAATAAGTGAAGCCTGGCCTATATAAACAGAACCCAAACATAGTAACATTACTAAAGGTATTTTCAGTATATGAAGGAAAGCACATTGTTGATTAACTTAAATATATTTTTTTTCAATGATTTGCTAGAGATAGAGGCCTTCCTCGTCATTTCCTTTCAGTATCTGGTTATAAATTGGGGGTTCCCTCGATGTCCTCCTTGTGTTCAATAAAGTCCTAGAATTTTCGACAGAACCCAGGAGACAAGTTAATTTACTGGATTACCAGCCTCTCATATATAATTGAAGATTCCATTAGACTTACTCTCCCATGGTTACATCATGCTCTTAAAGGGGAAAAAATGTAGCTGAAACAGAACCAATGTCTAGGAAGGATATTAATGATTGTGAAGATGCTTTCCAAATCTAAAATTACATTGGTAGACTTTGACATTGCAGAAGATAGGCTCTCAGCTCACGGGGAGCACATTATTGGAAATCATAAAGAATGTATGTGAATGCATAGACTTCTGCTATCTCTTCCAGTTTTGGAATATTTGGATTTTTTTTTCTTGTCTGGTTGGGTCACTAGAGATCTTGTTGATGTACTTATTTTCACTGCTGTGAATTCCTCCACCTCACCAAGCAGTTGAAAACATGGCAAGAAATAGTCACTAGGGAACAGTGTAGACTGTTTCTGTCTGTGCAACTTCTAATTCATCCCTTTAATATTCAAAGGTATATAAAAATCTCATTGGCTCTCAAAAGTGATGTCCTACATCCAGCCCCCCATGATACACTGCAGCAAGAGCTTATGTACCTCATGAACCTTGCTCACTGCAGACATAAAATCGAAACAAAACCTCACTCAAAATTTCAGGGAACCCACAGGAACAGCTGCTCTGGCTTAGGAATCATCATTCAACTTGTTGGTATCACGGCATCATTTTGTCATCTGGATCTAAGCGCAACTCACAGATGTGTCGACACTTTGTTAATATTCCAGTGGCAGACGAACCGACAGCGTGCGGCATCTGGTTAACGTTTAGAGAAGCTCGCAGCTATACTTCTCATTAAGTGGAGATGACTTGGCTTGCTGTAGGGCTGGCAGGCATTCTAAAGCTGTGTTATTCTCATAACAAATGCCAGATGCCAGCTGAATGTATAAACACGAGCCAGGTTGAACTTGAAAATATTAATGTGCTGCATTGGAAAGCGTCTGCTACCGATTCAGCTTTCCAAAGTTTCACACATGCAGCTTAGGGAATGAATTTCTGAGGCTCTGGGGTAAGAACAGTGGAGTGAGAATTGGGGCAGGGGTGTAGAAAGAGAGGGTGACTTGGCCACAATGGACCTCTTCTTATGCAAGTAGAAGGGGCTGGAGTATGAGGTAGCACTCATTTATCTATAAAGAGATGAGGGGAGGAGAGAAGCATGATAAATGAGGGTTTAATTCCTGCTTCTTTTAATGTCAGGGAACAATGACATGGAATCTACAGGATGCCTTGGAGACTATGCTCATTTACTAATTACACTAATGATGATAGAGCTCCATCTTCCTAGGCATCAGTGTTACCATATACAAAATGAACACAGTATGTTTGCCCCTGTGTAGCTAAAAAATGAATGATTAAACTTCTGGAGAAAAAAAAATGACAGCTTGTATTTCAGTCTTACTATTCTCCCAAGATATTTTTGGGGGGATCCAAGTGGACTATCTATGAATATTTACTTGCTTCAATGGCATGTTATGCAAGATTGTTTACATTCTTTTTATTGGTTTTAACTCTTGCCAAAATGAAGCTGGACTTGACTATCAGTATGTGTAATTCCAGGACACAGAGCCAGAGGCAGCTAGTTCAAAGTCAGCCTGGACTATATGGTGAAGTTCAAGTAAGCCTGAGCTACAGAGTCATATTCTATCAATCATTAAAAATAAATAAATAAATGAAAAAATTGCATAGCATGAATTTGTTAAATTTGAGGATGTTTGTTTTGAATATATAAAAACAGATGATAGGATTGAAATGGAATTTGTGTCACGAAAAAGAAATTATAGTTATAAATACTATCTCCTCAACAGGATGAAATAGTTGCAATATTTTATGTGAAGTATGCTATTTGAAGATAATCTAAGGTTAAACTCTGGTTTCACATTCTGCTTTGGTCACTTGGAGAAGTGATTTTTAAATACTTGGTATGTCTCTTTCCAAATCCATAAAATGAGACTGTGCCTTCAAGCTGAAAAGAATTAATGCATGTAAAGTATTTAATAATGCCCATGGTTTATGACAAGTGCATTATGATTTTTAGTTAATACTGGTTATTGAGGCTATGGTTGTGAGGAACAGGAACTCCTGGAAGGTCATTGTTATTTAACATCAAATGGGCAGGTCTGAAGGCATACACATTACATTGCACAGACGGAGCATGGACACTACCAGATTACAGAGAGCTCTGTAATCCACACCTGCATCCCTGCTGTCTATGCATACATGACATATTCAACTTAAATCCCAAAGGTGTCATTGTCCACTTGGACACCAGATTGCTAGGTTTCCCTTTCTACTTCAGTTCAGAGGAAAAAAAAAAGCTGTCTGGCTGACATGTGGGCATGGGGACAAGCTCCTGAGTGTGCCCACAATATATCGGATAGGCACCAGCTGGCTTGCAAGGGGGTTCACTGGAGTTCGTTGCTATCTGAATGTTTCTTTTGTCTTTTCTAGCAGCCCAGGAAGTAACGGCAGCTACTATTTACACATTCTATTGCAGAGGAATTGGCTGCTTGGTTCTACTCCCTACAGGAACAGATGCAGAGAAAAGGGCTGGCTAGTGATATGGAACATTCCCGTGGACATAAGCTGTTCTGGCTGTTATGTGTCTAGGTAAAAGGCACACATATAAGTAACGCTATACACATTGAGCAGGTTGTGCTAATGCACTCCTAAATATAGACAATGATGTAATTATAATCTCCAAAGATTAAAAAGGATTATAAAGCACACCAGTTATACTGGAAAGTGACATTGGCCTTGTGACAAAACTCTTCCACGTTCTTGCTCCTCTCTCCTGATATAACCCCACCTATGTAGGAAATAAGGAAGTGTCCATCTCCAGCTCACCCTCTCACTGCCTGGAAAAATATTTTGATTTTGCAGTTTAAAGATTCTAAAAAAAAACAAAACAAAAAATTTCTAGTTATTATATAGATATCTACTGATGAAATGAGGCAAGAAATTCAAGTAAATTTAATTAAAATGACAAAGGCTAAATATGAGCTCAACCAGAATGGCTCAATAAATTTCTCTTTACTCTATTATTCTCAAGTATGTTGTTTTTGCATTATAGTATCAGAATAAACACTGGTTTTTAAATGCTGCCATAAGATTGTGACATTTCCAATTGTAGCCAATAGACATGCTATACAAATCATTTCAAAAATCACAGCACACAGTTTCTTAAATATACATGCATTAGATGCACCTTACAGCAAATTAATAAAATGATAAAAGTTATGGCCAAAGATGAAGAATAAAATGAACAAAGAATGAATATACAAACAAAACACTGTGCTCCAGGTGAAAATGATATTGGCAGGAGTTAAGGGGGTGGCAGGTGAAGAGAAACAATAAATGATAAGACACAGCAAAGGATCAGGAGACAGGACTGTCATAAAAAAGTCAGTGTTGGAATTGTGGAGGTTGGCAAGAGTGCTTTTTGTGTAAGCATGAAGGCCTGAGTGGATTACCAGCACTCATTCTTTAAAAAAGGGCACGGCTGCACATACCTGTACCACTAATCCTGTGGAAGAGAGACAGGTGGATCCCAAAATCTGGCTGGTCTGCCATCCTAGACAAATGACAAATTTCAGGTTCAGTGGGGGTGCCCATGTCATTGGAACAAGGTGGAGCAAGATAGAGCACAACAGACCATAGCTTTCTCTGGTCTTTTGAATTCTCCGTTTCTGAGTAATTGGCTATTAGTTAACAGTATGAGTCCTAATGATTTTTCGGACCACCTCACTATTTTTACCCTCTCCCCCTTTTCTTCTGCATTTATCATTCTCCTCCCTAATTGGAGGCCCTTTTTTTTTCTATAGTTCAGTCAAATTGCTTGTACCCTGCCACTACCTTCTCTATCTCTCTCTACCCCCATACCCTGAGTATGGTCTTTTTATACTTTCCAGGTTTCTTCAGTTACTCCTGGATGTATACTCACATCTGAAAATTTGGAGCTGGTAACTTCTGATGAGAGAGAACATATGATATTTGTCTTTCTGGGTCTGAGTCACCTCATTAAGTATGATTTTGTATAGTTCTATCTATTTTCCTGAAAGTTCATGATTTTTTTTTACAGTTGAATAGTATTTCATAGTATATACACATCTTCATTATCCACTGATCTGTTAAAGGACATTTGGGTTGTTTCTATTTCCTAGCTATTGTGAAGAGAGAAGTAATGAATATAGCTGAACAAGTATCTGTTGAGTAGGATGTTAAGTCTTTTGGACAGGCGTAAAGGGGTGGCTTTGCTGGGTCATAACATATCTTGATTTTTAGTTGTTTGAGATTTCTCCACCAAGAGTAAAAAGACTCATTCAGAAAATAGGCTAAGGACCTAAACAGAGGTTGAAAAAAAAAAAAAAAAAAAAAAGATCAATCCTCACCCAGAAAGACAAATGGGATGGACATTGGAAGAAGGAGAAAACAGGAAACAGGACAGGAGCCTACCACAGATGGCCTCTGAAAGACTCTACCCAGCAGTGTATCAAAGCAGAAGCTGAGACTCATAACCAAACTTTGGGCAGAGTGCAGGGAATCTTATGAAAGAAGGGGGAGATACTAAGACCTGGAGAGGGCAGAAGCTCCACAAGGAGAGCAACAGAACCAAAATATCTGGGCTCAGGGGTCTCTTTTGAGACTGATTTTCCAACCAAAGACCATTCATGGATATAACCTAGAACCCCTGCTCAGATTTAGCCCATGGAAACTCAGTATCCAAATGGGTTCCCTAGTAAGGGGAATAAAGACTGTCTCTGATAGGAACTCAGTAGGTCCTACTCCCCTTCCATCTGACCCTAGCTTATCAGGACTGGCTGCAATGCCCTCCTCTGTAGCCTAACAAGGCTGCTCCTCCCTGGAGTGGTGGTGGTCAAAGAGCTAGCTACTGAGTTCATATCAGAGACAGTTATATCCATGAATGGTCTTTGGGAGAGGGGCAAAGAGGAGATGAGGGAGGGAGGGTGGGCTTGGGAGGGAAGGTGGGAGGGTGCTTTATCTGGGATACAAAGTGAATAAACTGTAATTAATATAAAAATAAAAATTTAATTATAAAAGAATAAAATCAGCTAAGAAATGCCTCAAAAAAGATTAATTTTCCCTTGCAATTAGGGAAAGGCAAATCAAAACAACTTGGAGATTTTTTTTTCTTACATCAGTTAGGATGGCAAATATCAATTATATTCAATAATAAATGCTGGTTTCTTTATATATCCTAGATATTAGTACTTTGTCAGAAGATTCTCTACCATTCTGTAAGCTTCATCTTCACTGGATCAGTTATTTCTTACCTGAGCAGAAGCTATCTAGTTTTATGGAGCCTCACCTGCCAATCGTTGGTCTTAATTCTTGAGCAAATGAAGTTCTGTTCAGCAAGTCCTCTTCCACTCATATCCTGTAAGTTACTGCCCAGGATTTTTTTTTCAGTTTCCAGATTTAGCATTCTCAAACAATTTAATATTTCTACTACTAGGAAGACCTGTTGTCCTTCACCTGTTCATGAATGCCCTCTTAATAATGCTTTAAATAAAAGAATTCAGAAACAAATATGGCAGTTAGTACCAGCATGTAGAAACCTAAGCTATGTCCAATGTATATTTGATGTGCAAATATATCAAAAATACTTTTTGATTTTATTTTCAAATTTGGTAAATCTGTCCTTACATAGCATTTTCATTACAAATAGTGATTGTAAACTATTGATTTAGAAAAGCTCTTAGCTTTTGACACTGTAAAATCAGAAAATTTGAGTGTATTTTAATAAGAAAATATGGAGGGGGTTAAAATTTTTCTTACATGTACTTTTGTATTTTCATTATGGATTAGTAAAAATAATTATGTGTATTTGTTTTTCTTTATATAGCATGCAGTTATGAATTTTTTTAGCTTGGGAATTTTCAAAATGCAACCACTTTTAAACAGGGCACATCAAGTTCTTATTTGGCTATATCTCTGGTAGACTAAGGTTATAATCCTTGCTATAAATCTAAAGTTAGTTGTAACTTTGATATGATATTTGACTCTTAAATAAATATCATAAACAAATACAGTGACATAATTATGCATGAATTTCAAGTTATATTTAGTGCAGGGTTTCCACCAACTGGTTTTTGTAACTTTAGCACACTGTGGTTTTAGTTTAAAATGGAAAATGCGCTTGGTATCAGGATTCCCAGGATTTAAAATAGCCAGTGAATCAACAAAACAAACAAATCAAGGCAAATAATAAAATTATATGATAATGAGCATTGATAATAAAATGAAAACTATTTCTTAATCTATTTTTACTCAGTTATTGTAATTTCCATTTCAAAAATAAACCATATGACATAGTAACTTTTCTTTATTCTGAATGCAAACATGTTTTTCTTTGCACAATAGCAATATTAAAAAAATAATTACAAACACCAAATTACAATTAACACTGGAAAGCATGAATTTAGTGGTTAAACACATTCAGAGAAGATAGAAACAAATTCAGATCTTGTCCCTGTCTCTTGTGGATCAAGTTTCTGAAATCTGGCAAACTCCTTCCTCAAAGTTTCAACTTTTCACTATTGAATTTACAAACTAACACTTTCTTTTTATTTGGTTGGTTTAAGGATGTAATGAAAAGCTACGCCAATCTCTCTCTGTCAATGACTCTGGAAGAGTTTAACACTTGGGATAACTTCTGCTTTACTCTTTGAGTACCCTGTTCCAAAGCAGACTTCATACACAGAAAGATTTTCTGGATTGTTCCTGTTATACTATTAGAACAGTGTTTAGTAAGCAATTGTTTCATAAACATTGTATCAATGGATAAACCTTGGATATGAGGAAAAATTATTTTTGTGTTCTTGTTGGTTTCTACAGAAATGAGAGCCTGTTCTTCTTCTTCTTCCTCTTCTTCTTCTTTTTCTTCTTCTTCTACTTTTTTCCCCTTCTTCTTTCTCCTTCTCCTCCTTCTTTTCTCCTTAATATAAAAGGTGGGAGCTGTTACAGAAAAACAGAATCTAACAACAGGACTGCAGGGGTGGTAATTGCCCTTAATCTCAGCAAAAGGTGGGCTGAGCTATGCAAATGGCAAGTTCAAAACTATCCTGAGTCACATGGAAAGAACACACAAATGAATCAATTGATCAATAAATAAATAACAGTACATTAAACAAATGTTTGGCAAACAGAGGGGTATCAGCTAGTGCAGGAATAATTACTTAGATCTGATTTCACACAGCTTTATTTTAATTGTATGTTACTCTTTCAGAATTGCATATATGTATACAATGTTTTTCTTTTTCTTTTTTATATTAATCACAGGTTATTTACTTTGTATCCCAGCCATAGCCCCCTTCATCGTTCCCTTCCAGTCCCACCTTCCCTCCCTCATCTCCTCCCCTCCCCTGGCAAGTCCACTGATAGGGGAGGTCCTCCTCCCCTTCCATCAGACCCCAGCTTATCAGGTATCTTCAGGACTGGCTCCAAAGTCCTCCTCTCTGCCCTAGCAAGGCTGATCCTCCCTCGGGAGGGAGGGAATGTCAAAGAGCCAGCCATTGAGTTCATGTCAGAAATAGTCCTTGTTCCTCTTACTAGGAAACCCACTTGGACACTGAGCTAACATGGGCTGCATCCGAGCAGGGGTTCTAAGTTATATCCATACATGGTTCTTGGTTGGAGATACAGTCTCATAGAGGACCTTTGTGCCCTGATATATTTGGTACTTGTGGAGCTCCTGTCCTCTCCAGGTCATACTAACTCCCCCTTCTTTCATATGATTCCCTGTTCTCTGCCAAAGGTTTGGTTATGAGTCTCAGCATCTGCTTTGATACACTGCTAGGTAGACATCTTTTTCAATCAATTCCCCACCCAGTCTCTCCCCACAACACTTCTCAGATCCCTAACACGATATTTGCCTCTCAACTACATGTATTCTCCCCAGAAAGAAAAAAAATGCAATTCTTAACAATAAAAGAGACTTTAAAGGATCTTTACCCTAAAATAAACACTTCTGGATTTCAAGGCAGCCCTTTCCAGGCTTGGTAGTTTATAATGATCTTATCATTCCCTAAATCTAACTGCATGGCTTAAACTCCCAATCTTCTCTCTGGGTAAAAATGTCTGCTTGTTCAAAGACACACAGGGTATATACTCACTCATAAGTGGATATTAGACATATAATATAGGATAAACAAACTAAAATCTGTACACCTAGGGAAGCTAATCAAAAAGGAGGACTCTGGCTAAGATGCTCAATCTCCATTCAGAAAGGCAAAGAGGATGGATATCCATCGGAGTAGAGAGAAAAGAGGGAACAGGACAGGAGCCTACCACAGAGTTCCTCTGAAAGGCTCTACCCTGCAGTGTATCAAGGCAGATGCTGAGACTCATAGCCAAACTTTGGGCAGAGCGCAGGGAATCTTATGAAAGACGTGGGAGATAGTAAGACCTGGAGAGGACAGGAACTCCACAAGGAGAGCAACAGAACCAAAAATTATGGGCACAGGAGACTTTTCTGAGACTGATACTCCAGCCAAAGACCACTCATGGAGATGGCCTGGAACCCCTGCACAAAGGTAGCAGACAGTTCAGTGTCCATGTGGCCTCCATAGTAATGGGAACAGAGACTGTCTCTGATAGGAACTGATTGGCCTGCTCTTTGATCACCTCCCCCTGAGGGGGGAGCAGCCTTACCAGGCCACAGAGGAAGACAATGCAGCCACTCCTGATGAGATGTGATAGACTAGGATCAGAGGGAAGGGGAGAAGGACCCCCCCTTATCAGTGGACTGGGGGAGGGGCACAGGTGGGGAAGAGTGAGGGAGGATGGGATTGGTAGGGGAGGAGGGAGGGAGCTACAGGAGGGATACAAAGTGAATAAACTATAATTAATAAAAATAATAATTTTAAAAAGTCTGCTTGTGAAAGTTCTCACTGGGGTTAACAGAATTGAGCCCAGATCCTTTACCCAGCCTACTTTTCGTAAATGAGACAGTAAGGAAAGAGCGCTTGGCACACACTGCAGACTCACTTTTGAAGCTTGCAAATCTATTCTATTCCAGGCTGGCCCTTATTTGGCTTAGCTTTGGGTGATCCACGGATAAAGGTTATTTCCCATCTAGTGCATGCCAGTTCAAAGTTGCCTTGACATTTTTTTTTATTGTCGCCATGTCATTTTTTTTAATTTTTCATCAATTACACTTTATTCATTCTGCATCCCCCCATAAGCCCCTCCCTCCTCCCCTCCCAATCTCACCCTCCCTCCTCTCTCTGCATGCATGCCACTCCCCAAGTCCACTGATAGGGGAGGTTCTCCTCTCCTTTCTGATCTTAGTCCATCAGTTCACATCAAAAGTGGCTGCATTGTCCTCTACTATGGCCTGGTAAGGCTGCTCCCTCCCAGGGGGAGGTGATCAGAGAGCAGAGGAGCTTTTGATTTTGTGGCTCCACTAAGTTCATAATGGACAAATAAAGAGCCACAATGGATAACTGGTCTTATTTCCAGAGTCTGTTTAGAGAAATAGTATCGGATATGATGCTAAATGCTTTGGGCTGATTTGCCATGGTGGTTCTACAACAAATCTTCCTTGTGCCCAAATATGCTTGAATAGAGAATCACTTCTTTTCCCAATAGAGTACACAGACAGTACATATCCCTTTCAAAACATCCTACTTTACTGAGCTTGTTTTACTAGAGCTTTTTAGCATTTATTTCCCTGATAACTATTAGAAACTAATGTCTATGAATCAAAAATTTTCTCTGTATGTTTTTGTATTGCTGTTTTTTTTTCTAAATTATTATAACTGTATAATATAGCTTGAAATCCTGAATGGTAATCTCTCCAGCATTGCTTTTTCTTTTCCTCAGAATTGCTTTGACTATCCTGGGGTCTTTTGTGGTTCCATATGAGGATTTTTTACCAGAATTACATTAAACCCTCAAATGACTTTTGGTAGCATGGTCATTTTCATAATAGTAATTTTACTAATCCATGAGCATCAAGTGCCTTTTCATTTTCTAATGCTTTATCTATTTCCTTCAGAGATTTTAAAGTTTTTATTGCAGGGGAATTTTGGCTCCCAGATACTTTATTTTATTAGAGCTGTCTCAAAGAAATGCATCCACTCTCTTCTGCAGCTTGTTTTTGTTGTGTTTAGAAACTCCAGTGAAAGCCGTTAGCCATCATGCCAGTGCTGGGGACCCAACCATGGTTCTCTGTAAGAGCAACAAGTGCTCTTAGCCACAAAAATCTCTCCAGCCCCATTATCATGTATTTAAGTTTAAAAAAATTGTTTGAAGTGTTTTAACATAGAAACTTAACTAAAATTTGGAAGCATTTGCATTGAAATGTCTTAGTTTACTTTAAATCTACCTTCTTGTACTTGAGGGAAAAATGGTAAAGACACCATACAACATTTGCGTCATCTTTTTCTATTCTTTTCTGAAAATTACAGTACAAATCCTAGAAAGAATGTTTACAACTGTCTAGCACATAACCTAAATTTATGGTTAGAAATATAAAGATTATTTTCTCTATTAAGAATATCTAACTCGCTTTTAACTGTTATCATGAGCACAAACACACACACACACACACACACACACACACACACACACACCAACCTTCAGATTACATACTCCTGTTAAAAATGTCTAATGACTTTTCAATAGCCATTAAAGACCACCACAATGGAGTTTTGAATGGACCAATGAAGCTTTATTGAGACAGCCAAGCAACTGACAATGACCTCTATAGAGCTTGTAGATAATTTTAGAATGAAGTAATCTATTTATATAACCAAATAATATATATAATATTTAAAAGAAACTTTTGAAACAATTGAAATGCAACAATTTCATCAGATTTAGAAAATAACATTTTTTTCTGTGTAAAAACCTAACTTTAGAAAACATCTAATAAATGACAATATTTACATTTCAGTAATTTGCAATCTTCAAAATAGCCCCCTTTTGAGAAAAATTGAAAAATTCACCTAGTATCTGTAGGCAAAGCAAAAATGCCAAAGCTTGTTCAGAGGGGCTTATGTTCAAATTCTCAGGGTAATGGCATTCAGTGGTGGTCATATTTTCAAAATGTTCTCCTAGACAAAGTGTTTGGCAATAAACATAGGGAACTTGACATTATACTGAAATATCTATGGCTTTGAAGATAACAACAGATACACAAACTACATGCAAGCATTATTGAGGCCCTGTTATATATGTATATGCATTTTGGTATTCTTTTTTCATGAAGCAAGATTAAAGTTGCAAATTATTTTCTGTTACTCAAAGCTCCCAGCACCAAGAAAACACCAATTTCATATCTGAACTGAACTATGTTAATAAGTATTCTATGACAGCAGTACTTAAATTTAAAATAAATTGGAAGAATGCAGAGAAAATTTTGAAACAGTAAATGCAGTATAAAGCTTTGATTCAATGCAACCACCATCAAACCCAATCTGTAACAATAAAGATGAATGTGACATAGTTACACACATCATTAAATGTAATATGAAAGGCACAAAGAAATGCTGACTTTGTAAGACTGCCTAGATAATGGTTCCATCAATGTGAATATTAATAAATGTTAAACAGAGCCAACTCAAGAAGTATCTGCTATAAGGGTACAAATGTAAATGGTAACTCTAACAATAATGTAATTATAATAATGAATAGGAGGAAGATGGAAATTAAGGAGTGCGTCAGAGAAATGGGAAATATTGGACTTACAGATTCTCAGTTATCTAGTGTAGTTTTACATTATTCCTTACCAGTGCATATAAATATCACCTTATGTAAATGTAATAATTAATAAAAGTTTGTCTTCAGAGGTTCAACTACACATTTTAAGACTTAACCGTTGGAAATATAATGCTGTTTTATATATACATCCTCAATCAATAATTGTGTTTCTTTAGTTAAGACTCAGAGAATTCAGCTTAGCTAATGCAAAATCGCTGTGGAATGTATATAAAATGCTAACCTATTATGAAAATAAAGCTCTTTCCTTTCCAAATTTACCACATCTAGAGTGACTGTGATGGAACTTCAGCCAGAGATGAAGAGACTGATTGTTCTAGATGAGATAACGATGGTCTCTAGGGTCATAGGTCAGGGAAGGTCCAGGGAAACGGTGCAACCAGGAAACTAAGGTATGCGGTGCCCCAGGGAAGTGGAGTGCAAAGGGTACATATTTTTTGCAGAACAATTCTTAGTAGAATAATAGTTGGCATATTTAAAAGTCATTCTTTTTTTTACTGTTAAATATTTGTGACAAAATCATGTATGCTGTAAATGTGAGGGCATCATTAAAAAATGACCTACACAATGCTACTATAAAAGATGTACCAGTTTAGGACAAAAATTCTTTCATTTGTGACTATCATTTAGAGGCAATGATAACCAAACATAAAATTGATAAATTATAGACCCTATTTTTAAAAAATCCTTTCTAAAGATCCATTTCAGAATATTTTTAAGTCAATTTCTATTTAACCTGGCAAGCACGAAACCCCATTTCAAACATGTATGTATGCTACTTTATAGCCAGAAAAGTTCTTTAAAATAACTTTGATTTAGTATGATTTAGTTTGAACTTGTTAGAACAAAACAACAGCCTACAGAGTGGGAAAAGATCTTCACCAACCCTACATCTGACAGAGGGCTAATATCCAGAATATATAAAGAACTCAAGAAGTTAAATACCAACAAACCAAGTAATCCAATTTAAAAAATGGGGTACAGAACTAAATAGAGAATTTTCAACAGAGGAATATCAAACAGCAGAGAAACACTTGGAGAGATGCAAATCAAAACAACCCTGAGATTCCACCTTCATGCATCAGATGACTAAGATAAAACACTCAAGGGATGATACATGCTGAAAAGGATATGCAGAAAGGGAAACCCTTCTCCACTGCTGGTTGGAATGTAACCTTATACAACTACTTTGGAAATCAATCTGGCACTTCCTCAGAAAATTAAGGATAGTGCTACTTCAAGATCCAGCTATACCACTCCTAGGCATATACCCAAAATACGCCACACCTTTCAAAAAGGACATTTGCACAACCATGTTCATAGCAGCTCTGTTTTTTTTTTTTCTCCCTATGCCTGCCTGTCTGCTGCTGCATAATGCCCACCATAATGATCATGGATTAACCCTGAAACAGTAAGTAAAGCCCCAATTAAACACTTTATTATAGAACAATAACTAAGGTAGGAGGGAAACAGAGATAGGAAACAGAATTTGGATGAAGGTCTGTTGTAAATGGTGATTAATATTTACTACTGATATTCTTTTAGTAAAGTTGCTGTTGATCCTAAACAGCTGTATACCCAAATCACCACACAGAGACTGGGATTTATTTAATTAACCTAGATCACAACGCTGGGCAATAGTTGTTCCATCCTAAACCTCCAAGGCCAGGTACTTTCTACCATTCAGATTTCCCACATTATATTTGCTTTTAGTGATATATTAGGTCCCAACAATCTCTCCATGTTGTTCCAAGACCCAAGACCTCTCCTCCAGCCTTGCTCTCCCAGCTCTCTCCTCCCTTCTTTCCTCCTCTGCCTCCCACACTTTCCTGTCTTCTGGCTCCTCCCTCTTTTCCTTCTTCCTTTCCAATGCTCAACTTTGTGGCTGGTTGCTTTATTTTGGCATGTTTACACAAAGGTGAGACAGGTGATGCTTAAAGTAAGTATCACAATACAATGTCCAGATTGAAAACAGAGAGTGTAAGAGAGAAATCACCATTTAAATGAACAAGGGTAAATGTCCTTTTTGTGTACTTGAGCCTCTTTTGGATATATGCCTAGGAGCGGTATGGCAGGATTATTTTTTTTTTATTTCTATTTCTTTTTTTTGTTTGTTTGTTTTTCAACCATGTTTGTAGCAGCTTTATTTATAATAGCCAGAACTTGGAAGCAACCCAGATGTCCATTAACGGAGGAATGGATACAGAAATTGTGGTAGTTTTACACAATGGAATACTACTCAGCAATCAAAAAGGAGGAAATCATGAAATTTTCAGGCAAATGGTGGGATCTAGAGAAGATCATTCTGAGTGAAGTATCACAGAAGGAGAAAGACAAACATGGTATATACTCGCTTATATAGACCTACAAGATATGATAAACATAATGAAATCTACACACCTAAAGAAGATAATCAAGAAAGTGGACAAGGGCGAAGATGATCAATCCTCACTTAGAAAGACAAATGGGATGTACATTGAATGTATGACAGGAATCTACCGCAAAAGGCATCTGAAAAACTCTACCTAGCAGTGTCCCAAAGTAGATACTAAGACTCATAACCAAACCTTCGGCAGAGTGCAGGGAATCATATGAAAGAAGGGGAGTTTGATGTGGAAAGGATAGGAACTCCACAAGGACCAAACATATCTGGGTACAGGGTCTTTTCTGTGATGGACACTTAACCAAAGACCATGAGTGGATAAAACCTAGAACCTCTGCTCGGATGTGACCTGTGATAGCTCAGTAATCAATTGGTTTCCCATAGTAAGGGGAACAAGGA